>CAMRHE010000213.1:3000000-3535453 GCA_947044405.1 Leptodactylus fallax
CCGACCGGGTTATGAACCTCTTTTCCTACCCTATTCCGCATCTGAGGTATGTAGGACAAATAGGTGTGGGGACAAAGGCACCAGAGAATCAATCACATTTGTCAGTGTATTCGTAATAGTCTCTATTGTGAATGTACATTTCGTCGAGGAAGGACTGCAACTCCCCCCTAGCGTTAAGAAGCTCGTTAAACGTTGAATGTTGGTCCTAAGAGGTCTTATGAGCAGTCTCAAGGGCGTGAATTGCGGCTAGGCTTTCAAAAATCCAAACCTAGCACTCCTTTTTTTGCTCGAGCTGTGTTTAAAAAATACAACATGGAGGATGCATTTAAGCGCCTCCCAGCGTAGATGTAAGGAAGTTGGGTTATCGGCATGGCGCAGCACGAGTCTTTGAGGAGGCCCTCATTAAAGTGCCATGTAAAGGAGCACACAGCAAGGTCAAGTATCTCAAAAGACAAAAAAGGGGGGCATGGTCGGACCATACAGCAGTGCCGATCTGAGCCGCAGGGGACCAGGGGAGGGCATGGTGGCTGAGTAGAAAGTAATTCAGTCGAATTACAGACAGGGGAATGGTAGGTGTAGTTGCGACCCTGGGAGTGTAAGAACTGCCAGACGTCTACCAGACGCACAATGTAGGGTGTGCTTCAGTTTACGTAATTGGGAGGTAGAGGAGGGGGATCCGGGTGGGGCAGTGTCCACGGACAGGTCAAGTAGAAAGTTAAAGTCACCCCTCAGAACTACAACAACCTCGCTGAATTCAGACAATTTACCTAGAAGGGTCTTACATTATTGCCATCTGCTGCTGATTAGAGAGGTAGGCGCCCTCCACCGTCACCACCCCACCACCAATACATAACTTCAGAAAAACAAGTCTACTGTCATTGTCTAACATCGTGTCCAGTACCTTATGTTGAAGAGATCGGTGTAGCGCAATAGAGACTCTTTTACATTTCACAGTTGGGTTGACGCTGTGTAACCAATAGGGGTTGTGTGTATTGCAGATGTCCAGGACATGGTTTTCCCTGAAGTGGGTCTTCTGCAAAATCAAAACATGAGAGCGATTTTTATGTAATTGATAGAGAATCTGGTAACTCTGTGGGAGGCACATTAAGACCCCTAGCATTAAGGGAGCAAAAAGTTACCGAAGCCATACACACGTGGACAAATTGTTGGTACCCCTTGATTAATGAAAGAAAACCCCACAATGGTCACAGAAATAACTTGAATCTGACAAAAGTAATAATATATAAAAATTCTATGAAAATGAACAAATGAAAGTCAGACATTGCTTTTCAACCATGCTTCAACAATTTTTTTTGAAAAAGAAAACTCATGAAACAGGCCTGGATGGAAATGATGGTACCCTTAACTTAATATTTTGTTGCACAACCTTTTGAGGCAATTACTGCAATCAAATGATTCCTGTAATTATCAATGAGACTTCTGCACCTCTCAACAGGTATTTTGTCCCACTCCTCATGAGCAAACTGCTCCAGTTGTCTCGGGTTTGAAGGGTACCTTTTCCAGACGGCATGTTTCAGCTCCTTCCAAAGATGCTCAATAAGATTTAGGTCAGTGCTCATAGAAGGCCACTTCAGAATAGTCCAATGTTTTCCTCTTAGCCATTCTTGGGTGTTTTAGCTGTGTGTTTTGGGTCATTATCCTGTTGCAAGACCCATGACCTGCGACTGAGACCAAGCTTTCTGACACTAAGAAGCACATTTCTCTCTAGAATCCCTTGATAGTCTTGAGATTTCATTACACCCTGCACAGATTCAAGACACTCTGTGCCAGATGCAGCAAAGAAGCCCTAGAACATAACAGAGCCTCCTCCATGTTTCACAGTAGGGACAGTGTTCTTTTCAAGATGTGCTTCATTGTTCTGTGTGTGAACATAGAGCTGATGTGCCTTTCCAAAAATTTCGATTTTTGACTCATCTGTCCATAGGACATTCTCCCAGAAGCTTTGTGGCTTCTCAACATGTAGTTTGGCAAATTCCACTCTGTCAGATTCAAGTTAATTCTGTGACCATTGTGGGTTTTTCTTTCATCAAACGAGGGGTACCAACAATTTTGTCCACGTGTGTAACTAATGGGCAAAGAACAGGTCGGGGAGGAACAAGTGGGAAACAAAGATAAAAGGGAGGGATGAACTACAGAGACAGAGAATTGACCAAAGACAGAAAGAGAGGGGAAGGACAAGAAAACCACTAAGTGGGGGAGGAATAAATCCTCTCCAAGAAAACATGTCAATAGTTCATACTACACACAGGGCCGGTTTTAGACAAAGTGGAGCCCTGGGCAAAATTAAAAGCGGGGCCCCAAATGCTGATATGCAAACAACACCACCATCTTTCAGTGGCAATCCCTATAACACCTCCTTTCTGCCAACAAAAAAGTAATAACAAGACCCATTTTACCACACACAATTTAAATGAGCACCTTTGTGCCACCTAATAGATTTTTGCACCCAGTCATCAGTTATTATAGAGCTTCCTTATAAATAATAGTCCCTGTTTATAAATAATATTACACCTTTATCAGTAATAGCTCCCTTATAAATGATAAATAGTGCTCTGTATCAGTAATATTCCCCCTTATCAGTAACAGTCACCCTGTAAAAATAATACTGCTCCCTTATAAATAATAGTCCTCTCATAAATAATAGTTACCCTTAAAAATAATAGTCCCCATTATCACTAATAACCCCATTTATAAATAAGCCCACTTAACAACTATAAATAATAGCTCCCCCTTATAATGGATGCCTTATATATAATTGTTCCCCCTTATAAATAATAGCCCGTCTTATAAATAATAGTTCCCCCTTATAATAGACCCCTCACATTTAAGTTTCCCAATTATATATAGTATCCCACCCTTATATATAGTAGTTCTCCATTATACAGTGTCGGACTTAAGGGTCTTAGGCCCACCAGAGGAACTTGTTCTGGAGCCCCACCCAACAGCTTCCTGCTAAATAGCCTACACCACGGCTCCTTCACTGAAGTCTTACATATGTGCTCACTATCTGGCGTTACTGAGTATGTTCCCAGTATAGTCAGCCCCTATAGTACTGTGCAGGCCCCAACAGCTCCATGGCCAGTTCATGCACAGTACTGTATGGGGAATGACATGGCCATGAAGCACTACACGTATGTGCAAGATTATAGTGAGGGAGCTGTGATGCAGACATAGCACACAGGGCTGCCAACAGGAATTTTGAACCCCCACAGTATAATGCTCCACATGGTATATAATGCTTCACGGTATAAAATGCTCCCCTGAGCCCTCCACAGTTTCCCCACATAGTATATAATGCTCCACAGTGGACCCACACAGTATAAAATGCTACCCTGAGCCCCCCATAGTGGCCCTACATGGTATATAAGGCTCCACACAGTATACTACCTCTTAGTGGCCCCAGAGAGTACAATATGCTCCCCAGCAGCCCCACACAACATAATATGCTCCATACAGTATAATATGCATCCCACAGTGCCCCCCCAGTATAATGCTCCACAGTGGCCTAACACAGTATAACATGCTCCACAATGGCCTCCACACAGTATAATATACTGCCCAGAGGGGTTCCCCCAGTATAATGCTCTACATTGGCCCCACAGAGTATAATATGTTCCCGAGAAGCCCCACACAATATAATAAACTCCCATAGTAAAATATGCTCCCCAGAGGGCCCCCGCTAGTATAATGCTAGACAGTGCCCCCCCAGTATTTTGCTCCACAGTGGCCCCACGCAATATATTATGCTCCCCAGAGTGTCCCCCCAGTATAATGCTCCACAGTAGGCCCCATGCGGTATAATATACTCCACAGAGGGCCCCCTAGTATAATGCTCCTTAGTTCCCCCCGAATAATGCCCCACAGTGGCGCCACGCAATATAATATGCTCTGCAGATGGCCCCCCCAGAATAATGCTCCACAGTGACCCCACACAGTATAACATGCTCCAGAATGGCCTCCACACAGTATAATATACTGCCCAGAGAGGTTCTCCCAGTATAATGCTCCGCAGTGGCCCAAAACAGTATAATATGCTCTCCAGAGGGTTCCCCCACAGTATAATGCTCCACGATGGCCCCACACAATATAATATGCTCTCCAGAGGGGCCCCCCAGTATAATGCTCCAAAGTGGCCCCAGAGAATATAACATGCTCTCCAGAGCCCCCCCACATTATAATGCTCCACAGAGGCCCCATACAGTATAATATGCTATACAGAGGGCCCCCCAGTATAATGCTCCACAGTGGCCCCACACAGTATAATATGCTATCCAGAGGGCCCCCTCCCCAGTATAATGATCCACAGGGGCCCCACACAGTATAATATACCATCCAGAGGGCCCCCTCCCCAGTATAATGCTCCACAGGGGCCCCACACAGTATAATATGCTATCCAGAAGGGCCTCCTCCCCAGTATAATGCTCCACAGTGGCCCTACATACTCCCTTAGTGCTAGTATTATATTATACTCTGGGGTCTCTTCAGACCCCAGAGTATAATTATCGAAGGCCCGGGGGAGGTAAGGGAAAATAACAAACAGTTATTCTTACCTTGCCTTACCTCTCCTGGGCCTTCTCGCACTGCTCCGCTATCCCCGCCGGTGCCGGCTTCCTCTTCTCTGCGGCTGACGTCACGCGTTGTTAACATCACCTCTGAAGCCTGTGATTGGGCCTCAGCGGTTACGTGAGGTACGCCCCACGTGATTGCTGAGGCCGAGGCCTGGCCTCAGCGGTGATGTCTGGAATGCCAGAAGATGACGTCGGACACAAGAACAGGTGAGTAAAAATGTTTGTTATTTTTACTCACCTTGGAAAGGGGCCCTGTGGCACATGACGCTGGGTTCCTTTCTGTTATCGATATCGCCGGTCCTGACTCCGGGATCCAGAGTCATCAGGCTCCGGATCCTGGGGGCCCCTTTGGGGTCGGGGCCCTGGGAAATTGCCCAGTTTGCCCCCCCCTAATGCCGGCCCTGACTACACAGTAGCACGAAGGCCCCAGTGGGAAATAAGCTCACTAATGACAGAGCTGCCCCCCAGGGCCACAAAATAACACACAACACTGCAACAGGTTCAGATAATACAGGCAGCTAACCGAACTGAGAAATATAAGAAATTAAATACAGTACGGGGAGATAACATGAACAACAATTAAAGGAAAGCAAAGTAGAAAGAGAGCGAGTTCCCACAGGGTGATGGAGGAGGATGCAGGGGCCAATCTAGCATCCCATAAAGGCTAAAAGATGGTAACAGCCAACTGCGGCCGGGAAGGGGACACCCAATACAGTGTAGGTACTATGGAGAAACAACAGGTAATGTCATGCTCATAGATCCCAGAGTTCAGGGCAGTGGAGCTCCACATGCAGCATCCCAGAGTTCTACTGCTTTAAGTGTTTGTCCTTTGTGCCTCTGGGTTGTGTTGGTATGTCCCGTCCTCTATGTTCTATGTTCTATGTCATTGTAAATACACTGTTATGCAGATTTTACCTTGTTATTTTCCCCCTCTATGTTCAAACCTTCCCCTTGGTACAGCCCTGGACTATCACAGGCCACTGGGCGGGGTTGTAGGAGACTTTTGTCTCTGTGACGACCGTTGAGGGTTCAGTCCAGTTTCCTGTACAGTGCCAGTCTTGTAGCAGTTGAGTTCCTGCAGTCTGCAGAGGTATTTACAGTACCAGCGGTCATCCATACTGCCTCTAGGAGGATTGTGAATTGCCCAAAGCTCATCCAGAGACAGCCCTGAGAACAGGGAGTTTGGCTGTCAGGACTTTGGACTCTGTGCCAGGAGGAGCAGCGGAGGTCACTGACAGGAGGAGCTGACTTGGGCCTAAGCAAAGGTAACCAGATCCCTGTCAGGACTCCCTGCACTACTGTCCCCAGTATCCCTAGCTGGGAGTGGCACATAAGAGGAGTTGTAGTTGGAGAGAAGCTATCCTTAGAGCCTGTATCATCCCTGGGCACCCTCCTAAGACCAAGGCACCAAGGCAAGTTGGACACTGAGAGACTACTACCCCCATTTGGAGCTGCTTGTTATACCTTCTTCAGTTGCTAAAGTAAAGAGTTATCCTGTTTCACTGCACTACTGGCTGCCTGAGTCGTTCCTGCTGTTACATCAGGGCCCTTCCAAACACCATCACACCAGCTCAGAGTAGAGAGGTCCTTTCTCCAACTGGAAGCGCACTGGGGAAAAATACTACCACCACCATCAGGTAGTGCTGCAGGACCCCCTTCAGCGGTGTCCGGCCCAGGAGCGGGGCTGGGGTGTGTGGTTGAGTGTGCTTGGCCTAGCTGGTGGCACATCATCCTCCACTACTACTCCGGTTCCCTTGATCTGGGTTGCGGCACAAACTCCGAGGGTTCAGTGCCAGACAGCTGTGGCGCAATCTCTTTTGCGATGCCTGGGTCTACGTTGGGTCTTGGGGAGTTGGACACTCGCAGGTGCTCCCAGTAGAGCAGGCCAGTCTAGTATGTCCACTGAGGGCATGCCCAGGGCAGCAGAGAAAGTAGGAATGTCACCAGGATGAGTAAGGGAAAGGAGACACCCTTCTTTGCGCACCTGCAGTTAGAAAGGGAAGCCCCAGATGTAAGGGATGTGGTTGCGGATTAGGATGTCCAGAAAAGGCTTGAGAGCTCGCCTTTTAGCCAGTGTGAGGTGGGAAGAGATCAGGTAAGAGCGACAGTCCGGCGGGGCCCCCAGAAGAGAGTTAAAGATAGAGCGCAGGGTCACATCAAGCTGTGGAGGCTCAATGATTTCAGGGAGGCCCCAAACGTATATATTGTTGCATCTGTTGCAGTTCTCCAAGTTGTCTATGGTGTCAGCTGGATATTGGAGTTGGAAGGAGTGAGTTTGCAACATGGAATCTTGAGCAGAAAGTCCGTCAGAAATGGTGGTAGAGGCAGCCTCAACTGTTTCCAGTCTGTGCTCCAGGTGTTGAATAGTTTATTTACAGTAGTAGATAATTCAGTTTTGTAAGACTGTTCTAAACGGCCACATATGCCTCCATGTCTTTTTTTGGGGAGATCGCGCTGAGATGGGCACTCAGATAGCAGAGTTCTCCCAATGTATCAGCTAGAGGGACACCAGGAGAGACAGGCGGGCAAGGTACAGCAGGTAGACCAAACCAGGCTGCTTAGAGGGAAAATCCACCAGAGGAGTTACTCTGCCAGAAAATGTTACCTTAGTTCCCTGGGGATAAGTAGTGCCAGCGCGAGAGCTAGCCCTCTTGGGCGGCCATGTTGGTGCAGGGCTATTATGGAGGCGTGCAGGAGATTTCAGGCGCCATCTTGGGAATGTCTTCGTGGTGTCCCAGAGCTCCGGGGATGCTGAAAAAATGACTAAATGCTTCTCCCTGAGAGTGGAGGGGGGGAGTAAAGGATGACCGGGCAGGTCCCCGCAAGGCTCTTTGATAGAAGGGTGTAATATAGGGATGTTGTGCTCAATATATTTGATGTGGCAAAAATCCAGTGGGTGTTGGCTGAAGGCTTTTGATGCTCAGGGGTGTCCACAGGTCCAATATATACAGTGGGGAAAAAAAGTATTTAGTCAGCCACCAATTGTGCAAGTTCTCCCACTTAAAAAGATGAGAGAGGCATGTAATTGACATCATAGGTAGACCTCAACTATGAGAGACAAAATGAGAAAACAAAGCCAGAAAATCACATTGTCTGATTTTTAAAGAATTTATTTGCAAATTATGGTGGAAAATAAGTATTTGGTCAATAACAAAAGTTCATCTCAATACTTTGTTATACATCTTTTGTTGGCAATGACAAAGGTCAAACGTTTTCTGTAAGTCTTCACAAGGTTGGCACACACTGTGCTGGTATGTTGGCCCATTCCTCCATGCAGATCTCCTCTAGAGCAGTGATGTTTTGGGGCTGTCGCTGAGCAACATGGACTTTCAACTCCCTCCAAAGGTTTTCTATGGGGTTGAGATCTGGAGACTGGCTAGGCCACTTCAGGACCATGAAATGCTTCTTACGAAGCCACTCCTTCATTGCCCTGGCAGTGTGCTTGGGATCATTGTCATGCTGAAAGACCCAGCCACGTTTCATCTTCAACGCCCTTGCTGATGGAAGGAGGTTTGCACTCAAAATCTCACGATACATGGTCCCATTCATTCTTTCATGTACACGGATCAGTCACCCTGGTCCCTTTGCAGAGAAACAGCCCCAAAGCATGATGCTTCACAGTAGGTATGGTGTTCTTTGGATGCAACTCAGCATTCACTCTCCTCCAAACACAACGAGTTGTGTTTCTACCAAACAGCTCTTCTTTGGTCTTCACCATAGTGGAGTCTGGAGTGTGACTGTTTAAGGTTGTGGACAGGTGTCTTTTATACTGATAACAATGTCAAACAGGTGCCATTACTACAGGTAATGAGTGGAGGATAGAGGAGCTTCTTAAAGATGAAGTTATAGATCTGTGAGAGCCAGAAGTCTTGCTTGTTTGTAGGGGACCAAATACTTATTTTCCACCATAATTTGCAAATAAATTCTTAAAAAATCACATAATGTGATTTTCTAGATATGTTTTCTCATTTTGTCTCTCATAGTTGAGGTCTACCTATGATGTCAATTACAGGCCTCTCTCATCTTTTTAAGTGGAAGAACTTGCACAATTGGTGGCTGACTAAATACTTTTTTTTCCCCACTGTAGATCTCCTTACCATGGTTTATTGGAGTCTGATCTACCTGGACTTTTGTGTAGACAGTCAGGCATTGGAAGCCAAGGTCTCCAATACATCCTCTTGAGCCACTTGAGATATGAGGGCCACAGCACATTTCCTCAGCTCGATTGGAAGGTTACCCATATTCATAATACAGACAGGCACTTTTCTTGTATGACCTTGGTAGTCAGCATCATAGGGAATCTCTCCATGTGAATATGCTCCACCATAGCATAGTCCTTATCTCATGTGCACACACAGGCATGGCACCACAGCAGAATCTTAGTCTCTCATTGAATAACTACTGGTTGATTATCCTAGATGCGGACTTGTCAAACTAATCCTTTGTCTTTGGCAAATTTCTGTTGAGCAGCGAGGACACGGATAGTTTTCTGGATTACCTTCTGGCAGGATGGTGAGGCTGTTGGTAGAGATTTCTGGAGGACTTCCAGAATTTCACCATAGCAGCTGAGTAGCAAATTCATCACCAGCACAATAGGAGAAAACTCTTCATCACCAAATATATACCTTGTCCTTACAACTTCAATGTTCCCACCTGTATGTTGGGTTCCCAGTACCTCTGGAGGGGGACAGACTGTCCATTGTTGGCTAGCACATTCAAGCAGGTCTTATGGGGTTGCACCAGGTGGTCATCATTCCCGAATTTGTCAAAGGTGGCTCTCTAGATTGTTGTGATTTAGAAGCCGTTGTCAAGGGTAGTGAGGGGACCCTGTTGATGTAGATAGTCACTTCAGGATGGGGGCTCACATATTTCGGATGCCAGTCTGAATCTTGTGGACCTATTGTTCTTCCTTCTGACTAGCTGTCCTTGGCCTCAGGGGATGGCTGTTTAACTGCCAGTACTGAGGTTCAAGATGTCCCACTATAAAGCAATATCTGTAGATGGGACTTCTCAGGCCATTGTACACATCAAATGGCAATCTTCTTCTGGTACCCCCAGGCACACTTTTTGACTGTGGACTTGCTTCCAGGTGTTCAAGTTTTTTACTCAGTGCTTCTAAACTTTTTAACCAAGAGTGCAATTTATTCAAACATTTCAGCCACATTCCCCAGAGCCGGGGTAGTTACACTCTGTAGTGCAGCCATGTGGAAAGTGGAATATGATGGTGCTGTACAAGTAGGCAAAATAAATAAACAGGCCGATTGGGCCTCAGTGGTGACCTTGGGATACATGAAGTCAGGAAAAGGACCCGGCTGATGGCATACCCTCCAATTATTAAACTCTGGGGTCTAGAGAGCCCTGAAATGGTTAATGAAAGGGCTCTGGACTTATTGGCCAGTTTTTAATGTTGTGTTTCAAAGACTAGGTGATGTGACTGATATGATGGGAGGAGTTTTGAGAGGTCCTTAAATTGGGGGGCATGTACGCAGTACTTACCTTCTGCCACAAGCTGGTGAGAGGAACGCAGGACCTGCGGTATGGCGGATGCCCTGGAGAAGAGGATCTTGGAGCACGTGGCCAGCCAGAGCTCTGACTGGCTTTTGGAAGTCCTGATGAAGATTGAGGAGGCTGCTGCAGTGGATGCCACCTCTAGGTGAGACGGCAGACACCAGCGCAAGTCCCGTCCGCCATCCCGCCTCAGTCCCAGCCAAAAGGGGTGAAGCGACCGTATTGTGAATCCGTGGAGAGGGGCAGGCGGCGGCTGCCTGAAGAAGTTTCCCCCAGGTCGGGCTCCGGAGGAGGTAGGTGGGTTTCCCGCTGCACGGCCTCTGCTACGGGGCGTACAGCAGTTAGAACGGGGGGCGGGGCTGTGCCTGAGGCCTCCAAGATGGCTCCTCCACTGGGAGTTCTAGTTTTTCCCGTTCCTGGCCCAGAGACAGTAGAGGCAGGGCCAGGGGTGGGGCTTGTGCGGCGCCAGGCATGGCTGCTCCAGTGGTGATCACTGACATGGCATGCCTTCCTGCTATGGGGGATATCGGGGCTCCTGCGCAGCAGGCAAGTATGTCACTCCCTGCCCCTCTGCCGGCGGTCGGGGGTGTGGGGTAGCTGAGCCATGCGTAGCCTGTGTCTGTGCCGGCGTCCCTGTGCTCTCTGGTGCTGGCAGGGGGGAAGGGGGGAGGGGCGGGGGGAGGTGTGCGGGGGGAGAGTTGTCTGCTTCTCAACGCTGCAGGCTCGCACTCAGGGAGGCTGTATCGTATACTTCCTTCAACCATGTGGTTTTACTCGTTTGGAAGGCGGGTCCTAAGGCCCTGTTGGCCAACTCGGATATTGCCGGTTCTTGGCAGTTCATCCAGATTGCTTTCATTTGTTGGGTTGTGTGGTGCATGATAAGTTCTTTGATGACATGCGCTTGCCCATGGGATGTTCCATTTCTTGTTATTACTTTGAGTTGTTTAGCACCTTTCTGGAATGGTCGGTCTGTTTTGGAACGGGCATCCCATCGGTATTGCACTATTTGGACGACTTTCATTTCGTCAGGCGACTCTACTGTCTGTGCGTATTTGCTTCAAACCTTTAAATATATGATGGCCCAGTTGGGTGTTCCATTGTCGGGTGAAAAGACGGAAGGTCCGTCAACGCGATTGTTGTTTCTAGGTATCGAAATAAATACGGAAGAGATGGTGTTTCGGCTCCCCGTAGAGAAGCTTTGTCGTTTGCTTTCTCTAGCTGACCAGTTTGTTGCTGTTAAAAAAGTGACGCTACATAAGATGCAGTGTCTTTTGGGTTTACTGAATTTCACTTGTAGGATGTTACAGATGGGTCGGGCTTTTTGTCATCAGTTGTCGCTGGCGACAAAGGACGTGTTGCTGTCTCATCATTTTATATGCATTACGCACCCTCTCCGTGATGACCTGTTTGTTTGGCAGGCTTTTTTGCATACATTCAATGGTTGAGCTTTGTGCCAGAGGGAGGAGATGCCTAATGCAGATTTATGTTTGTTTACGGATGCCGCTAGTGGGGACGGGTTCACAGCAGTATTTGGGGATGACTTGTGCAGGAGTTCGTGGCCGGCGTCATGGGTTGAGTCGGGATTGGTCAGAAACATGGCCTTGTTGGAGTTTTTCTCCATAGTAGCGGCGGTAGAGTTATGGGGTGATAGTATGGCCGATAGGAGGATATGTTTCTGGTGTGATAATTTGTCCGTGGTGCAGATTATTAATGGACAGTCTTCTTCTCTCCCGGTTTTGGCTTTGCTTTGGTGGCTGATTTTGCGTTGTTTACAATATAACATTTGGTTTAAAGTAAAGTATATTTTGGGGGTGGAGAACAGGATTGCTGATGCCTTGTCACGTTCAAATTTTCAGGTGTTTCACACTCTTCTTCAATCGGCGGCCAGGGATGGTCGGAGTAGCCCGGATACATTGTGGAGCCTGATCGAGAGCCACTGTTAGAGCTTATTCACGGTTTTGTGTCTGAAACTACATGGAAAGGGCATCTCAGTTCTTGGGTGGAGTGGCAGGCCATCTCTGGCGGATCATCACCCGCAGATGTCGACAGCTTATTGGATATATCCTTGGGGCTTTTGTCAAGTGTTACGTGATAAAGAGGTTTTGCATAATGTAGTCCAGAAGAAGTTGGCCGGTGTGGCCTTTATGTTAAAATTGTTTGGAAAATGTGATATAACCAAGCATTTTGTTATTAGACAGGTGTTAAAAGGGTGGAAGAAGGAAAGAGCTGGGGTGAATCGGCGTTGTCCAGTGTTGGTAAGCTTATTGGGTCGGTTAATGTCAGTTTTGGAGGTGGTTTGCAGGGGATTGTTTGAGGTGTTGTTATTTAGGACCGCTTTCTCCCTTGCATTTTTTGGTGCACTACAGGTGGGTGAATTGCTCAGTCGCAGTAGGTTGTGGCCCGGGGGGTTGACAGCTGGTGGTTGGTGGTGTCGGAATCAGAAGTTAAAATCTGTGTCTGTCGGTCAAAAACCGATTTATTTGGTAAAGGTTTTTAGTTGACTATAAGGCCTCTTGTTTCCCCTTTCTGTCTGGTACGATTTATACAGGATTTCGTGTCGCAGGGCCCGGAGAGTGGTGTATTTTTGGTCCATGGGGATAGGTTGCCTTTGTCACTCTTTCAATTCCAGTCTGTGTTTCGCTCCTGTTTGGTGGAACTGGGTTTGGATCCGAGAGATTTTGGCACACACTCATTTAGAATTGGGGCAGCTACGACTGCGGATGCTTACAGCATGGGCGAGGATGAGGTAAAATGGTTGGGTAGATGGAAATCTGACTGTTACAGATCATATATCCATCCTGACCTGCTGACTTCATCATACATGTCTGTCCTAGTCGAGCTTTGATACTGATAGGTTAGTTACTTGTTTTTCATTGATCTCTTTCATATGTTTTCAGGTCTTCCCCCGACTTCAATATGGATTATAGCCCATTCGTTTGTATATTGGGCAGAACAGAGAGCTGGCATTTCTCTCTCGGACTTAGACAGGTAAAGGTACATTGGTGGGGCAGCATTTGCGGCAGATCTTGCCAGAAATAGTGGAGGCCAGCTGGCACACATGCGGTCCGGTGATAGTTCTTATTCATGCCGGGGGAAATGACCTGGGACGGGTAAAGCTCGGCGACCTGATCACTGTTATGAAGCAAAATATGCAAAGGGTTTATGATTTCTTTGCTTCAGTGGTACCAGTGTGGTCTGAAATAGTGCCGAGAGTACAGTGGCACGGTTCTAGGGACGTGATGGCGATCGACAAGTCACGCAGAGTTCTCAGTGTTAGGGTATCTAAGTTCGTTAAATCCCTTGGGGTGGTTGTGATTCGTTACAGAGATCTGGAAGGGGACAATGCCGATCTGTTATTGAGGTATGGGGTATATCTCAACCCAATCAGCAATGACATTTTCTTATTGGGTTTGAAAGACGGGTTAGAACGGGCATTGGTCTTATTGGGTGGGGATGGTCGTAGGCAGCTCCTTGGCATACCATGCCCAAGAAATACATGAAGAAAGACGCTCCCACATGCCCGCTGTCCAGCGGTGGCATTCAGGAAGAAGAGGAGAAAGTAAGTGCTGGTTCACAACAGGCATTGAATGGTTTTTCTGTTGTAAAATTATTGGTTTACCTTTAAGATGTTAATAAAGTTTAAATAAAGCTGTGGCCTACCCCTCATAATCCACAATGAGGTGTGAAGGTGTTTTTATTTAAATTTGAGCTGGTTCAGTCACCTAGTGAGAAGATGGGATGGGAAGATAAAGAGGTATGTCCAATAAGTCTCAAGAGATCCCAAAGTACAATAATTCATTAAAACGAACCCCAGGGGGTAGATGAACCTCATGCATATTCATTGAAACAAATCTCGTGGGATTCACCCATCCCATCTTCACTAATGAAGCGGCCTGAGACTTGCAGCATAGTCTACAATGGAGGTACTATGGAGTATTTTATACTGTGTGGTGCCTCAGTGTAGCATTACACTATGGGGTGGCTCGGGAGCATTTTATACCGTGTGGGGCTACTCTAATGTTTTATATTGTGTGGGGCCACTGTGGAGTATTATACTGTGTTGAGACACTGTGGAGCATTATACTGTGTGAAGACACTGCAGAGCATTATACTGTGTGGAGACACTGTGGAGCATTATACTCTGTGCAGACTTTGTGGAGCATTTTATACCTTGTGAGGCCACTGTGGACTATTATACAGTATAGGGAGAACTGGGAACATTATATATATTTATGTGAGCTACAGGACAGGAAACTGTAAGATACATCGGGGAGTATGCAGTGATATAGACCATGCTGATAAAATCCGTGCTTCTTGTAGCATGTGGTGAAAATATTCTACATGTGCCACTAGTTGAAAAAATTAATCTAAAAGGCTTCTATCCAGCATAGATTGGTAGCACGCCCATAGATCAGTGACCCTCCTCATCCTCTGTAGGCAGCTCTCCATTAATCAATGTTTACTTTGCTGTAAATGACTTGACGATTCTTCTATTCGACAGTTTTACTCGCTTTCAAGTGAATGAAATATGGCGATTATTAAATAAAGCTGCTTGGATTTACCACCCTTTTGCCAGTAAGCATTTTTACTTTTCTCAAGACAGATTACAGCCGACTATAGACTTCTTTTTTTTCTGCTACAACCGCACACTACAATTGAATTAGCACAGCAATCACAAGAAGGAAAGTTCCTGGGGGATCTTCGTACATTGCACACTTCCAAACCTTTGCAGAAATGATGAAAGAATTAGCAATGACTGCTGCAGCCGGGACAGACTAGAAACTCTACTGACTGATTGGATTGTGGAAGGGACCCTTGGGGCAACTGGGAAAATCAGGGTTTACTGCTTTTAAAATGTGCAAATATTAAAAGGGAACATGAGTGACTTAATATTAAGCAGTTGGAAATGAAACAAATGAATTATCTGTAAGATTGGATGGAGGCAATGTCTACGCTGCTCTACAATGAGATCACATTCCAAGACGTTTTTACATAAAAGATAACAATCTCTTTTGTGCTCTAACCCTTGAGCAATAATAATACACATGGTGGTGGATGATTGCTAAAGCTAAAGCTGAACAGCATAACAATACAGATATAAAAGAACAATATAGATAAAAGTATTTACATCAAGGGAGTCAGTATTTGGAGTGAGGGGTATCATTGCTTTCTGCTACAGAAATCAAAATGTTCCATCACTGCTAAATGCTTCCATACATAGACCGATGACACATGTAAAAAAATCAGGGTCATGGCATTCCAGACTCTTCACATGTTTTGAAGGAAGGTTAGCCTGTGTGATTTGACTTCCCCAAACTATAGAACAGATTAGAAAAGGTAATGCTGGCTGAAAAATGTCAGATCAAACAGTGCATCTCAGCTTGCTTGTTGTCCGAAGTACACCTCCAAAAATGTCTACAGTGGATATGCACAGAATAGAACTGGACCATGGAGCAATGAAAACAGGTGACTCAGCCTGATAAATCATGTTTTCTTTCCTCATCATGTGGGTGGCTAGGTGTGTGTGCATTGTTGACCTGACGAAAAGATGGCACCAGAATGCCCTATAGGTAAAAAGGTTCATGTGTATATTTCTTGAGGACACGCCACCTAGCTAAACATTTTTGCAGACCAGATACATCCCTTCATGGCAATATTATTCTCCAATGGCAGTGATAGCTTTCAACCTGCTTCCTGTCACACCTTAAATATGGTTAGGGAATGGTTTGTAGATTTGACTTGGCCTCCAAAGTGGGCTCCACAGACACCATGGCTTAGGAGCGACTGGTACCCATGCACCATCTATGACTACAATGCTGCCTGGCATCCCCTGAGAGTTTGCATCTGTCAGGGTATGTTAGGAATTTGGCATTAATTGGCGTAGATAGCGGGGTGGGAGGGCAGGGGGTAGCGACAGTATAGTGGCAACATTACTGCCTCACAGCTCCCACTGACATCAACAGTAATGCTGCTAACCCACTATAAGGTGTTTGAAGTTATCTGTTTCTGGGTCCATGCACTTTATAATACAGGGACTGGGAACACCCCAAATAACTGATACACGCAGGAACCAACTGTCCGCCCCCACCAATCAGATATTTATGGCTTATCTTAAAGAAAACCCAAAAAAAAAAAAAAAAAAAAATCGCAGACAACTTCTCTAATATAAGGGGAACATTGGGGGGCAATATTTATGTAAGCATCAGGGGCAATATTTATGTAAGCATCAGTTAATACAAGGGGATATTATTAATGTCTGGGGAATTGGGCAGTATTCATTTAAGTTAGTATTCATGTGCATTATTAATTAGGGAACATTATTAATTGCAGGGGCAGTACTAATTTAAGAGCGCATACAGGGGTATCATTCATTTAAATATTCCTACAGAGGTTATTATTCATTTGCAGGGGATTTTATAATGTATATTTTATAATTGGGGGTAGCAGCAGGATGAGTGTGCAGGTGAGGACAATGTGGGTCAGGTGCCTGGAAAAGTGAGGAGCCAAAGATGTCTGTGCTGCAAACTTTACAGACACGTCACAGCCGGAAGACGTGATCATGGAAGTCTAAATGGAAGAGATGGGAAATGTGAACGATTACAGCCAGAAACATCAGCGGTAAGTCATTATATTTTTCCTGTATTGTACTAATTTAAATGGTGTGCAGTGCAGAACCCTGTGTACAGCCGGTATCTACCACTACCACAATAGTGGTAATATTGATATACCTGGGTAGGGGGCCCACTCAGTTGTGTTTGCCCCCCCCCGTGCCAAACCTCTAGCTATACCTTTGGGGTTAGGGTTGCATATAGGAGAGACATAGCCTTTATTTAAACAATTCAGCACTCGAAAATGCAGAGGCTCTGGACACAGCTAACACTCCCTGCAGCGCCACCTACTGGATCCATAACACACCTGATTTAAATCACTCTAGTCTCAACCATACACAAAGGTAGAATTTCAGTCTGCTGACACTGGCCTGCTGCTGGATGAGATTTATGCGATTTAACCTTAAAAGAACATGAAACTGAACACAACTACAATTGTCATGAACCCCATTACATAGAAAAGGGTGTACTTGTATTCTACTCTTGTTTGTAGAAATATATTTAGTCATCTAAACAGACTAGCACTCGCACTAGCACTCCATTAACTATCTAGAGATGTAACAACATTTAATTTAACTCTTTATTTTCAATGGCTTTTGCTGTGTTTTATGATAAGATATTGCACTGGAGCAAGTTATCAGTGTCACATTATAATATCATAAGTGCCGTGTTTAAGGCATACAGCTTATTAGTGAGCAGAAAGCACCATCTGAAATTTTATATTTCCTAGGTAGAAAATGATCAACTTAGAATAGAAAATATTTCCCATTAATATTAGAAACAGATAAACTTCAGATTATAAATTCATATTTTACCACCAAGGTCTGAAGCAGCATGGAAAATCTCGAAGACTCTCCTTCAAACCATTGAATTTATGTTGCTACAAATCTCGGTCCTACTTAATATTCATTTAAATATTTATTACAAGTTATTTTACAGGACTTATCGGCATAAATCAGCTTGGAGTTCCTGAAAGTGTGTAGTGCTCATAGATGTTCTCTCTGTCCTAGGTCTCCCATTGTGAATTCATCTCCTGACTTTATCTGCAGTCTCTGTCAGTGGTAAGTTCTGCCCAGAATATTTATCCTAATAACTGTGATTGTTAAGAAAACATCTCTCTTGAATCATTCACTTCAATATATGTTGTGGGCAGAGACTACCAAACCCTTGGAGGAGTCTTCCTGATGTTTTTAATTTACAGCAGTTTTATTAAAAGGACAGTCCAATGTAAACAACACTTAATCACTGTAATAAGGAAAAGGTTTTGAGACCCACGTGGTGGAAACAAAGCATGTGTAGTTTCTGTGGAAGAGCAGCAAAAAAAAACCCCCCCAAAAATTGCAATTTACAGTACCAGCAAAGTGAATGAGGTTTTTGTTAATCTCATCCAAACATCGTGGAAAAAAGTGCTGCGGAAAAGCTGTTTTTCCAAAACACAGAATGTCAACCTCAGCTGTGGAAATGCAAGCGTTTTCCAATAAATTTAATAAGGGAAGAAAAACCACAGACAAACACTGCAGAAACAAATGCGATGTGTGTTCGCTGTATTTTTTACACAGCGTTTTTTACCTGTGGTTCACTATGTGGAGCCTTAGGGGTGTTTCAGACATTTCTTCTCCTGCCAGCAGCTTTGCTGTCCCCTCTAGATAACCACCCACTAACTGCAAACAAAGTTTGACAAAGTGTGAGATGTCACTTAAGTAATGGGGGATAGAGCTAGAGCAGAGAGTGAAGCCCCAGCTGGAGAAGAAACGCCCCTAAAACCCTTTTCAGCTAATTTGCATAAAAATAAAATGCTGTTCCCCCTTACTGCATTACTATGGCTCCCCCCGCCAAATGGCTAAACAGGTCCTCGCCCCCAATGTGCTAACATCAGCGGTCTATGACTCATGGCAATGGGTACGGCGACTACTTACTTTGTCAACAGGTCCCTCTCCTCACATGTCCGTTCAGGATCTAATCCTATCGGAATCCAAGTTTATAGAATCGGCCCCCATAGTGCCGAAACATGTCGGGCGGTTACCTTACGACTCTATACTGATTGATGGGGCCTTCCCTTCTTATTCTGAATTCACCCAACACCCCCTCTCCATCCAAACCAATTTCCTAACATATCAGTCGATTAAAACACTGTACGTGAAAGCTCTGAAGCGGGAGCCTGACAATCGCACAATTACATGTGGCTAGAAAAGCTCCTACTCCGGAAGCAAAGTACACTAAGACCTTTATCTTCTCTCTACTCCAGCCTTCTGAGCGAACTAGGCACAGAACTACCCTCGTTCGTGCGAAAATGGGAGGCGGACCTCCAGGTGTCCCTTTCCCCTGGAGAAATATCATCTGTACTCAGGCGATCCACAGGTCCTTCCAGATGTGTGCGATTGCAGGAGTCAAGCTACAAATTGGTCACCAGATGGTATAGAATGCCCACGGTAGTCCACCAGTACTCCCCTGATGTATCCCCTTTGTGTTGGCGCTGCCATAAGTTCTCAGGTTCCTATCTGCATATTTGGTGGGAATGCGAAAAAATATCCCCTTACTGGGCACTCGTTCAGCAGATTCTGAACCAGGTGTGTGGATCCACCGAGCCTCTGACCCCTGTAGGCATATTTTTGAATCTGTGGCCCACTTTCCCGCCTAGGGCCCACAAACGACTTTGGCTTCAACTTGTGGCTATCGCCAAATCTATGATTCCTCTATATTGGGTTTCCGAATCCCCCCTCCAGTATCCCACTTCCTAAGGAAAGTCTCTCAAGTAGCACGGATGGAAGAACTTTCCCACTTAGAACTCCGTACCCCACTGAAGTTTAGCGTTATTTGGGCGCCACGGTATGAATTCTCTAAAGACCCTTCCTGGACGCATCTGTGGGAACCCCCAGTTTAATAAATTTACCTTCTGAGACCCCTGGCCTTTCACCCTATGCACTCTCTGTCTCTTCTCCACCGCCAACGTTTCATTTATTACAGTATTACTGTGTTATTAGTTAACCGTTGTATGTAATACACGAGCTCATCTGACTGTTTGATTAATGATTGTTGTGTCATGCACATTATCTCTAACTATGTATACTTATTGGCGATATTTGAAAACCCAATAAAACGTTAATGATAAAAATAAAATGCTGATTTTCCTGAAGATAAAGCTGCAATGCAGATAAAGAAAGGCATCTTTGGAAAGTAAAGAAGCAGCTCTGCAAGATACTTTTATTAGTTCGATACCGATTTTCCTGCTGACAGACTCCCTTTAAAATATTTTACTTTCACAAACTGTGGTTCAGAAATTGGTACCTCTCTCACTTCCCAGCAGCTCCTAGCTCCGCTTTTCCCCCTGCAACCTCTCTGTAAATGTTCACAGATCTCCACAGCCGCCAAAAATCCATTTGATGTAAACCAGTAAAAAGAGAGGTGGGGGATGCAGCTGCACCATAGTAAAACAGCGTGAGGGTTTTGACAGGAAGAGAGCAGAGGGGATTAACTGACTGGCTCACCTCTGACATTATACCAGGAAGAGACTGCCCACTTAACCAGCATCAGAAAGAAAGGAAAAAGTCAAAAATCTGCAGGTCAAGCCAAGTCCACATCAGTCTGTTGTTCTGAATCATCATAGAATCAAAACAATGACAGACTAATATAATGATCTTCATTCACTGTAATGTAAAATAACTAAAGGGAAACTTTCCTCTGTCTTGTTGGTTTACATTTCAAACAAGTAGATAAATTCCTGCATGCACAATTTCATCTTCTGTCAAAAATAATAACAAACTTTATGAAAGGAAGCGTTCCTCGTTTTTTACATTACAGTCATGGCCAAAAGTTTTGAGAATGACACAAATATTATATTTTCACATGATCTGCTGCCCTCTGGTTTTTATGTGTGTTTGTCAGATGTTTTTATCACATACAGAAATATAATTGCATTCATATTATGAGTAACAGAAGCTTATATTGACAGTTAGAATGAGTTAATGCAGCAAGTCAATATTTGCAGTGTTGACCCTTCTTCTTCAGGACCTCTGCAATTCTCCCTGGCATGCTCTCAATCAACTTCTGGACCAAATCCTGACTGATAGCAGTCCATTCTTGCAGAATCAATGCTTTAATTTTGTCTGAATTTGTTGGTTTTTGTTTGTCCACCCGTCTCTTGATGATTGACCACAAGTTCTCAATGGGATTAAGATCTGGGGAGTTTCCAGGCCATGGACCCAAAATCTCTATGTTTTGTTCCCTGAGCCATTTAGTTATCACCTTTGCTTTATGGCAAGGTGCTCCATCATGCTGGAAAAGGCATTGTTGAGCGCCAAACTGCTCTTGGACGGTTGGGAGAAGTTGCTCTTGGAGGACATTCTGGTACCATTCTTTATTCATGGCTGTGTTTTTAGGCAAGACTGTGAGAGAGCCGATTCCCTTGGCTGAGAAGCAACCCCACACATGAATGGTTTCAGGATGCTTTACAGTTGGCATGAGACAAGACTGGTGGTAGCGCTCACCTCTTCTTCTCCCAAAAAGCTGTTTTCCAAATTTCCCAAAAAAACAAAAAGGGGATCCACAAAAAAAAATGACTTCCCCCCGCCCCCCGCCGCCCCCCCCCCGTCCCTTTTGCAAAAAAACTGTCGGCCCCTGATTTTTTTTTTGGAGAGAGGGGGGTTTTCTGCCCCCCCCGGGGGGGGGGGGCCCTCCCCCAGGCGCCCCCCCCCCGCGGGGGGTGCGGGCCCCCCCCCCCCCCCCCGCCCCCCCTCCCCCCCCTGCTCCCTGGGGGGGCCGCTCCCCCCCTGCTAAAATATTATTTTTTTGGTGTGGCGGTTTTCTTGTTTTTTTTTTGTGGGGGGGGGGGGGGGAGCCTTTTTGGCACCAATGGAACCTCTCTCCTTGAAGTTCTTGATGATGCGATAGATTGTTGACTGAGGTGCAATCTTTCTAGCTGCAATACTCTTCTCAGTTAGGCCATTTTTGTGCAGTGCAGTGATGACTGCACGTGTTTCTTTAGAGATAACCATGGTTAACAGAATGATGGCAAGCACCAGCCTCCTTTTAAAGTGTCCAGTGGTGTCATTCTTACTTAATCATGACAGATTGATCTCCAGCCCTGTCCTCATCAACACCCACACCTGTGTTAACGGAGCAATCACTGAAACGATGTTAGGTGGTCCTTTTAAGGCAGGGCTGCAATGATGTTGAAATGTGTTTTGGGGGATAAAGTTCATTTTCTAGGCAAATATTGACTTTGCAAGTAATTGCTGTTAAGCTGATCACTCTTTATAACATTCTGGAGTATATGCAAATTGCCATTAGAAAAACTGAAGCAGTAGACTTTGTAAAAATTAATATTTGTATCATTCTCAAAACTTTTGGCCATGACTGTACAGTGTAGTTGTGTTCTGTCTGCATCCGTGATTATATTAGTCAGTCTGTTGTTCTGATCCTATGGTGGATCAGGAAAACAGACTTATGTGAACTTTAGCCTTCCACACAACATTCACAGCTCTGGCTGCTGGAAGAGGGATTGGTGCTTTTTTTAACCCCCTCAAATTTTAATATGCCAATTGCCACCACATAAAATGAGCGTTAGTCATATTTGTACAATCTGTTCTTGTCATAAAGAGTAATGCAGGTCATAATTGTGTGCTGGTTATGTAACACAGTCCCGTCTAGAAATACAAGATGCATTATGCAGATCAATTTAACTTGTACACAGAATGCGACATCATGAAACTTATCTGTGTATCCTAATAGTAAACTGAACTTAAAAGGAGTTTATCAGCAAAAAAAAAATTGTCCTATATTGTCATATATTCAGTTTTGAGAATGGTAGCTTCCAGAAAAATACAGTATATTTTTATACATATGCATATGAGCCCAAATTGCATAAGGGAATGGCAGAGTGCCATTGTGCATCATAAGAAAGACTGTCTCTACTACCTGTCTCAATATCTTGACCAGCAACAGTGATATAAACGGAGTTGTTTGGCCTACTTCTGAGCTACCTGTTTTGTAGTGTGTTGTACATTACATCATGGCCAAGAGCAGTTTAACACTGGGTTAGTTAGTTACATAGTATGGTTAAAAAAAGACATATGTCCATCAAGGTCAACCAGGGGATAGGAAACATCATGGCAGTCTATACATTTCCATAACCATCAATGCCATTTTGCTCAAAAAAGGCATCTAATCTTTTTTTGAATCTCTCAGCTGTGACTGCTCTGACCAGCTCCTGGGGTAGGCTATTCCACAGATACACAGTCCTAACAGTGAAGAAGCCTTGTTTGCTCTGGAGATTAAACCTTTTTTCTTCAGACGGAGGAACAGCTTTTCCCCATATTTCTTGTATGGGCCATTTATATATTTATACAGGTTTATCATATCCTCTTTTAAATGCCTCTTCTCCAGACAGATTTAACTCCTTTAGTCTCTCCTCTTAACTGGGGTCCTCCATGCCGCTTATCAGTTTTGTTATCCTCCGTTGAACCTTTTCCAACTCTAGGCACAGGGGAGGTGAGGAAACATAAGAAACAGTGTCACACACCTCTCCTGCGCTCCGGCATGACTCCCTGCTGTCTTCGGGCCTCTGTAGTGACGTCACAGATGTCACGTGGGTCAGGTCGGCGTAGCCACACACAATGACGTTGGCATAACCCATGTCTGTGACCGAAATCAGCAGGGAATCGCAGGAGAGGTGAGTACTGCTGGTTTTTATGCTTGTCACCTCCTCTGGGCCTACAATCATTATACTCTGGGTCTGAAAAGACCCCAGAGTATAATAATAGTTGGTGTGTAGTGTACCCCAAATTTTTGCAATATTTGCAAAGAAAACACCATTGGGGCCGCTATGGGACATTGTACTGTGTGAAGGGGCCACTGTGGGACATTATACTGTGTGAAGGGGCCGCTATGCAACATAATACTGTGTAAAGGGGCCACTATGGGACATTATACCTTATGAAGGAGCCGCTATGAGACATTATACCTTGTGAAGGGGCCACTATGGATCATTATACTGTGTGAAGGCTCCGCTATGGGACATTATACTGTGTGCAGGTGCTTCTATGGGATATTATACTGTGTGGAGGAGCCGCTATGGGCCATTATACTGTGTGGAGGGTCCGCCATGGAACATTATAGTGTGTGAAGGGGTCTCTACGGGACATTATACTGTGTGAAGGGGCCACTATGGGACATTATACTGTGTGCAGGGGCCGCTATGGGACATTCTACTGTGTGCAGGGGCTGCAATGGGACATTATACTGTGAGGAGGGGCCGATATGGAACATTATACTGTCTGGAGGCCACTTTGGGACATTATAGTATGTGTAAATTAGGTGTTATACCGTTCAGGGGCCAGGGGCTCTATGCCGAAGAAGGGGGCTCCAAGTCAAAATTTTGCTATGGGGCCCTTTGCTAGTCTTTGCTAGTTATGCCCTTGCTTTTATCATTGCTCAAGATAAAATTTTATACTCTATCTATCTATCTATCGCTGTAGTCAAGTTTCTGTTTAGTTCCACAATATTATACTTAATGATTTTACCGTCCTTTCTCGCATCAACCTCAAAATCCAGATAACAAGATTCCTCTAAACTGATGTGTGTTCTTACAGTGAAGTAAACATATTGATGGTTTGAGGGAGGAGATGAATATGATTATTTGTGGATCTGTTTTTTTTCAGGTTGCTTCCTAGGCCACAAATGACGTGAAAGCTAAAATAGCTCCGGAAAGTCATCAGAATTGTCTGAATAAAATCAATCACACTCCATCCAAATCGTGTGAGGAACAATTAACCGTAAAATGTGCAAAATTTAACAATGCAAGAGGTGGCTGTTAAGTATACTATGTTTCTGCTCAAAGTTAAACTTTATCCTACAAAATGTAAGAAGTAGTAGAGAATGTTGTAGGTTTATGGTCATCATTGAGTGACTGTCATAGAGCTCCAATTTCTGTGCTCAATGAGGTTCTGCAGTACCTTCATAGCAAAAACATCAAATAATATACCTGTAGGGTCAACATCCAACATTCATTGCTGTTTCCACCCCCTACCTTTAAAAATCAATATTCACTTAAAAGAGAAAATATTCTACATCAACCTATGATATATACAGTCATATGAAAAAGTTTGGGCACCCCTATTAATCTTAATCATTTTTAGTTCTAAATATTTGGGTGTTTGCAACAGCCATTTCAATTTGATATATCTAATAACTGATGGACACAGTAATATTTCAGGATTGAAATGAGGTTTATTGTACTAACAGAAAATGTGCAATATGCATTAAACCAAAATTTGAGCGGTGCAAAAATTTGGGTACCCTTATCATTTTATTGATTTGAATACTCCTAACTACTTTTTACTGACTTACTGAAGCACAAAATTGGTTTTGTAACCTCACTGAGCTTTGAACTTCATAGCCAGGTGTATCCAATCATGAGAAAAGGTATTTAAGGTGGCCAATTGCAAGTTGTTCTCCTATTTGAATCTCCTCTGAAGAGTGACATCATGGGCTCCTCAAAACAACTCTCAAATGATCTGAAAACAAAGATTGTTCAACATAGTTGTTCAGGGGAAGGATACAAAAAGTTGTCTCAGAGATTTAACCTGTCAGTTTCCACTGTGAGGAACATAGTAAGGAAATGGAAGACCACAGGGACAGTTCTTGTTAAGCCCAGAAGTGGTAGGCCAAGAAAAATATCAGAAAGGCAGAGAAGAAGAATGGTGAGAACAGTCAAGGACAATCCACAGACCACCTCCAAAGAGCTGCAACATCATCTTGCTGCAGATGGTGTCACTGTGCATCGGTCAACAATACAGCACACTTTGCACAAGGAGAAGCTGTATGGGAGAGTGATGCGAAAGAAGCCGTTTCTGAAAGCACGCCACAAACAGAGTCGCCTGAGGTATGCAAAAGCACATTTGGACAAGCCAGCTTCATTTTGGAAGAAGGTCCTGTTGACTGATGAAACAAAGATTGAGTTGTTTGGTCATACAAAAAGGCGTTATGCATGGCGTCAAAAAAACACAGCATTCCAAGAAAAACACTTGCTACCCACTGTAAAATTTGGTGGAGGTTCCATCATGCTTTGGGGCTGTGTGGCCAGTGCCGGCACCGGGAATCTTGTTAAAGTTGAGGGTCGCATGGATTCAACTCAGTATCAGCAGATTCTTGAGAATAATGTACAAGAATCAGTGACGAATTTGAAGTTACGCCGGGGATGGATATTTCAGCAAGAAAATGATCCAAAACACAGCTCCAAATCTACTCAGGCATTCATGCAGAGGAACAATTACAATGTTCTGGAATGGCCATCCCAGTCCCCAGACCTGAATATCATTGAACATCTGTGGGATAATTTGAAGTGGGCTGTCCATGCTCGGCGACCATCAAACTTAACTGAACTGGAATTGTTTTGTAAATAGGAATGGTCAAAAATACCTTCATCCAGGATCCAGAAACTGATTAAAAGCTACAGGAAGCGACTAGAGGCTGTTATTTTTGCAAAAGGAGGATCTACTAAATATTAATGTCACTTTTCTGTTGAGGTGCCCATACTTTTGCACCGGTCAAATTTTGGTTTAATGCATATTGCACATTTTCTGTTAGTACAATAAACCTCATTTCAATCCTGAAATATTACTGTGTCCATCAGTTATTAGATATATCAAATTGAAATGGCTGTTGCAAACACCCAAATATTTAGAACTAAAAATGATTAAGATTAATAGGGGTGCCCAAACTTTTTCATATGATTATATATATATATATATATATATATATATATATATATATATATGACGACCAAGCAGATACCATATGGGAACTCCAACAAAAGTAAAAAAAAATAAGTTCTGAGTCACAGACAATGTTCATTTAGTAATGATGAAAAACCCTACACTTCACTTGCCCTGCAGTTTAACCTGCTTTAAATCCAAAGTTTCACCTTCTTGTGTAGACATAAAGTCCAAATATCCTCAATAAGCTCACAGTGTTATGTACTAGTGCACTCCCTCTACTTGTCACACAGGGTTCTTCAGTAGGACAGCAGATATTCCCCGCTCCAGAAGCACTATATCAGCATCCTGATACTGTGGAATGTATGTGTAAATCTAATGTGTATATTCCATTTTAAGTTTTTGCAGGTAGTTTGAGATCTGGCTCCTTCTAAGCAGTGTGATCCAAAACACCATTAAATATCAATGGTGCATTACATTAAGGAATCTGTATATGAAACAGTTTCTATTTAATTACATGGCAAACACAGCATGACGAACACAAAGTGCTGTCAGGAAACAACCAGCAAGTAGATTAGGTTCTGTTGACAAATCTTATGAGAGCTATATTAATAAATTCCACCCAAAACTGCTTGGTTCATCAACACATACCAAGAATAACACAGCATAACAGCATTTTTGGCACCAAGTACATTTTGGGCACAAGTAGCCACACTGCTGTTGACATATTAGTTTTACTAATTACTGAGTAATGCTCAGGGCATATGTTATGAATCACACCACAGGACCCCAATATGCACGGAAAGAATTAAGAGAGACAAAACACGTAAAAGATCAGCTTGCAATGAACTGAAAAGTTAGGAACAAGCAAAAAAGGAATAAACATATATTACAAAAAAAGCCTGATTTTTTTTTGTGAACAACACAGTAAAGGTGGCATGTCTCTTTAAATCTCCTTAAAGTGACAGACCTTTATAATTTACCTCTGGCATATAATGAGTTAGAGAAATTTCTATTCTGTAAAACTTTATATTTTCCCCATCACCTACAATTAAGACTGAGGCAAATCATGTGATTTTTGAGATGTGTTTATCTGGAAGATCTGCCATGCCTACAGGCCATCTACTTCTTGCTTGTTTCCCATGATACAATCTCCAAGTGATCTAATCCTTCCACCAATTAGTGATTGTGAAGCGGAGAGGACGATATCGGTTCATTTATAGCGAGCTTTATAATGACTGCAAGTAATTATCAAAAGTCGACTCATTACACTCATAACTGGTGCTAATTGATACCACTCATACCCGGCTCAGCAGAGATTAACCTGCCTCACCCCAGACAGCACATTAATGAAGATAACATTCCGGGCACATCCTCACTCTAAGCTGCATTCTGCCGCACACAAACACTGTTCACTTGTGTAATAGCGGCTGACAACAATGAAAAGGATGGAATATGAAAACTAAACATGACATTTCCAACAAATTATTGTACAAACAGCAAATTCATTAATATCATTCTGGAGGTTTCTGTGTAATGTAAAAGAGAAGGGAGGCAGAAACATACAAATAGAAAAATCTGCAGGAAATAGTTGAAGGCTAAGGCCCCACGTAGCAAGCCGCAGCCAATAAGCGGAAGGTAAAGGAATCACGTTTTTTTGGAACACTTTTTGTCTGCAGACTTTCTGTCCCTATTATACCTATATGGAAAGAACCAACATTTCTGTACAGTCATGGCCAAAAGTTTTGAGAATGATACAAATATTAATTTTTACAAAGTCTACTGCTTCAGTTTTTCTAATGGCAATTTGCATATACTCCAGAATGTTATAAAGAGTGATCAGCTTAACAGCAATTACTTGCAAAGTCAATATTTGCCTAGAAAATGAACTTTATCCCCCAAAACACATTTCAACATCATTGCAGCCCTGCCTTAAAAGGACCACCTAACATCGTTTCAGTGATTGCTCCATTAACACAGGTGTGGGTGTTGATGAGGACAGGGCTGGAGATCAATCTGTCATGATTAAGTAAGAATGACACCACTGGACACTTTAAAAGGAGGCTGGTGCTTGCCATCATTGTTTCTCTTCTGTTAACCATGGTTCTCTCTAAAGAAACACGTGCAGTCATCATTGCACTGCACAAAAATGGCCTAACTGGGAAGAGTATTGCAGCTAGAAAGATTGCACCTCAGTCAACAATCTATCGCATCATCAAGAACTTCAAGGAGAGAGATTCCATTGGTGCCAAAAAGGCTCCAGGAAGCCCAAGAAAGACCAGCAAGCGGCAGGACCGTCTCTTAAAAGTGTTTCAGCTGCGGGATCGGGCTACCAGCAGTGCAGAGCTTGCTGAGGAATGGCAGCAGGCAGGTGTGAGTGCATCTGCACGCACTGTGAGGCGGAGACTCTTGGAGCAAGGCCTGGTCTCAAGGAGGGCAGCAAAGAAGCCACTTCTCTCCAGAAAAAACATCAGGTACAGGGAGTGGACTGCTGAGGACTAGGGTAAAGTCATTTTCTCTGATGAATCCCCTTTTCGATTGTTTGGAACATCTGGAAAACAGCTTATTCGGAGAAGAAGAGGTGAGCGCTACCACCAGTCTTGTCTCATGCCAACTGTAAAGCATCCTGAAACCATTCATGTGTGGGGTTTCTTCTCAGCCAAGGGAATCGGCTCTCTCACAGTCTTGCCTAAAAACACAGCCATGAATAAAGAATGGTACCAGAATGTCCTCCAAGAGCAACTTCTCCCAACCGTCCAAGAGCAGTTTGGCGCTCAACAATGCCTTTTCCAGCATGATGGAGCACCTTGCCATAAAGCAAAGGTGATAACTAAATGGCTCAGGGAACAAAACATAGAGATTTTGGGTCCATGGCCTGGCAACTCCCCAGATCTTAATCCCATTGAGAACTTGTGGTCAATCATCAAGAGACGGGTGGACAAACAAAAACCAACAAATTCAGACAAAATTAAAGCATTGATTCTGCAAGAATGGACTGCTATCAGTCAGGATTTGGTCCAGAAGTTGATTGAGAGCATGCCAGGGAGAATTGCAGAGGTCCTGAAGAAGAAGGGTCAGCACTGCAAATATTGACTTGCTGAATTAACTCATTCTAACTGTCAATATAAGCTTCTGTTACTCATAATATGAATGCAATTATATTTCTGTATGTGATAAAAACATCTGACAAACACACATAAAAACCAGAGGGCAGCAGATCATGTGAAAATATAATATTTGTGTCATTCTCAAAACTTTTGGCCATGACTGTAGGTATAATTGACATGCTGCGATTTACAAAAAAGCATTTTCGCTGCGGATATTTTTCTGCAATGTGTATATGGGATTAGCCAGAATCCCATCCACTTTGCAGGTATTATAAAACGCCACGGTTTTTGCCTCAGAGTTTCCACCGCTGCCAAATCGCTGCGTTCTCGCAACGTAGGGCCCGGCCTAAAGAAGCAACATCTTGCTATATTTCTCAGCATGACTGAACTATACTCCACAGGGGGCTGTAATATAGTAGGTGTACTCTTGTACACAGATATCATAGGCCCCTACAGCAAAACTTAGTATGTCCCTCCCCCCCCCCCCCCACACACACACACACACACACACACACACACACACATTTCCCAGTGGTGCTTTCAAGAAAATACAATGGATCTGTGTCAGGAGGAGTTCAGCACTGGGCCACTCCATTTGGGCATAGCAACTGCATGGTCTGTCTAAATGGTAGGTACTCCACTGCATGGGGCAGTGTTATAGTTGTTGTATTTTTGTACATAGGAGAAAATAGTATAGTGTAGGGAGCAGTATTATTGTAGTTACAGTATATTGTTGTGCATAGATGGAACTATAGTAGTAGTAGTGGATGGAACTATAGTAGTGTAGTAATTGAAATCTGGGAGGAATATTATAGTAGGAGCTATATTATAGTAGTTACAGTGCCTTGCGAAAGTATTTGCCCCCCTTGAACTTTTCAACCTTTTGCCACATTTCAGGCTTCAAAGATAAGGATATAAAATTTTAATTTTTTGGTGAAGAATCAACAACAAGTGGGACACAATCATGAAGTGGAACGAAATCTATTGGATATTTTAAACTTTTGTAAAAAATAAAAAACTGAAAAGTGAGGGGTGCCAAATTATTCGGCCCCCTTAAGTTAATACTTTGTAGCGCCACCTTTTGCTGCGATTACAGCTGCAAGTCGCTTGGGGTATGTCTCTATCAGTTTTGCATATCGAGAGACTGAAATTCTTGCCCATTCTTCCTTGGAAAACAGCTCGAGCTCAGTGAGGTTGGATGGAGAGCGTTTGTGAACAGCAGTTTTCAGCTCTTTCCGCAGATTCTCGATTGGATTCAGGTCTGGACTTTGACTTGGCCATTCTAACACCTGGATACGTTTATTTGTGAACCATTCCATTGTAGATTTTGCTTTATGTTTGGGATCATTGTCATGTTGGAAGATAAATCTCCGTCCCAGTCTCAGGTCTTTTGCAGACTCCAAGAGGTTTCTTTCAGAATGGTCCTGTATTTGGCTCCCTCCATCTTCCCATCAATTTTAACCATCTTCCCTGTCCCTGCTGAAGAAAAGCAGGCCCAAACCATGATGCTGCCACCACCATGTTTGACAGTGGGGATGGTGTGTTCAGGGTGATGAGCTGTGTTGCTTTTACGGCAAACATATCATTTTGCATTGTGGCCAAAAAGTTTGATTTTGGTTTCATCTGACCAGAGCACCTTCTTCCACATGTTTGGTGTGTCTCCCAGGTGGCTTGTGGCAAACTTTAAACGAGACTTTTTATGGATATCTTTGAGAAATGGCTTTCTTCTTGCCACTCTTCCATAAAGGCCATATTTGTGCAGTGTACGACTGATTGTTGTCCTATGGACAGACTCTCCCACCTCAGCTGTAGATCTCTGCAGTTCATCCAGAGTGATCATGGGCCTCTTGGCTGCATCTCTGATCAGTCTTCTCCTTGTTTGAGATGAAAGTTTAGAGGGACGGCCGGGTCTTGGTAGATTTGCAGTGGTCTGATACTCCTTCCATTTCAATAGGATCGCTTGCACAGTGCTCCTTGGGATGTTTAACATTTGGGAAATCTTTTTGTATCCAAATCCGGCTTTAAACTTCTCCACAACAGTATCACGGACCTGCCTGGTGTGTTCCTTGGTCTTCATGATGCTCTCTGCACTTTAAACAGAACCCTGAGACTATCACAGAGCAGGTGCATTTATACGGAGGCTTGATTACACACAGGTGGATTATATTAATCATCATCAGTCATTTGGGACAACATTGGATCATTCAGAGATCCTCACTGAACTTCTGGAGTGAGTTTGCTGCACTGAAAGTAAAGGGGCCGAATAATATTGTATGCCCCACTTTTCAGTTTTTTTATTTTTTACAAAAGTTTAAAATAACCAATAAATTTTGTTCCACTTCACAATTGTGTCCCACTTGTTGTTGATTCTTCACCAAAAAATTAAAATTTTTTATCCTTATGTTTGAAGCCTGAAATGTGGCAAAAGGTTGAAAAGTTCAAGGGGGCCGAATACTTTCCCAAGACACTGTATATTATTGTGCTTAGGGGCAGTGTAATAGTGGTTATGTTTTTGTACACTGGGGCAGTATTATATTAGTTATATTCGTTCGCAGATAAGGTAGAATTATAGTACATTGAAATTTCTTTGAGACGAACACCAAAAATTGCATTGAAAGTGGTCTTGTATAAGGATGGTGGCAATGATGATGGCCATTAAGCATTATATGTGATGAAACGGAAAATGTTTCATAGGAAAGCTAGACTGGATGAAAGGTTTGGTCTTCTCAAAGAGGTGGTCTTTTTGAAAGGTTTTTCTGTAGCTATGTTCTTGTACATAACGAACAGTAGACATACTGTTGTACATAGAGACAATATTATAGTAGTTATGTATAGCACACAGACCCATTCATTTCTATGGGCACATGCACACGATCGTGATTTCCACTGATCAGTGTGCGAACCGTGATTCCAGAACGGACTCGTCCATAGAAACCTACGGGAGACTAAAAACCTAGGATGGCACACTGATCTACTCAGTGTGTCTTCAGTGTGCCGTCCGTTTTCATGGACAAGCTAGGGAGATTTCTCCTGTTTTTTTTTTTTTTTGGTGGATCCGCAAACTAGGTTCACTTACTGATGATGGCGCACGGATGGCACAATGATGGAACACTGAGGGCACACTGTCCGTTTTTGCGGACATACTGCACTGATGCTGAAGAAACACAAAAGACACACTGATTACACTCTGTTCGCAAAAACTGAACACTAATTAGGGGTCGTTCACACTACCGTTGGTGACAGTCAGTAGTGTCCATTGCTATTGTCTGTTACAAGATTTTAGCAATGGACACTAGCTGAACCGTCTGAAATCTGTTAAAATTTCCATTCATTTCAATGGGATTTCATCTTGTGTCCGTTAGTGACCATTAGTGTCCGTTTACACCCAATCCATCGCATGTCCGATTTTTTTTTTTGGTGGACAAAAAGTCCTACATGCAGGACTTAAAAAAAAACGGTTTCATGATGGACGTCAAGCATCCATTATTTTTTAACATTAAAGTCAATGGGTAACCAGTGTCCGTTACTGTCCGTTATACTGTCCGTTATTACTGTCCGTTTTTTTTTTCTGCACATGCTCAGAAAGCAGAAACAAAAAAAAGCAAAAAAAACGGACAGTAAAAACGGACACTAACGGACACTAATGTGAAAAAAAATGGACACATTAACTTCAGTTAGTGTCCATTATTGTCTGTTATGATAGGTGTCCGTTTTTTTTTTTTGTTTTTTTTTAATGGACACTATCAGAGCGGACATCAACGGTAGTGTGAACCCTGTCTTACTAGTTTGCTGACCACAAAATACACAAGGTCATCTGCAACTCCAAGTCAATGACACTTCTGTGAAATCCTCCTGTCCAGTTATGAAGCAACACACATTATGAATCAATTTCTCCTGCTGTTGTGCAAATGGAACAGACAACAAGTAGAATTGAAAGACAATGAGCAAGACCACCCCTATAAAGGAGTGGTTCTGCAAGTGATGACCACAGACCAATTCTCTGTTCTCATTCTTTTTGCTGTTGTTTTGGTCACTTTTGCATTTTGTGATTTCTCTCACCCCTAGAGGTAGCATGAGGCGGTGTCTACAACCCACAGAAGTTACTCAGGTAGTGCAGCTCATCCAGGATGGCATATCAATGTGAGCTGTGGCAAGAAGGCTAGCTGTGTTGGTCATCACAGTGTTCAGAGCATAGAGCAGATACCAAGAGACAGGCCAGTACACCATGAGACGTGGAGCGGGCCGTAGGATGGCAACAACCCAGCATCGGGATCGCCCTGCAAAATGACTTCCAGCAGGCTCTTCGCGGATGAGAGCAGGTTCAAAATGAGCACATGTGAGAGATGTGACAGAGTCTGGAGACGCCGTGGAGAATGTTCTGCTGCCTCCAACATCCTCCAGCATGATCAGTTTGGCAGTGGGTCAGTAATGGTGTGAGGAGGCATTTCTTTGGAGGGCTGCACAGCCCTCCATGTGCTAGCCAGAGGTACCCTGACTGCCATTAGGTACTGGGATGAGATCCTCAGACCCATTGTGAGACCATATGCAGGTGCTGTGGGCCCTGGGTTCCTTCTGATGTATGACAATGCTAGGCCTCATGTGGCTGGTGTGTCAGCAGTTCCTGCATGATGAAGGCATTGATGCTATAGACTGGCCTGCCCGCTTCCCAGACCTGAATCCAATAGAGCACATCTGGGACATCATGTCTCATTCCATCCACCAACGCCACGATGCACCACAGACTGTCCAGGAGTTAACTGATGCTTTAATCCAGGTCTCGGAGGAGATCCCTCAGGAGAACATCCACAGCCTCATCATGAGCACACCCAGGCGTTGTAGGGAGGTCATACAGGCAAGTGGAGGCCACATACACTACTGAGCCTCATTTTCTTTGTATTGAGGCATTTCCACTGAAGTTGGATCTGCCTGTAATTTGATTTTCCACGTTGATTTTGAGTATCATTCCAAATCCAGACCTCCATGGGAAATTCATTTAGATTTACATTGATCATTTTAATGTTTTATTGTTCTCAACGCATTACACCATGTAATGAATAAAGGTTTGCAACTGGAATATTTCATTTATTGATATCTAGGATGTGGTATTTTAGTTTTCCCTTTATGTTTTGAGCAGTGTGTGTATATATATATATATATATATATATATACAGTGGGGAAAAAAAAGTATTTAGTCAGCCACCAATTGTGCAAGTTCTTCCACTTAAAAAGATGAGGCCGGCCTGTAATTGTCATCATAGGTAGACCTCAACTATGAGAGACAAAATGAGAAAACATATCAAGAAAATCACGTTGTCTAATTTTTTAAAGAATTTATTTGCAAATTATTGTGGAAAATAAGTATTTGGTCACCTACAAACAAGCAAGATTTCTGGCTTTCACAGACTTGTAACTTCTTCTTTAAGAGGCTCCTCTGTCCTCCACTCACTACCTGTAGAAATGGCACCTGTTCAAAATTGTTATCAGTATAAAAGACACCTGTCCACAACCTCAAACAGTCACACTCCAAACTCCACTATGGTGAAGACCAAAGAGCTGTGGAAGGACACCAGAAACAAAATTGCAGACCTGCACCAGGCTGGGAAGACTGAATCTTCAATAGGCAAGCAGCTTGGTGTGAAGAAATCAACTGTGGGAGTAATAATTAGAAAATGGAAGACATACAAGACCATTGATAATCTCCCTCAATCAGGGGCTCCACACAAGATCTCACCCCATGGGGTCAAAATAATCACAAGAACGGTGAGCAAAAATCCCAGAACCACACGGGGGGACCTAGTGAATGACCTGCAGAAAGCTGGGACTAACATAACAAAGGCTACCATCAGTAACACACTACGCCGCCAGGGACTCAGATCCTGCAGTGCCAGACGTGTCTCCCTGCTAAAGCCAGTACATATCAGGGCCCGTCTGAAGTTTGCTAGAGAGCATTTGGATGTTCCATTGGATGAATGTCATATGGTCAGGTAAAACCAAAGTAGAACTGTTTGGTAGAAACACAACTCGTCGTGTTTGGAGGAGAGTGAATGCTGAGTTGCATCCAAAGAACACCATACCTACTGTGAAGCATGGGGATGGCAACGTCATGCCTTGGGCTGTTTCATTGCAAAGGGACCAGGACGACTGATCCGTGTACATGAAAGAATGAATAGGGCCATGTATTGTGAGATTTTGAGTGCAAACCTCCTTCCATCAGCAAGGGCATTGAAGATGAAACGTGGCTGGGTCTTTCAAAATGACAATGATCCCAAGCATACCGCCAGGGCAATGAAGGAGAGGCTTCGTAAGAAGCATTTCAAGGTCCTGGAGTGGCCTAGCCAGTCTTCAGATCTCAACCCCATAGAAAACCTTTGGAGGGAGTTGAAAGTCCGTGTTGCCCAGCGGCAACCCCAAAATATCACTGCTCTAGAGGAGATCTGCATAGAGGAATGGGCCAACATACCAGCAACAGTGTGTGCCAACCTTGTGAAGACTTACAGAAAACGTTTGACCTCTGTCATTGCCAACAAAGGATATATAACAAAGTATTGAGATGAACTTTTGTAATTGACCAAATACTTATTTTCCACCATAATTTGCAAATAAATTCTTAAAAAATCAGACAATGTGATTTTCTGGATTTGTTTTCTCATTTTGTCTTTCATAGTTGAGGTCTACCTATGATTGTCAATTAAAGGCCGGCCTTATCTTTTTAAGTGGGAGAACTTGCACAATTGGTGGCTGACTAAATACTTTTTTTCCCCACTGTTATATATATATATATATATATATATATATATATATATATATATATATATATATATATATATATTATATATAGGAGCAGTGTTATAGTAATTATATATTGTATATAGGGGCAGGGGTGGGTGTGAAAGATCCTCCGTGCGCCAACACCACTTTGGCCCACACCTGAGACTTCTTTCCTAAAAACCACACTCACCGCCAGGGGAGGGACCACCCGGGGCATAGTTTGTCTCACCCGACCTGACGACAGACGGTTGTGGTGGACTCCGGCCTGGTTTCTCCTTCCAACTTGAGGGTCTCTGCAGGGTTGTTGGAGTTTGCACAGGGGTGGTTTGTGCCTGCTGGGAGAGCTCCATCCTTTTGAGCTCAAGCTGATACTGCCGCTCAGCCTGCTATTCTGCGGCCTTCCGTTCTCGTTCTGCTGCCTCACGATCTGCCTGCCGTTCTGCGGCCTGCCGTTCTCGTTCTACAGCTTCCTGAAAATGGTACAACACCTGCAGGTATGTGTTAGGGTCACTGGTGCCTACTTGCTGCAGGGCCATTTGCCAGTATGAAGCCATTCCCCCCACAAGGCTGGGGCTACTGGTCCCTCCTGGTGTAGTAATCCTTGGGACCGGGCTGCTTGCTGCACTTCCTGGCCTAGCCCCAAAATCAGGACTCTGCTCGACCCCCTGCATGGCTGTGGCTGCCTCCATTTCAGCCATACGCTCAGGATCTCCAAAAGCCTGGTTCAGCAATTCTTGAGCTCTGCTTCTGAGCCCACTAGCCATCCACTGGTACTTGCCAAATAAAAGATAGGATAGAATACAAAGAGTAAGGGAGGGGAACAGCACTGTATCAAACTTTCACTGTATCTTAATGCTTGCTTTAATACCGAGCTTGTCTCATAGGATTACCACAATCCCCAGCGTCTGAGTGATAAAGGTCACCAACACACGCTGTTTATCCTAAGATCCCACCACACTGCCACCAACGTGAAAGATCCTCAGTGCGCCAACACCGCTTTGGCCCACACCTGAGACTTCTTTCCTAAAAACCACACTCACCGCCAGTGAGTGCTGGGTCCAAAAGATAAATACAAGACAAGCTTTCTAAATTTTATATATTTATTAACCCCTAAATGGGTCGGTATTAACATCTAACACATGCAGTTCAGAACAGATATGCAGATGTACGCAAGCATTAACAGTTACTAGTTACAATATACAGTACAATAAAATAAAAGGGAATAAAAGTGAAATAATTACTTTACCACACATATCCTGGATGTGGCTCTATAATCCAACCCTCACACATGGCATGTGGGGATAACCAGTGGAGGCAGCAGCAACACAGCATTTCAGCCTGCATGCTCATCACCGTCTATCCCAGTAGTCTCTCTGTAGTCTCATCATAGTATTCTCCTTTTAGTCTCAGCCCAATCTCCTCATAGTATTCTCTTGTAGTCCCAGCACAATCTCCACCCACTGACCTCTTACCTCATCTTTTATACCCTTGATTACACCACCCAGAATGAGGTCACCGGTGACGGCAAGTCTGATTGATTAACGCACTCAAGTCCAGATTCTTTGTAAGGAGATGGGACCAAGTGAAATGATACAATGTTATCAACCATGTCTGATCAACAGCCCAGGCTGAACAATGCATGTTTATTTGATTACCCAGGGCTATGTAGGAATTCAATGGAGCCATTCTGGGATGGATACAAAGCCCTATTGCCCTACTGACAACATACATCTAGGATTAGAGCTATGCATAGTTTAATTACATAGAATTAAGAGGGAGATACGATACCCAGAGATCAAAATACATCTTTGAGTTATAGCCATTTTAAGTGGAATCATCACAGTGGGATTCAAATTTGTTATATTAAAATAGTAAAAATATTATATCAGTCATATAGTAGTAGTTATACAGCATTCTTACTATAATAGAAAATACAGTGGGGAAAAAAAAGTATTTAGTCAGCCACCAATTGTGCAAGTTCTCCCACTTAAAAAGATGAAAGAGGCCTGTAACTGACATCATAGGTAGGCCTCAACTATGAGAGACAAAATGAGAAAACATATCTAAAAAATCACATTGTTTGATTTTTTAAGAATTTATTTGCAAATTATGATGGAAAATAAGTATTTGGTCACCTACAAACAAGCAAGATTTCTGGTTCTCACAGACCTGTAACTTTCCATCAGCAAGTGCATTGAAGATGAAATGTGGCTGGGTCTTTCAGCATGACAATGATCCCAAGCACACCGCCAGGACAAGGAAGGAGTGGCTATGTAAGAAGCATTTCAAGGTCCTGGAGTGGCCTAGCCAGTGTCCAGATCTCAACCACATAGAAAACCTTTGGAGGGAGTTGAAAGTCCGTGTTGCCCAGCGACAGCCCCAAAATATCACTGCTCTAGCGGAGATCTGCATGGAGGAATGCGCCAACATGCCAGCAACAGTGTGTGCCAACCTTGTGAAGACTTACAGAAAACGTTTGACCTCTGTCATTGCCAACAAAGAATATATAACAAAGTATTGAGACGAACTTTTGTTATTGACCAAATACTTATTTTCCACCATAATTTGCAACTAAATTCTTTAAAAATCAGACAATGTGATTTTCTAGATATGTTTTCTCATTTTGTCTCTCATAGTTGATGACAATTACAGGCCTCTCTCATCTTTTTAAGTGGGAGAACTTGCACAATTGGTGGCTGACTAAATATGTTTTTCCCCCCTGTATAGTATACTCTTGTATATAGGAGATAGTATTATAGTATAGTCTTTTACATAGGGACAGTATTATAACAGTTATATTTTTGTATGTAGCTGCTGTATCATAGTACTTAGAATTTTGTACATGGGGGCTTTATTAAAATAATTATTTTCTTATATATAAGAAGCAGTATTATAGTAGGTATGTTCTTATATTTAGGATGAAGTATTATATTCTTTTACATGAAATGCAGTATTACAGCAGTTATATTCTAGTAAAAAAAAGAGAGTATTAAAATAGTTATATTCTTGCACATAGTGGTGTAAATAATAAATTCTGCTGACAATAAAGCCTTAAGAGTGCCAGACTCTTTACAAATCAGAATTGTGATTCCTAAGGCTTCACATACACAATAGTGTGCAATCTGAGGGTCAGTGAAAACTGGTGTCATCCGTGGTTTTTACTGTCCAATTCATTCTATTGCATGGGCCGAGCAGCAAATGCAGACAGGGATAGAACTTGCTCCATAATTTGCGGCTTGTAGATGTGACCCAGACACACAGCCGCAAAAAGTACAGCTGTGTGTATGGGCCCATTGCAATATATGGATAAAATTTTGGTTGTGTGCATAAGGCCCATCTGTGCACAAAATGTTAGCGCGCCATACAAAACCTTTTTAGGCTAAGACCACAGCTAAAAACTGCTGCAGGAAACAGCACATCAGAAAAAAAAATGCTGGCTTTTTTCACTGCTTTTCTGCTGTGCTTTTCATTTTTGCCTGACCCCATATAAGTCTATGGGGAAAACGCCGCATTTCCACAGGTAAAGTAAGCATGCTCCTTTTTATTAAAACAGATTTTTCTTTTCTGAAGTGTGTGGATGAGATTAAATGAAAATTTTATTCACTTAGCTGAAACTTTAAAATACTGCATTTTTTTCCATGGCGATTCCACAACAGACAAAAAGGTCTCAGCCTGTCTGCTATTTAGGTTGGCTTCTGTGTAACAGCACAAACTCAGCAAGGAGTCATTTAGGGATAAAGCAGGTATAAGTTCCATTAAAGTAGGGCCAGTATTATTATAAACTACAAATTAAATATAAAATAAAATAAATATTTATATTGTACTTGACACTCAAAGTTCTGTTGCTATACATGAAGGCAGGGATGTAACTAGCAAAAACTGGGGCCCATAGCAAACTTTTGACTTGGGAATAACACCCCCTTTCCTGGCCCCCACAAAGTATAGTGTTGAATAGTGGCCCCTCCACACACTATTATGTTCCATAGCAGCCCCTCCACACAGTATAATGTTCCATATTGGCCCTCCACACAGTATTATATCCCATAGCGGAACCTACACACAATATTCTGTCCCTCGTCCCATCGTGGCCCCAACGTTGTTAGCAGAATTTGACTATTGTAAAAAAGTTAAGTATTGTAAATTCAGTGTGTCACCTGCCAAGGTTTCCTAAGCCTTTAAATTTGTCCCTCAGTCTGGTTCAGTAGGACACACAATCATGGAAGACACTGATTATGAATTACTGAAATGAATGAACGTTTCAAAAATATTCTAATTTATTGAGATGCACCTGTATATACTGTATATAGACTTAATAAACATTATTGGAACAGAAAAGCCATTTCTATTGCTGAGGCAACGGGCTACATTAGCTAATCTTCACTAATTTGTAAACATTGCAAACCTAAACCTAAGTTTAAGGCCTTATGCACACGACAGTGACGTTTTTGATGGATCTCACGTCTGTTAAAAATGGCCATTAATATCGTTCTTTGACAACTGTGTTTCATCTGTTTTGCATTTGTTCCATTTTTTGATTTTTGATGGTCAAGTGTCATCCATTTTGCATCAGTTTTTAACTATCATTGGTCTTTCTTTTTTTGATCCAACCCACTGATATATTTTTAATGGCTGCAAAATAAACGTCAATCTGTTTATTATTATTTATTATGCTTACTTATATAGGACCATCATATTCCGCAGCGCTTTACAAACATTGACAGTCACTGTCCCATATAGGACTCACAATCTACATTCCCTATCAGTATGTCTTTGGAGTGTGGGAGGAGACTAGAGTACCCAGAGGAAACCCAAACAAACACAGGGAGAACATACAAACTCCTTGCAGATGTTGTCCTTGGCAGGATTCGAACCCAGGACTCCAGTTCTGCAAGGCTACAGGGCTAACCACTGAGCCACTGTGCTGCCCATTAATTTTTATTGGGTTTGTGTGTCCGTGAAAATGGAAAAGATAGAGCATGTCAGTTTTTTACTGAATTTCCCCATTGTGGGACTATTAAAGGACTATTATTATTATTATTATTATTATTATTTTCCGACTCTCATGAGAAGTGATCACTCTAAAAAAGGACATGTAAAGAGACATGTTGAAATCAAATTAAAATAAATGGCCGTAACACGGCCGTTTTTCACTGTCATGGTCATAAGCCTAACAAATAAGTACCAGAGAGGGAGTATCCTTTCAAATATCTGTATCTCTGATTTCATAATGGGGTGGAATTGGAGAAAAACTGTGTTTGTGCGACTTTCTTACAGGCTTCGTTTTTACAGCGTTCACTGTGCATTCAAAATGACATATCACCTGTATTCTATGGGTCGGTACGATTCCGGTGATATCAAATTTATATAGTTTTATTTACATTTTATCGCCTTAAAAAAACTAAAAGTTTGCAAACCCGTAACTTTTATATTTCCATACACAGGTATGCATAAGGTGTCTTTGTTGCACATCCAGATGTACTTTTTAGTTATACCATTTTGGGGAATGTCTATAGCTTTGATCGTTTTTTATTCAAATTTTATGAGATGCGAAACAGCGAAAAAATAGTGGTTCAGCTCTTTTGATTTTTTTTTTTCCCTCTACAGAGTTCACCGTATGGGAAAAATATTTTTATAAGTTTGTAAGGTGTTACAGGGTACCTGAGTTTTCATGAAAAGTTGTAATATGTGCAGGGTCTTGCTGGATAGTCTGTGACTGTTGTAAGTATGTGAGCCAGAGGGCGCTGTTGAGTGACCCAGGCCAGGCCAGAAAAGGCTCTCAGCCACACCTTTGGGGGGTGGCACGTAACTCCAGAGGGGCTGGAGCATCCTGCAGGAAGCAGGAAAGTGGTGGACCAGCTAGGACAGAGAGATAGGCTCTGTCCCAGAGGGCTGGCATCCACAGAGGACTGGCATCCACAGAGGACTGTTGCTGGAGCTGAGTAACAGTCAGGACAGTTAGGGACTCAAGGAGTGAGTTAGGCCCTAACTGTGGCATAGGTTTTTTGTTGTTTTGCTGTGTTGCAGTTAAGCTGAATAAAGCCACTTTTATTTACACTTGGACCGTCTGAAAGCTATCTTTCCGGCGCCCAGTACCATGAACCACGCTGTCCGGACCAGGAGAAGCCGCCATTTTGAGTTTAATTCCCCCAAATTATCACATATGGTGCTGCGAACGCGGGCATAAAGAGATCCACGCAAGTCCTGGAAGACAAGTGTTTGGTGACTGCAGTACTGCAAAGTGTGCATTGTGGCCTACAGCTGGAAGAAATCTGTGATTTCAACTGAAGAAACCCAGGGAGGGGTGAGTGAATTGCAATGTGTTTGTAAAACCTGGTGAAAGTAAAACTCTGGAAGAGGAATCCAGGGAATGGACTTTGTGTATACTGTGGCACAGAAGTCTGTGAAGTGTTTTGCTGATGGCAAGAAAATAAGCAATGTGTATAGAAGCTGGATATTGCAAACAGTCTATGTGAAAGGCTATGGTGCCATGTTGGTGTTTTCTGTGGAAGACAGAAGAAAATGCTGGTTGTTGTAGTGCCACATAAGTTAACTGTGTGAATACAGGTGACTGCAGAAGATAGCAAAAAGTTGCTGTCGGTTGAACCGAAGGTTGCTGTGGAATATTGTGGAATCTTGTTAGTAAACCATGGGCAAGAAAAAGAGAATTTCAGCTTGTAAAAAAGCAGAGAAGTTATGCACAGGTTTATTAGTGCAGCAGTCTGAATGCAGAGAGATACAAAACCTGGAACAGATCATGTGGAATGCAAGTAAAGATAAAGGGTTGCATGAGAGTGACGCAGTTTTTCAAAAGCACCTCTGTTCTGATTGAATATGTCCCTACTGACTGTATGTCTCATATTGGAGTGCATGAGAGCGCCAAAGATGAAAATATTATGGTGCAGCAGCTTCAAGATGAGATTGAAACCATCAGGTTCGTTTATGAAGGTGAAATATCTGATTGGAAATGGCAACTTGAGTTATCAGAAAAAGAGAACCTTAAGTTAAAGAAAGAGCTTGAAACTATAAAGAGTTCATCTCCTAGTCATTGTGAAAATGTGGTACTGGGTTTGCCTGGAATGGACTGTGTCACTAAGAAGGAGTTTGCTGATATGAAATGTGCTCTAGCTAATAAAGTTGTACAGAGTGTAGAGCAAAAGCAAGTGCTTGAGAAGCAATTGCAGGATTTAAAGGAGCAGCATGTTCAAGACTCCATTGCCAAAGAGAGTGTCATTGAAAAATTAAGAGATGAGCTTGAAACTGCTAAACAAAGAGAAAGGGAACTCAAAGCTAGAATATGTAGCCTGGAGAGGGCGCTGTCAGGATCTTGTGAAGATAATGAGAAGTTGTCTGTTTTGGTGCAAAATAAAGGCAAAGAGTTGATGGAGATGTCGTCTGTCCATGCTCAGAAAGTGCAAACCTTACAGGAGAGTCAAAAAAAAAAGTAGAGACTCAACTTCAAGAGCTGCAACTACAAGTCACAGAAGGGGACAGGTTTCAAGCAGAGCTGCTAGACAAGGCAAATAGACTACAGGTGGAATTGAATAATGTCACAGGGCTTCTTTTTCAAGAAGACAGCAAGTTTATCAAACTTTCCAAAGATTTTTCTACACTAGAATCTCAGCTTCAGGACACTCAGGAGCTTTTGCAAGAAGAAACTCGTCAGAAGCTTGATCTTAGTACAAAACTAAAACAAATGGAAGATGAGAAAAATGGTTTCCTTGAGCAACTAGAGGAAGAGGAGATAGCAAAAAGAGATTTGACAAAGGAGATTTCAACACTACAGGCTCAGGCGACTGATATGAAGAAAAAAATGGAGGATAGTATTGGGTCCTTGGACTCTCTTGAAGGACTAAAGGAAAAGGAGCTAGAAGCTACAAATCAACGGTTTGAGGAGAAGGTTGCTGCTTATGACAAACTTGAGAAGACGAAAATTAGACTGCAGCAGGAACTAGAAGATGTAGGTGTAGACCTTGATCATCAACGTCGGATGGTGTCAAATTTGGAAAGGAAGCAGAAAAAGTTTGATCAGCTGCTTGGTGAAGAGAAGACTCTTTCTGCTAGATATGCAGAAGAACGTGACCGGGCTGAAGCAGAGGCCCTTGAATTGAAGGCCGAGTTAGAGAGGCTCAACACGCAACTGTGCACTGGAATGGAGAATTTGGTTAGCTCCAAGGATGAAGTTGAGAAAAATCTGGAATCTGTGCAGATATTGTATGAGAACAAAGCTAATGCTTATGACAAGCTGGAAAAGGCTAAGAGAGAATTGGACCTCCAGATAGAAGACATGAAGATTCAGTTTGAGGGAAACCTGTCTAATTTGTCTGCTGAGATTGTAGATCTAAAAATGCTTGTTGCTAAACTTAAGGTGCAAGTGAACCAGCAGGAGGAAATTGCACGCATCAAGAAACAGCTGGAGTTTCAGATGGATCACGTGAAGCGCGAGTCAGAAATAAAGTTGGAAGAGCGCACTGTTCAGATTGAACAGTTAAAAACCGAAGTGGAATCTAAAAGAGAAGAATTGGATCGATTGCAGCAGTCTCTATCCAATACTGAACAGTCGGCATCTGCCCTAGCTTCAAAGCTGTCAGCACTAGAAGCTGAGAAGGATTCGCTGCAGAGCCTGTTAACCTCTAAAGAATCAGAGCTGCAAGGTGCACTAGTAAAAACTGAGATGGAAGCGGCACAGAAAAATGTCGCAGTGAAGAAAGTTCTGGAGCTGGAATCAGAGATTTGTGCGCTACAGAAGGCGTTAGAATTGGAAAAAGCTGCCAGCATATAGGCAGAGAAAGCAGAATCATTAAGTCAGACAGACATGAGTGACCTGTCTAGTGATGTTGATACCAATGATGTGACAGTTGTTAAAGACGTGCCAGAAAATGTAGTTCAGCGTGATCTATTATGTGAGGGTGTACTGTATGGCCCTCGTGCAGAAGGAGAAGATATTGCAGTACAGAGATTGTGTATCTCAAACAAAGAGGAGAGCAAGCAGCCTATGTCTCCTAAACTTCTAAGCCTGGATGGTGATGGCAAAGTTTGCTTTGAGATGAAGGTTACGGAAAAAGTTCCCGTGATACAGTTATACTCTAAAGACATTGATGTGCATGAGGTACGTGTTAGTTGGTCTCTGAGCTCCTGTGAATTCATGATAGGTGAAGATGAAGATTTTTACGGCTATTCACTAAAGGGATCAAAGTCATGCAATGGGATGGCTGAAGACTATGGCGAGAAATGGGATGAAAATGATGTGATCCCCTGTATGGCGAATTGTGAAGGTGATGAAGAAAAACTTGCACAGAATGGCCAGGATCTTGGCGTAGCAGTTAAAGTGATGAGAAAAGTGATGAGAAACCGGAAGTGTCAAGTAACCGGAATCTGGAAGAAGAGACCGCCAGATTGGGACTTCTGGAGAGATACTGGACAGGCATACTTGGTTGAAGAGGGACTTCATCATAGGATGTCTCGTCCCATTATAGCTCACCCCATGGGTAATGAGCTGAGGGGGAGGGTATGTAAGTATGTGAGCCAGAGGGCGCTGTTGAGCGACCCAGGCCAGGCCAGGCCAGGCCAGAAAAGGCTCTCAGCCACGCCTTTGGGGGGTGGCCCGTAACTCCAGAGGGGCTGGAGCATCCTGCAGGAAGCAGGAAAGTGGTGGACCAGCTAGGACAGAGGGAGAGGCTCTGTCCCAGAGGGCTGGCATCCACAGAGGACTGTTGCTGGAGCTGAGTAACAGTCAGGACAGTTAGGGGCTCAAGGAGTGATTTAGGCCCTAACTGTGGCATAGGTTTTTTGTTGTTTTGCTGTGTTGCAGTTAAGCTGAATAAAGCCACTTTTATTTAGACTTGGACCGTCTGAAAGCTATCTTTCCGGCGCCCAGTACCATGAACCACCGCTGTCCGGACCAGGAGAAGCCGCCATTTTGAGTTTAATTCCCCCAAATTATCACACTGTATAAGCCTTCATGCATGAAGTCCTATAAGTTTTTCTGCTGCTAATAATCACATTATGGCAGTAGCATATTTAACATTTCTCCCTGAGACAATGGGCGTGTACAATAAGAAACAGTCTGTCTCCTCCCCTATTCATTACTATTGCTACTACTGGTTTTACATGTAATTCTGTGGGAGTAACTGTAAAATGGAGAACAAATAGATGAGAAAAGCCCAAGTGACCATAATATAGCTGTAACGTCTCTACGCCACCCTCTGCTCACACGCTACGGCGAAAGAGGCGTGTTCAGTTTGATTCCTTGTGTAGGTTTCTTGTTGCTCAGTCTGAACACTGTCCTAAACAATGTAATTGATTTTCTGCCACACCCACTTCCTTCACCTTGGTTTTCTCTGTTCCACTAATAGTTAATCTCAGCCTTGTCTGTGTGATTGACAGCCTGTCTACCAATCCAATCTGGGGCTGGCCCAGACTTTCTATAAATAGGTTGTCAGCCCTCACATGGTCGCTGGTTATTGCTTTGTGCATTCTGGTTATTATTCCTTGCTGTTTTGTTTCTTTTTATTCGTATTCCTGACCTCTGGCCTTGACTTTTGACTATTCTCTTGGATTTAGATTCTGTACTGCATTGCTCGTCTGTTACCGAACGCTTGGCTTCCTGACCTCCCTTTTTGTCGTTTGTTCTGTCTGTGTTCTGTGTTGTTACTTTACTCAGTATAGGGCTTGTCTTCAGGTTGTCCTTTTACCATTTAGGGTAAACTGAGGCAATCGGAAGGGATAGTGGCTGGGGTGAGATTAGGGCTCACTTGTCTCTGTCCTTCCTCCCAGTCCCCTGCAGTAGTGTCAGGGTATTGCTACGTCTGGCAAGACCCTAACAACAGCAGACCCAGAAACACTTAACTGAAATATAGAACAAATACAGGCACAATGCAGCTAAACATATCCCTGACATAGGAAAATAGCAATCTATGAGCAGTCAGGAAGCTGCTGTCTGTGAATAATATCCCATCAGTGATAATACAAGCAGCCAGAAGTAGATACAAGTACATAGAAGACTTTTCTTAAATATTACGCTGTGAGATATGTAGAATGTTCAGTCCAGTGCACAGATAAAACAGTCGTGTGGGGCAGTTGTGAGGAGAATCAGCCCTCTCTATTTACTGTGCAAAGACAGAACAGAACCACCATCCTCCATTATGAAGCAGTCTTACGTCTATGGACAGAAGTTCCCTAGTAACAGGGAGTGATCTGCGAATTAGCTGGAAGGGAGACACCTAGTGGCAGGAACTTAAGAGAGATTTTTAAGGCAGAAAGCAGCAAAATTTTTAATTAAAGTACATTACATTTTTTTTCAATAATCACATGCTCTATTAAATAAGATTAAGTTGTCTGAAAAGTTAGTGACTATTTAAAAATTAAAGAGCATTTTTGGGATTGTAATATTGATTACCTTTGCTTAAAATCAGTGGGGATCTGACACCTGGGATTCCCATGATCTGTTTTTGAAAGATGACAGTGTTATGGTGAGCGCTATACATTTCTCACTTAATACCAAGTATAGCATCCTATACTGCATAGTGGTTATTCTTAGCATTTGCAGCTCAGTCCCAGTCACTTGTACAGGACTTACCTTCGTGCAGGCCACATGAGGAATGAACATGATCTCACTGGTTTGCAAAATGGAAGCGTTGCTCATGTAAGTGCTGCTGCTGATTCGTGCAGCTGATTTGTGGGGATTGTGAATATGAGGCCTCCACAGATCAGATATTAATAAGCAGTAAGTATAGAGCATCAGTGTCCAGGAAAACCCCTTTAATTGTTTTGTCTGGGCTATATATTGAGTAATCGATTGCACATAAGCCATACCCCAGAAAAAGCCTATGCTAGAAATCTTGGTTTGGGCAGATGGAATTGCGTTGCGTTTTTGAATCATACAGCCTTGTGTTTATTTTTTATCTTTAAGAGTATGTATAGTATAGTCATTTTTTATTAGATTTTATGGGCTGCACTATGTCCTACATTCCACATTCTATAGGTACAGGGGCTTGGAGAAATATATCTGTAAACTGGCCACAGTATTGCATTGCAAGTGTGACTATTATCCTGGCATGACTTATTTTTACCTAGACACAGAGGAATTGGTTTACAACATTCTCTGGAATATCTCAGGTTTATGTATGTAATGTGTATAGTGTTAGTTTCATGTATGAATTAAAGGAGTATTCCTACAACAGTTTTTCTAAATATTTAATAGAAAAGTACTTTAAAAATATCATTGTCACCTATAGAAACTACAGTGGGGAAAAAAAGTATTTAGTCAGCCACCAATTGTGCAAGTTCTCCCACTTAAAAAGATGAGAGAGGCCTGTAATTGACATCATAGGTAGACCTCAACTATGAGAGACAAAATGAGAAAACAAATCCAGAAAATCACATTGTCTGATTTTTAAAGAATTTAGTTGCAAATTATGGTGGAAAATAAGTATTTGGTCACCTACAAACAAGCAAGATTTCTGGCTCTCACAGACCTGTAACTTCTTCTTTAAGAGGCTCCTCTATCCTCCACTCATTACCTGTAGTAATGGCACCTGTTCAAAATTGTTATCAGTATAAAAGACACCTGTCCACAACCTCAAACAGTCACACTCCAGACTCCACTATGGTGAAGACCAAAGAGCTGTGGAAGGACACCAGAAACAAAATTGCAGACCTGCACCAGGCTGGGAAGACTGAATCTGCAATAGGCAAGCAGCTTGGTGTGAAGAAATCAACTGTGGGAGTAATAATTAGAAAATGGAAGACATACAAGACCACTGATAATCTCCCTTGATCAGGGGCTGCACGCAAGATCTCACCCTGTGGGCTCAAAATGATCACAAGAACGGTGAGCAAAAATTCCAGAACCACACGGGGGGACCTAGTGAATGGCCTGCAGAAAGCTGGGACTAATGTAACAAAGGCTACCGTCAGTAACACACTACGCCGCCAGGGACTCAGATCCTGCAGTGCCAGACGTGTCCCCCTGCTTAAGCCAGTACATATCCGGGCCCGTCTGAAGTTTGCTAGAGAGCATTTGGCTGTTCCAGAAGAGTATTGGGAGAATGTCATATGGTCAGATGAAACCAAAGTAGAACTGTTTAGTAGAAACACAACTCGTCATGTTTGGAGGAGAGTGAATGCTGAGTTGCATCCAAAGAACACCATACCTACTGTGAAGCATGGGGGTGGCAACATCATGCTTTGGGGCTGTTTCTCTGCAAAGGGACCATGACGACTGATCTGTGTACATGAAAGAATGAATGGGGCCATGTATCGTGAGATTTTTGAGTGCAAACCTCCTTCCATCAGCAAGGGCATTGAAGATTAAACGTGGCTGGGTCTTTCAGCATGACAATGATCCCAAGCACACCGCCAGGACAACGAAGGAGTGGCTTCATAAGAAGCATTTCAAGGTCCTGGAGTGGTCTAGCCAGCCAAAGACCCCAGAGTATAATAATAGTTCGTGGGTGGTGTACCCACAAATTTCTAGTTCTGCTGAACCCGAAATGTTTGCAATATTTTCAACAAACACTGTAGGGGTTATGATGGGACATTATACTGTGTGGAGGGGCCGCTATGGTATATTATACTGTCTAGAGGCCACTTTGGGACATTATAGTGTGTGTAAATGAGGTGGTATAGTGTGTGGGGGCCAGGAAAAGGGGTGCTATGCTGTGGAGGGACTCAAGTCAAAAGTTTGCAATGTGGCCCAGTCTTTGCTAGTTGCGCCCCTGCATATACCATATTGTTTTACAGCTACACAAGTTCTGCAACCTAGTTCTACCACCTCTCTTTCTCTTGTTCCTCCAAGATGCATAGTTGATACAGAAAAATCCTATTTAGTCTCTCACAGGCACCATTTCCCAATTGGTGGCTCCAGTGGCGTAACTAGGAATGGCTGGGCCCCAAGGCGAACATTTGACATGGGCCCCCCCCCCCTGGACCGCCCCCTCCCCCCCCCCCCCCCCAAAAAAAAAAACAAAAACGCATTCCTGCGCACACTATTATGTGCCATAGTGGCTCCTGCACACAGAATTATGCCCCATAGTGGCCCCTGCACACAGTATCATGCCCCATAGTGGCCCCTGCACACAGTATCATGTCCCATAGTGGCCCCTGCACACAGTATCATGCCCCATAGTGGCCCCTGCACACAGTATCATGCCCCATAGTGGCCCCTGCATACAGTATCATGCCCCATAGTGGCCCCTGCACACAGTATCATGTCCCATAGTGACCCCTGCACACAGTATCATGTCCCATAGTGGCCCCTGCACACAGTATCATGTCCCATAGTGGCTCCTGCACACAGTATAATGCCCCATAGTGGCCCCTGCACACAGTATCATGTCCCATAGTGGCCCCTGCACACAGTATCATGTCCCATAGTGGCCCCTGCACACAGTATCATGTCCCATAGTGACCCCTGCACACAGTATCATGTCCCATAGTGACCCCTGCACACAGTATCATGTCCCATAGTGGCCCCTGCACACAGTATCATGTCCCATAGTGGCTCCTGCACACAGTATAATGCCCCATAGTGGCCCCTGCACACAGTAATGCCCCATAGTGGCCCCTGCACAAAGTATCATTCCCCATAGTGGCCCCTGTACACAGTATTATATCCCATAGTGGCCTCTGCTGCATACACTATTATTCCCCATAGTGGCCCCTGCATGGAGTATTTTGCCCCATAGTGGCCCCTGCACACAGTATTATGTCCCATTGTGGACCACCCATGAACAATTATTATACTCTGGGGTCTTTTCAGACCCCAGAGTATAATGATCGGAGACCCAGGGGAGGATAGAAACATAAAAAAACAACGTTGCTTACCTGTTCCTCACTCCGGTCCACTCCCTGCTGCTTCGACCACCTTCAATGTTGGACCAGGCCGGCGTCACGTGATGCGGGCAAGGCGTCGCAACGCAAAATGACGTCCGCTGACGTCTGGGACGTCACCAAACAGGCCCGAAGCCTGAAGAAGCGTAGGAGAGGTAAGTACATTGTTTTTTATGTTCCCTCACCTCCCCTAGGCCTCTGATTATATCTGAAAAGACCCCGGAGTATAATGATAGCAGAGATTGTGGGGTTCGGCCCGCGGCCTCACATACCGATCCCCGCTCCTGCTCAACGCCGCCTCCGCAGAATCAGAAGCGCAGGCGGCCGTGAGCGGGACCCCAGGGAACGGTAAGTATATAGGGCCTATTAAAAAAAAAAAAAAAGCATCGGGGGCCCGCAGGGCCCCGTAATGTCCCGGGCCCTGTGGCAGCTGCTACCGCTGCTACCCCGATAGATACGCCCCTGGGTGGCTCTTGTCTTCTACGGGCTGCTTGTCCTAAGATGCTAATTCTTGAATCAGAGCATGCTTTTTCCCAGAGTTGGCCTGGATAGTCTGCGGTATTATCTCCCTCTAAATCTTCATCTGCCAGGACTCCTGTACATAGTGTTGGTATTGGCATTGTCATGCCCTGTCTGATATTGAGGTTTGAGTGAAAACTTACCATCCACTGTTCCACAATGGCCCCCAGTTTAGCCATATCCAGGTGGACTAAAGGGCTGTTGTCTGTCATTACCAGCATGAACTCCTTCTGTAGCATAGGTTTTAGCATGATGGGGCAAGGATATTATGACCTCATGACCTGCTTGTATTTCCAAGGATGCCAAAGCTAGGGTTTGCTAGGAACCTATGGGAACTGCCACTGTTTTAGTGTCTTTTGCAAGGCTAGCTGTGGATGTGTCTGGTCTGAGACCCCTTTCTAATACTTGGGCCCCAGCATTCTGGCTATCAGTCCATCTGTCTCTATTAGCATAATCATACAGTACCTAGGATCACTGGAACCACACGTTCCATTATGTGCATCATGTACCACCAGAATACCTTTCTTCTTCTTCCCCATCCCCTCAGGCTTCTGAATAGGGGGGCTATTAGCGTTTGTTTTTTTTTTTTGTTTTTTTTTTCTTCATTCAGCCACTGGGTACTTCCTAAATGTACAGCTGGGCTTAAAAGGCAGGGTATTTCACGGTTGGGACCTGTGTCAATTAAGCAAGGCAATTCAATTCCATCTATTTTGGTCCGCACTGTGGGGCTTTCTCCCATGAAGTCCAATGTTGGGGTAATCCGTTATGCTCCCTGTGATTTGTCTCTCAGCTGCAGACAATCTTAGCTTAAATCCCTCTAGCAGGATGCCAACCTATCTAGCGAATCCCATCCCCACTTTGTGGAAAAATATGTCCAGCAGACATGTTGCGATTTCCAAAACCATTGCGGTTTTGCAAATCACAGCATGTCAATTATACTTACCGAAACGCCTGCAGTTTCCCTATAGGTATAATTGAAGTAGAAAGCGCTGCAGTAAAAAACGCGATGCATTGCTGGCATGGTTTTTCCCACAGCGCTTTTTTGCTGTGGGACGCTACGTAGGTACTTAGCCTTAGGCTGAGTCCCCATGCTGTGGAAACGCAGCAGAAAAAAAACTCTGCATTTTACAGTATGAGTAAAGTGAATGAGATTTTGGCTAATCCCATCCACACATTGCGGAAAAAAAACACTGCGGAAAAGTTGCGTTTTTAAATATGGACACGTTTTTGAAAAATGCAGCATGTCAACCTGCGGAAATACTCATGTTTTCCCTATAGATATAATAAGGGAAGAAAAATGCAGAGAAAAACGTAGCAAAAAAAGCAGCATTTTTTAGATGCATTCCACAGCGTGGGGCCTTAGCCTTAAGGCCCAAAATTGGCAAGTCCTCAAGGGGTTAATATGTTATTAATATGGTAATACTATAATTTGGGGTAGGTAATTTAATTGTAAGTGCTTTTGATACATTATGTAAAACATATTAACTATAATGCAAAGAATGTCAAGTTTTGGAAGTCTGTGAATTAATTCGGATTAACTTGCTCAACAGCAGCCTCTGAACAGGGGAGACTACACGATTGGACATGATGTTTTCGCCTTTGATACCCTTTGTGCTGTTCAATTCACCTCTCATATTAATCTCAATACCACAGGGGGATTAAACTGCTGAATAAACAGCTGCTGATGGAGTTAAGAACTGGTTTAGGAAGCGGTGGGACCCAGAAGAGCTCAGCAGGCATCCCAGTGGATCCCAGGAGGTTCCCAAGCACAAAAATACCTAATTAAATAAGTGGCACAACGGGAATGTGTTATCATCACAACCTAAAATGGAATTAAAAGATTATGTACTACAACTGACTCTAGTAGTGTGGAAATTATTGTGTGATTCACTAAGGACTGAGCTGCTGGTATCACACATCTACAGAACGGTCGACTCAGCTTTACAATACTCAGAGGTCAATGGTAAAATTTTAATGAGAACATGTATTGGAGTTAAGAGGACACATCGAATTTTAAAAATCTAACTGAAAGGACATCTTTAGACCAGAACCATGTATGCTTCCTACAATGTATTAAGTACAGTGAAACGTCTCCACAAGACTACTCCTCTTAAAGACTGATTTTTTTTCAGTGACTAATTTTTCTTTCATTATACTCTATGCAAGCTACTTCTTTATAAGCAGACCACCCCTTATCCAGCCAAAGACCACTGTTTGAGCAAATTTTTCAGTAAGAACTCATTTACATGCACTGTAACAACAATATGGATGCCACTCTGCACTGGGTCACATCACTGGTCTGTAGTAACTAAGACCAAGAGACTTGCAAGGGACATCAAGGGCTAAAAGTTACCGGTATCACATTGGAGGAGAGAGGCTATGTCATAATCAATTGACTCTTCCTCTGGCCAAGCATACATGCCAACTGTTCCAATGGTGCCAGGACAATTGAAAACGTGTATACCCCACACCAAAATGGATTTCACATTTTGGCTTATGAAATGAATGCAAGTAATGTCAAAGTTAGCAGTGAGGGGGGAAATGGAAAGCCATGTTGGGGACTCAGAATGAGAGGAGAACCAAACTAAGGACCACCATGCGGGAGACTAGGAATGAAAATGCATATCACCAGTGGAGTAAAGAGCTGAGGTTCCCAATGGTTTTGCGTGTGGGTTGGAGTGACTTGTGTACAGTACCATGGCTGTTTTATTAGTCCTAGTTCTAGGACTAGGTCTGGTTCTTTGTCATATGCTGATGTGATACCTGGTTCTGTGTAACAAGCTGAGGCTATAAAATACGTAACTTTTGGCTCTTTTCTCATTTTTTCTGGCAACTGTACCTGATCGCTGGCTACACTTTAACCAGTATACTGTATATTTTCTGGTCTTTGAGAGGACCACTTCTATAAAATATAATGTTGCTGTGCAAATCTCAGTGGTCAGCACAAAGAAGTTTCACTGTATGTGCCTTTTGGCTTTGCTTAGGGCTAAACCAGGGGAGGGTGATGGTTAGACTTGGAAGGACCCAAAGATGAACATGTGAATCCTCCACTGGTCCCCTAAGCCATACAGATTCTCATCATACAATGTAGGTGTTATTATTATATACTGGGTAGATTATGTAGCTACCCAATTTATTTCTTTATACTCTAGACACACTGGGCGGGTGAGATGACTTTTAGGCACAGATTCAGGCCAAACAGTATCCTTCATCCCTGGGTCCCATCTTCTTAATCATACTGTAAAGAGGAGTTCACACTACCGTTGGTGACCGTTAGTAGTGTCCGTTGCTATTGTCTATTACAAGACACTAGCTGAACCGTCAGAAATCCGTTAAAATTTCCATTAATTTCAATGGGATTTTACCATGTGTCCGTTAGTGACTGTTAGTGTCCGTTTACACCCAATCTGTCACATGTCCCTTTTTTTTTTCGTGGACAAAAAATCCTACATGCAGGACTTTTGTGTCTGTTAAAAGAAACGGTTTCATGAAGGACGTCAAGCATCCATTATTTTTTACCCATAAGTCTATGGGTAATGGACAGGTGTCCTTCTGTTATACTGTCCGTTATTACTGTCCATTTTTTTTCTGCGCAGAAAGCTGAAACAAAAAAAATAAAAGCAAAAAATGGACATTAAAAATGGACACTAATGTGTCCGTTTTTTTAACTAATCCATTAAATGGATCAATTAAAAATAAACGGACACATTAACTCCAGTTAGTGTCCGTTATTGTCTGTTATGATAGGTGTCCGTTGTTGTTGTTGTTTTTTTTTTTTTGTTTTTTTTTTAATGGACGCTATCATAATGGACATCAATGGTAGTGTGAACTTTGCCTAAGGGTCCACAATTACTAATCATTTTGCAGAGTCTTATTGCTGCCTGAGGTCTTCCATCTTTATCCCCCCTTCCCCCAACCTTGACAGGTTATGGGTCATGTGCAGGGAGTATCCAGGCTTCCCTGGAATAGCTCCAATAGTAACTTCTAATGACTTGCAAATGTTTTTTCTGAAACAAGGTACCAGAATAATTTAACTGAAGCATGGTAGTGTCATTCCAGGTTAGGGCTGGCAGAGAATCATGATAAAATGGGTTTAGGCCAGACTAAGCCAATACAGATACACGTTAGGGCAGGTAGCTATGCAGATACAAGGCAGGAAGCAATCCAGAATCAGTCAGGAAACAATACAGGTCAAATTTAAAATAGAAAAGTAACACCTTGTCAAGAATCTCATTTCAGATGCTATTTCTTTAAGGTTACTGTACTGTATCAACCTAAAGAGGCTTCTCCAGTATCAGAAGTTCCCTGGGCTTTCCCAAATACCAGTTGAGGAGGCATATAAAAAAATCTTTTCTCTTTTAATCAGGTGCATGCTAATTTAGTACTCTAGTTTAGCTCTGAACCCTGATCATGTGTATTGGATTTCTATATTCTGACTTTCGGCTTGTTTCTAATGCTCAGACAAGTTGAGACAGGTTAATATAATCAAAAGAAAGGAGCCACAGGCAGAGATGCTAACGTCAGCCTGTCCTTTTAAGATGTCAAAGATCTTTCAGGTGCATCAATATGAAGAGGTCTACAGAGATGAAACAAGGAGACATTAGCCACACAGGGACCGTGGTCCAATTACATGATGATCCAAACCTTCTTATTTGTAAACCAATAGAATTCCATGATATGCCAGTATTATTTCTCCTGATCCATATACACTGACAAGCAAAAGGGTAACAATGTTTTGAACTTTTGACCTTCAGGCTCCATATCTCACCATCCACTATAGTTTGGAAACATTTCATAGACAATCATCTTGGTTATCTCAAAATAAATTTGACTTGCAACTATTTAGCATATGATTAATTATGCAGATTCTTGTCACGTTACTGCATTGCTACTATTTTGCTCCTAAAAATCTAATCTAAACCAAGATAACCAAGCCAACAATACGAATACAGTTTTTGTTCAACTCTACCCCCAAGCTTTCAATTGGGTTGAGGTCTGGGGACTGTGGGGGCCAATCCAGCACCTCTACTTCATTGTTATTGAACCTTTTCTTTGCTAATCGCGACATATGCTTCAGGTCGTTGTCCAACTAAAACATAATGTCATCCTTTTTATACCCATACTACTATCCACTTTTTTGCAAACTCGAGCCAGCGCTTTTAATGATGATATTAAAGTTGAGGCTTCTTCACCTTTTTCAAGCAACCATTCCAGATTTTTGTAATGCAAGTCGCACGGTGCTTGCAAGGACGTCTTTGATCTCACTATTACGAAGCATATGAGCTACCTTTACTGCCATGTTTGTCGTTCCAGAACTGATAGAGATTGTGATGAGCCGACTTGTCGACTCCGATATTTTGCCTGGACGTCCACCTCTTGGCTTTTTAATGGATGAACAGATTACATTTCATATTCTTCCTACTATCATGGCACTCACATGATGCAGTTTGGCAATTTTCTTGGCCGAGGGACCACTATGAGCTGAATGATGTTTCTCTTTTCTTGGGAAATCTACTTCATGACTGATCCTGAATTTGTGACCAGTGACGTTTCACTTGGAAGCCAACCTAATAATACACTGAGCTATTAGGGAATGTGAGAACAGGTTGTTATTTGTAGTATACAAGACAAAAAAGATTTTTCCATCACCAGGAGCAAAACAACAACAATGCAGTTACTTGACAAGAATCTGCTGTAAGGGAATTGCCAGTTGAGCAATTCCCCAGTGCTGCTACAGAACCCTGGGGGGAGGGGCACAACAAGACAGTGAGCCCTAAAGCTGAACAACCCCCCCCCCCCCGCTGTCCCTGGCTAACTTGCCTGATCTGTCCTAGGTGACAGCCAGAAACCGGTCAACAGTCCCTTCTTAATATAAGTGGCAACACAGAACTCAGACAGGACGAACAACAAAAAGGGAGGTCAGCTAGCCAAGAGGTCGGTAACAGGTGAGCAATGCAGTACAGCAATCAAAATCCAAGAGAATAGTCAAAGTCAAGGCCAGAGGTCAGAAATAGGAATACAGGTAACAAAAATAGCAAGGAGTAATAGCCAGTACGCACGAAGAAATAACCAGTGCAAATGTGAATGTGAGCAAAGACTAAATAGGAAGAAAGAACCCGCCCCAGACGTGATAGGTGGATAGGCTGTCAATCACACAGGTAAGGCTAAAATTAACTATTAGTGGAGCAGAGGAAAACCAAGGTGAAGGAGATGGGTGTGGTGGAAAATCAATTAAGGAGGTGAGGAAATAGGACAGTGTTCAGACAATACAAGAAAAACCCAAATGAAAAAATCACAGCCGGACCCGCCTCCTGCGCCGCAGCATGCGGCCGGATGGCGCAGAAGTTCGAATGGGTGCGGATGTAACAGGACCCCCCCCCTTTTATGAGGGGCCACCGGACCCTCATCAGACAACCCAGGTTTAGAAGGGTTCTGCTGATGAAACAGCCTAATGAGGCGTGGAGTATGAGGGTCCTTGCCAGGGACCCATATCCGCTCCTCAGGGCAGTAACCCTTCCAATGTACCAGGTACTATACGGAGTTCTGTACCCGTCGGGAATCTAGAATTTTTTTCAATCTCATATTCTAGTTCCCCTTGAATTATCACAGGCTCGGGTGGAGTGGATGGAGGAAAGACAGGCGTAATATACTTTTTCAAAAGAAATTTATAGAACACGTTGTGAACGTGGAAAGACTTAGGAAGTCGTAGTTTAAATGACACCGGATTAATAACATCAATGATGGTGTATGGCCAATGTAATGCGGAGCAAATTTTGCAGATGAAACCCTAAGGGGCAAATTTTTTGTGGACAGCCAAACCCGATCTCCCACCTTGTAATCAGGACCCGGTAAGCGTTTTTTATTTGCCTGACTTTTTTGATTTTCTTGGGTGTTTACTAGGTTCTGCAGAGCCTGGGCCCATAGATTCAGTGCTACGAAAAGACGAGTACCTAGGGTTAAAACCATAGTTACAGTAAAAGTAAAATAGTTACAGTAAAATTATTAATTGCAAACTCCTCTAACGGAAGGAACTTTCTCCACTGTTCCTGGGCATCAGACACAAAACTCCTCAGGTATCGTTCAAGAGACTGGTTGAGTCTCTCCATCTGTCCATTTGTCTCTGGATGGAATGCGGAAGAAAAAGACAAAGAGACCCCCAGACGACCACAAAATTCCCTCCAATACCTGGAAATAAATTGTACTCCCCGATCAGACACAATATTCTCTCGTACCCCGTGCAAACAAAGTATATGGTTAATGAACAGAGAGGCTAGGAGTCAAGCACTAGGAAGCTTTTTCAGCGGTATGAAATGGCACATTTTAGAGAATCTATCCACCACCACCCATACCACAGTCTTCCCTTGCGAAACAGGCAGATCTGTAATGAAGTCCATCAAAAAATGGGACCACGGTTTTTTAGGTATAGGAAGAGGATGAAGAAGGCCCTCTGGTAACCTTCTAGGTATCTTCATCCTAGCACATATCTCACAAGTTGAGACAAACTCATGTACATCTCGGGACCAACTAGGCCACCAGTATTAGCGAGATAGCAGATATTTGGTACCAGCGATTCCAGGATGTCCTGCTAAAGAGGAACAGTGAATTTCCTCCAACACATGGAGGCGAAGGTTGGGGGGGTCCAAATAATTTCCCAGTGGGAGTATTTCTGGGAGCAAGATCTTGTGAATTAACCACAGACGTGGCAATATCAGGGTTTATAGTGGCAATTACCACTCCAGGGGCCAGGATTTTTTCCAAAATGTTTCCTGGAGCATCACTGGCACAAAAACTGCCAGAAAGAGCAATGGCTCGCACGTTTTTAGTACCTGGATGATAGGTTACAACAAAGTTAAAACGCATGAAGAACAAGGCCCAGCGAGCCTGCCTAGGAGATAGTCACTTAGCCCCATCCAAATACAATAGATTCTTATGATCGATAATGACTGTGATTTTATGCTTAGCCCCTTCGAGGAAGTGTCTTCATTCTTTGAACGCCCACTTAATAGCTAAGAGCTCGCGATTACCCACGTCATAATTGCGCTCTGAAGGGGAGAACTTCCTTGAGAAAAAGGCCACAGGACGCAAATGTGTGAGGGTCTCTGGGCCCTGAGACAAAACTGCACCAACCCCCACTTCTGAAGCATCAACCTCCACAATAAATGGTTGATCCAAGTCTAGTGGTACTAAGACAGGAGCTTCAACAAAACATGTCTTAAGTTTCTCAAATGCCTGTTCAGCCTCAAGAGTCTAGTTGGTCAAATCGGCACCTTTCTTAGTGAGATCCATCAATGACTTAGCAATGATAGAGAAATTTTTGATAAATTTCCGATAATAATTGGAAAAGCCCAGGAAGCCTTGCAGCGCCTTAAGACTAGAAAGGCGTTCCCATTTTTTTTTTTATAGCCGTGACCTTGAGTGGATCCATACAAAAAGATTCAGGGGTAATGACATAACCCAGGAAAGTGACTCTTTGGACCGAACAGGCATTTGGACATTTGGCAAAAAGACAATTTTGGCGTAACCCAGCAAAACATTCCTAACGTGTTCAACATGTGTAGCCCAATCCGGAGCGAAAACCAGGATATCATCCAGATAAACCACCACATAACAGCCCAGCAGGTCTCTGAATACATCATTGATAAAATGTTGGAAAACTGCTGGTGCATTACACAACCCAAAGGGCATAACCAGATACTCAAAGTGACCCTCCGGGTGTTAAATGCAGTTTTCCACTCATCTCCCTCCCTGATCCAGATCAGATTGTAGGCCCCCCGAAGATCAATCTTGGAAAACCAGTGGGCACCCACAATCTGATTGAAGAGATCAGGAATCAGTGGAAGAAGGTACTGGTTCCTGACAGTAATCTTATTTAGTTCACGGTAATCAATGCATGGCCGCAAACCCCCATCTTTTTTATCAACAAAAAAGAAACCAGCTCCCATAGGAGAATTGGAGGGCCGGATATGCCCTTTCAAGAGACTGTCATGGGTATACTCCCTTATAGCTTTGCATTCAGGAGCTGAGAGATCGAAGATCTTTCCCCTGGGAAATTTGGAATCAGGAAGGAGATCAATACCACAGTGATAAGGTCTATGCGGGGTTAAGCTGTCAGCAGATTTTTGATCAAACACATCCGAAAAATCAGACAGGAAAACAGGTAAGAGTGTCTCCTCAGCGACACAATCTGATATATGCAAGGCTATACAATGGGAAGAATACTGATCCCCCCCAATTCACCAACTCACTCCTAGACCAATCAAAAATGGGGTTATGGAGGACTAGCCAGGGAAGGCCCAAAATCAAATCTGAAGCCAGACCCTCCATAACCAGAAAACTTATGACCTCTGAATGAATAGAGCCCACTTGAAGACTGATTAGGGGGGTCTTGTATTGGACTCCACCCCTGGCCAATGGGGTAGAATCTGCTCCAGTAACTGACAATGGAGTGTCTAACAATAACAGGTCTAAACCCAAGGCAGAAATAAATGACAAATTAACAAAATTAGCCCCAGTTCCAGAATCTACAAGGGCATGGCCAGATACAGACTTGTCCTCATAGGACAGAGATATTGGTAGTATCACCTTATGGTAACTATCAGAAGGTACCTGATTGCCTGAGTGGGTCTTTCGAATACCACTCAGGCACTGATGTTTTCCTGCCGGTGTGCTGGGTTTTAAGGCGCAGTCTTGGATGAAATGACCCGAATTACCACAATACAGGCAGAGGTTATTCTGAAGACGATATTTTCGTCTAGCCTTGGCATCCAGCGCTCCCAACTGCATAGGTTCATCACCGATGACGGCAGAAGGGAAGACAGATTTCATATGAGAGAGAGAGAAGGACAGATTGAGAATTGAGAGGAATCAGGCCCTACTCTCTCCTTGCGTCTGTCCTGGAGCCTCCGGTCAATGCGAACAGCTAAGGCCATGGCCTGCTCTAAGGTAGGAGGATCTGGGTGACCCACCAAAACATCCTTTACTGAATCATTAAGATCCTATTTAAAAAGAGCCCTCAAAGCTGACTCACACCAACCTGTCCTTATGCTATATTTACGAAATTCAGAACAGAAAGTCTTAGCAGAGCCTTTGCCCTGCCGAATAGCAAGGAATTGTGACTCAGCAAGTCCAACATGGTCAGTCTCCACATAAATAGTGCCCAGAGACTTGAAAAATCTTTCTAAATTTGTTCACTCCTCTACCCCAGGGGGAAGTTTAAGGGCCCAAGTCTGTGGATCCCCCTGCAAGAGAGAAATGACCACACCTACCATCTGGTACTGAGACGCATGAGGGTTAATTAGAAAATATAAATGACATGACTCCCGGAATGTCTCAGGAGTAAGATCTTAACCCTAGGAATAGAAAGCACAGCAGTTGGTGATGTAGCAGCCTCAGCTTGGTTTCCGGGTAGGGGTATGAACCTGGTTAGTCAAGTCAGCTACCAGGACTGCCACAGCCTCCATCCAGGTTGCAAATTCCTGGTCGACAGTCCCTTCTTAATATAAGTGGCAACACAGAACGCAGACAGGACGAACAACAAAAAGGGAGGTCAGCTAGCCAAGGGGTCGGTAACAGACGAGCAATGCAGTACAGAATCAAAATCCAAGAGAATAGTCAAAGTCAAGGCCAGAGGTCAGGATAACGAATACAGGTAACAAAAACAGCAAGGAGTAATAGCCAGTATGCACGAAGCATTAACCAGTTCCAATGTGAATGTGAGCAAAGAATAAATAGGAAGAAAGAACCCGCCCCAGACTTGATAGGAGGATAGGCTGTCAATCACACAGGTAAGGCTAAAATTAACTATTAGTGGAGCAGAGGAAAACCAAGGTGAAGGAGATGGGTGTGGTGGAAAATCAATTAAGGAAGTGAGGGAATAGGACAGTGTTTAGACAATACAAGAAAAACTCAAAGGAAAGAATCACAGCCGGACTCGCGTCCTGCGCCACAGCATGCGGCAGGATGGCACAGATGTTCGAACGGGTGCGGACGTAACATCTGCACAACTAATCATATGCTAAATAGTTGCAAGTCAAATTTATGTATGAAATAGCCACGATGATTGTCTATAAAATGATGTTAGTCTCACGTTCAGAGCTGTAGTGGATGGGAGATATGGAGCCTGAAAGTCAAAAGTTCAAAACATTGTTACCCTTTTGCTCGTCATTGTAAATGGTGGGCAGATCATGGATAACCTCGCAAACTGATGAATCCTCAATTGGGCAAGATGTATGGGGTTATCTTTGCACTAAGTACACCTAGGGGTCTTTCCAGATGTGTTCTATGGCCTGTTATTAGTATATGGTAAAAAGTACTGATCAGTGTGTGCCCAAATACTTGGGCCACCATTAAATTTAATTAACAGACTAGTTTCAGTCCATACAATTGGTGGACCCCCATGCATGGAAAGCATCGATTCCTTTCACTTCCACTCACCACTTTCCATAACTCTCCTCAATTTCAAACACCAGGGAACATGGTTGAGTGGCCAAGACTATAACCAGCCTATTCTCAGGATTTGTGAAGTGCACCGCTTAGTGTTTTTTGACATTTCTTTTTGAAAGGTTATAAAATTATTTTTATTGAACTCCCCAAATGGGGAACACTTGCATGTTTTCATACAAACTGTAGGCATTAACAGTGACATTCTTATTTCTTTTTCCACTATTCCTTGCACAGGAAAGAACTAAGCATTATAAAAACGATGTAATGTAGAATATGATTTTTCTTTTTGATGGACATATATCTGCTTTAAGGTATGTATGACTAAAGGGTATATGTTTCAGGAGTGGATTTAATTTTAAAGATCCAGAGCCAGGGCAAAAAGGTTGGGGGGGAGGGGTGTGGCTTGACAATAACCGACACTTAATCTTGTAACATTAAGAAAAAGTCATATAAGAAGGAAAAAAATTTTTATTTTTTTTTATTTTTTATTTTTTTAAAGTTGTAGCTACTGTCCATTTTCTAGAGTCCCAGTGAGGGAAACTGAATGACAAGTAGGTCTACTGTGTCATGATCTGTGTTGTTACTTGTACCCGATTGCAGGATGCCATTTGGGGATATTCCTATCTCAAGAATCCTATCTAAACTGCTATCTTAATTCCTAAATACAGTGGCTTGCAAAAGTATTCATACCCCTTGCACTTTTTCACATTTTGTCGCCTTACCACCACAAACTTAAATGTATTTTATTGAGATTTTAAGTGATAGACCAACACAAAGTAGCACATAATTTTGAAGTGGAACGAAAATGATGCATGCTTTTCAAAATTTTAATTAAATAAAAATCTGAAAAGTGTGACATGCAAAAGTATTCAGCCCCCTGTACTCTGATATCGCTAAATAAAATCCAGTGCAATCAAGTGCCTTCAGAAGTCAAATAGTTAAGAGTCCAGCTGTGTGTAATGTAGTCTCAGTATTAATACACCTGTTCTGTGAAGGCTTCAGTGGTTTACTGGTGCTCTCTGTTAGAGAACACTAGTGAACAAACTGCATCATGAAAACCAAGGAACTCACCAGACAGGTCAGAGATAAAGCTGTGGAGAAGTTTAAAGCAGGGTTAGGTTATAAAAACATATCCCAAGGAGCACTGTTCAATCCATCCTCCAAAAATGGAAAAACCTACCAAGGCATGGCCATCCACCTAAACTAACAGATCGAGCAAGGAGAGCACTGGTCAGAGAAGCAGCCAAGAGGCCCATGGTCACTCTGGAGGAGCTGCAGAAATCCACAGCTCAGGTGGGAGAATCTGTCCACAGGACAACTATAAGTTGTGGACTTCATAAATCTGGCCTTTATGGAAGAGTGAAAAGAATAAAACCATTGTTGAAAAAAAAGACATAAGTGGTGCTGTTTGCAGTTTGCCTCAAGTCATATAGGGTACACAGCAAACATGTGGAAGAAGGTGCTCTGGTCAGATGAGACCAAAGTTGAACTTTTTGGCCTAAATGCAAAGCGCTATGCGTAGCAGAAAAGTAATACTGCTCATCACCCTGAACACACCATCAACACTGTGAAACATGGTGGTGGCAGCATCATGCTGTGGGAAAGCTTTTCTTCAGCAGGGACTGGGAAGCTGGTCAGAGTTGATGGGAAGATGGATGAAGCTAAATACAGGGCAATCCTAGAAGAAAACCTGTTGGAGGCTGCAAAAGACTTGAGACTGGGAAGGAGATTCACCTTCCAGCAAGACAATGACCCTAAACATACAGCCAGAGCTACAGTGGAATGATTTAGATCAAAGAATATTCATGTGTTAGAATGGCCCAGTCAAAGTCCAGACCTAAATCCCATTGAGCATCTGTGGCAAGACATGAAAATTGCTGTTCACAGACGCTCTCCATCCAATTTGGCTGAGCTTGAGCTATTTTGCTAAGAAGAATGGGCAAAAATCTAAGACTCTAGACGTGCAAAGGTGGTAGAGACATACCCCAAAAGACTTGCAGCTATAATTGCAGGTGGCTTTACAAAGTATTGATATAGGGGGGTTGAATACTTTTGCACATCACACTTTTCAGATTTTTATTTGATTAAAATGTTGAAAACCATGTATCATTTTCATTTCACTTCACAATTATGTTCTACTTTGTTCAAGGGGTATGAATACTTTTGCAAGACACTGTACATTGCTTTAGCAATGCTGCTTCATTTACCTGCTTTGTGAAATTATTCCTTCCATTGTTTACACATTGTTTTCTTGGTATCAGGTCTGTTCCATCTCCTTTTCTAGCATTATAGGTCAGATGATGTGACTAACTGTTGTCTGGAGGGAAGGGGGTCTAAGTTCTTCAGATTATTTTCAGCGCTGTTGTTTCCTGCTCTGCTGTCTGGGCAATCAGGTCAGCTAATTGCAGTTAGCTGATAAAGGTTCGGACAGAGTTTATCTCTCTATGTAAACACAAAGATAACATTGAGCTTTAGTGCAAGTCCGCTCTCAGTCCTAGCAAATTGTAATTTTTTTTTCTCTCCAAATTTGTGTAATTTAATATACATTTACTGTGCATATTATTTGATCTGCAATATTATTCATTTCTAGTAATCATAATAAATGATCTTTCATGATAAAGGCAATGTCTATACAGTGGGGAAAAAAAGTATTTAGTCAGCCACCAATTGTGCAAGTTCTCCCACTTAAAAAGATGAGAGAGGCCTGTAATTGTCATCATAGGTAGACCTCAACTATGAGAGACAAAATGAGAAAACATATCTAGAAAATCACATTGTCTGATTTTTTTAAGAATTTATTTGCAAATTATGGTGGAAAATAAGTATTTGGTCACCTACAAACAAGCAAGATTTCTGGCTCTCACAGACCTGTAACTTCTTCTTTAAAAGGCTCCTCTGTCCTCCACTCATTACCTGTAGTAATGGCACCTGTTTGACATTGTTATCAGTATAAAAGACACCTGTCCACAACCTCAAACAGTCACACTCCAAACTCCACTATGGTGAAGATCAAAGAGCTGTGGAAGGACACCAGAAACAAAATTGTAGACCTGCACCAGGCTGGGAAGACTGAATCTGCAATAGGCAAGCAGCTTGGTGTGAAGAAATTAACTGTGGGAGCAATAATTAGAAAATGGAAGACATACAAGACCACTGATAATCTCCCTCAATCAGGGGCTCCACGCAAGATCTCACCCCGTGGGGTCAAAATGATCACAAAAACGGTGAGCAAAAATCCCAAAAACACACAGGGGGACCTAGTGAATGACCTGCAGAAAGCTGGGACTAACGTAACAAAGGCTCACAGCGGGTTCTACACCATTCCCTATTACTTCATATCTCACAGAAAATAAATGGTTTCAAACGATAAAACTTAACTTTTAATATTTTAATATAAAAAATACACAAAGGACGTCCACTAATCTACTAAAAGACAGATCAATGTGGTCTGTGCCTGCCTATTCAAAGTTTATTCAGGATTTAAATGTTAGACAGTATTCACACTCTACAACTTTCCACTGGACCTAGGGTGTAATTAGATACTTTCACCACCCTTAGACTAAGGTTATAGTATCACGGCTGCATCATACAACAGGTCAGTATTTTGTCAGTTGCTCTTAGTGCTAGGAAAACCCAAACACCTGGTCCCCACACACATAATTTGTAAAGCATCACTGACTAGACTCCTGCACAGCCATGATATACCTCCACAACCCTAGTCTGTAGTATGTACATATGCCAGTAATCTAGGTACAGGTCACAGTAACTTCATTTCCTGTCATTAAAATGTTATAACCATAAGGGAAACTATGATATTCTGGCCCTTATACTCAATAAACACCTATATTGCAGCCATTACTGATATCCCCTATGTTGACTCCAGGGATATACAGCTACCATTTCCATTAGTGACTCAAATTCCACCAACTAATCTCCAGGCTGCTCAGACTGCCCCAGTCTCCTATCAGTCCTTCATGCCCCCAAGTGGTATGGCTTGTGGTCAACTAACTCAAAAATAGAAAATAGAAAATAAACTTGCTCTATACGTTTCCTCTGTGTTATCTGCATCAGGTTCATCAGGAGCCAATGCTAATAAACTTATCAATTGGTCTAAGCTGCTATAAATATTTTTCAAAAATGCAGTTACAACTGCAGTTCCTGGAGCACTGATGGTGTGCTCCAGCGTATAGAGTAGCCAGTGCCAGACGTGTCCCCCTGCTTTAGCCAGTACATATCCAGGCCCATCTGAAGTTTGCTAGAGAGCATTTGGATGTTCCAGAAGAGTATTGGGAGAATGTCATATGGTCAGATGAAACCAAAGTAGAACTGTTTGGTAGAAACACAACTCATCGTGTTTAGAGGAGAGTGAATGCTGAGTTGCATCCAAAGAATACCATACCTACTGTGAAGCATGGGGGTGGCAACATCATACTCTGGGGCTGTTTCTCTGCAAAGGGACCAGGATGACTGATCTGTGTACATGAAAGAATGAATGGGGCCATGTATCGTGAGATTTTGAGTGCAAACCTCCTTCCATCAGTAAGGGCATTGAAGATGAAACGTGGCTGGGTCTTTCAGCATGACAGTGATCCCAAGCACACCGCCAGGGCAATGAAGGAGTGGCTTCATAAGAAGCATTTCAAGGTCCTGGAGTGGCCTAGTCAGTCTCCAGATCTCAACCCCATAGAAAACCTTTGTAGGGAGTTGAAAGTCCGTGTTGCCCAGCGACAGCCCAAAAACATCACTGCTCTAGAGGAGATCTGCATGGAGGAATGGGCCAACATACCAGCAACAGTGTGTGCCAACCTTGTGAAGACTTACAAAAAACATTTGACCTCTGTCATTGCCAACAAAGGATATATAACAAAGTATTGAGATGAACTTTTGTTATTGACCAAAAAGTTATTTTCCACCATAATTTGCAAATAAATTCTTAAAAAATCAGACAATGTGATTTTCTAGATATGTTTTCTCATTCTGTCTCTCATAGTTGAGGTCTACCTATGATGACAATTACAGGCCGGCTTCATCTTATTAAGTGGGAGAACTCGCACAATTGATGGCTGACTAAATACTTTTTTTCCCCACTGTATATAGTGAGCTACTTCAAAGTATCTTGTCCATCAAACATTCAAAGCCTGCCCACCAGTTTGTTAAAGAATACAGGAAGTGACAAGAAGAGACAGGAGGCACAGAGAGGGAAACAAGGATATTCATTTCAGCTTTGCTGTTCTGGAAGCAATTTAACTTTGCTATATTCCTATGTCATTATGTATTTGTTGCTTTGAAAAAGACTCCTGCTACACCACCAAAGCTATTGTCAACTTTTTCAACATCATTGAAGAGTTGGCTGATCCTAATCGATGTTACTGCCACTTGTAGTTATGCTTCTGGTTTTGACTTCTGGTTTAACCTAACTACACTTTTGCCCTTACCCCTGGACACTATGTATGGTTCCTGAACTGCTATCCCAATGATGTTTCTTGATTCTGTCTTAGACCAAGCTACTTTGCCCATTTTCCAGTTCTGCTACTGTGTCTATTCACCTTACCTGCTACAATGACCCTGATCCAGCCCTGCTCCTTTAACAGCCTGTTTTGTAACTGACCTTTGATTGTTCCCAAACACTTGGCATTTCCTCATTCAGAGTTCAAGACTTGCTCCTAGTTGCTGCACCTGCTTTCTCCTGGTTCTATGCGAGGCTTACTACACTTGTTGTCCATGCTCCTGGTCCATGCTCCAGCTCTGTTCATGGCTTTCTGGTCACGCTGCATTCTCCATGTGTGGTCCTGCTTCATGTCTGGATCTGCTGATTCACAGCTATGAATATGACTATTATGTCACAACTACAAACTTTAATTTCCTGCTTTGTCACTATGTATCAAGCCTATTGGCACATGATTGTTGCTTGCTGGACTACCTGGTTGTCTCACTCACTGTTTTTATTTCCCTACTCCCTTTTCCCATTCTGTTGTTTTGGCTGTGTCCATCTGCCAACTGGTTGTAGCCCAGTGATTCACAGTCTGTCTCAGAAAATGTTATTTCATGAAAAGCATTTATGTGATTTCTGTGTCCAGTGTTTGATGTAATAATGTAGTGTAACATCTTACATTATATTACATTACATATAACATAGTACTTAAAATATTCCTGGAAATAAATTGGAATGTGTCTGATGTCATTTACGGTACAACCCAAATGTGTTGACCACAATAAACAACCTGTCTCTTGGTAAAAACAGCAACACATTTATTTCACCAAACCAAATCTTCAAACAGAATATGCAACATGAATGTGAGAGTATTTTTGTGTTCATTGTATCTATAAAAAATATTGTTTGGAACCACTGATTTGGGGAATAAACATCTCCAAAAATATCCAGTTCTTCTAAGCTTTTTGTTTCCTTTGTTGCCTAAAATATTTTGTCGATTTAAAGAAAATATCTTGGAGCAAATACCCTTTTCCCGTCAACTATCAGATGATTTTGTCTTCAAACTGCATTGAGATTCCATCCTGATACATTTTTCAAAACGCAAAAGGTCAAAATTACTGTAACAGATGAACTTTTATTATATATACCATTGTGACACTGAGAGGTAACCATAAATTTATTGACTTCTACTCTACAAACAGGCTCACTATTAACTAATGTCTCAATGACTGATAAAGGATATTTTTTTTATTTTGTTTTCTTATAATTTACTATATCATTTAAGGCATCAACTGATAAGTTGTGTGCAATTGATAAATCATAAAAGACAATATGCATTAAAAAACAAGATCCTCTTCTTAGGCTGATAAAAGTGATTCTGTGTGTAAAACAAAGATCCCCAGGTTTCTAATAAAGTGCATATGATCAATCATGCTAATTAAACTTGAGCAGTGAGATTGAGCTATCCTGCAGGGCAAAGCTGTTTTTTGCAGAGCTCGACAAGATGGATGACTTGAATGTTGGGTAAGCATTTTCTTGTCATTGTTATGATCTATTTGTTTTATTGTTGGAGCATGCTGCTTATGAACACCTTGCAAAAACTTTTTCAACTATTTTTCTTTCAATTAGACTGCACACATGGTAGGACAGATTAAAGAGGAAATATCACCTCTTTTTTCTACTTTTTACATTTTATAGTGAAAGATATCAGTTAATTAGGAATGCTCAAAGCTTAGGAAATGTGAAAGATAGTTGGTAGAGTCCACATGACTCTGCATGAAAATGGAGTGCACAATATGTACTCCTTTGTAGTTTTGAATATCTTTCTATGTACCTGGAAAGCTTCAGGCTGCTGTATATTGTTGGCTAAATTTTGTTTTAATGCTTACATTTTCTACAACTGCTTTCTTTGACATGTTGCTTGTAGAGCTTCAGGTTGAAAACTCAGTGGATGTTCCCTGAAAAGCTGCTGTCTCTGCCACTCACTTCTCTCAAAGCTCTAGCCAAAGTCTCTCTCTCCCTCCTCTTCTTTCTCCGTGCTAACTTAACTGTGCAGGTTGTGTCTCCTCAGTTTGAAAGTGAGAAGTCTCTTCAGGGATATATACCATGTTGTGTGTGAATAAAACTGACTTGCACAGTTCACAGAGGCCTCTACAGTGCTCAGGAGGAGAAAAGCAAGGTATATGACTGCAGGATCAGACTACATACATGATTTGTTTGTATCCTGGAACCATAGGGACAACTCTGCACAGGAACTGTGTACACAAAAACAGCAGGAGATTTATAATCAAGTCTATATGCAAAGCTGGCTCATGTTTATTTTTGGCATACTGGAGCAAATAAAAATAACTGGAAAGGTGGGTATATTTTATAATTATAATGGCACCCAACTAGTCATGTAAAACATCTACAGCAAAATTGTGTGACTTTTTTTTTATATAAAGTAATCAACTTAAAGGAAAACTCCAGTCATCACATAATGGTACACTGGCCATAACTCCAACAGGAGAAAAATGAGGATTGCGTCTGTAATCAAGGAGATAGCCCCAAGCTGCTACAATTTAGAAAGCATACTGTAACAATCAATACAGGGCACACAATGGGCAAATAGGGAACATATAGTGATAGTATACAAAAGCCAGGTCTGTTGGTTTCCTTTAAGAGAAAAAGATTTAGCAAGCAATGATACTTTCCCTTTGACTTTCAACCAGCTTTACATGTTCACAAAATTATGTTAAAATGTCAATTTTTGATGTTTTCATTAACATCGGCAAAGCTTAAACAATGTCAGGATAATTATAACCAACATTGTGAAATATACTTATCATATAAATAATATTTGACTCTTTTACATATCAGTAATAGGACAATCAACCATTGAAGTCTGCAAAATAAAATTAGCTAATTCAGCCTCCTTTGTCCTCATTGTATCACCAGATGTTTTTTTACTCGTCTAGGAAATTAATAGAAGTTGCAGGCAGCTTTAGACTTGTAACATTAGGCATATAATTTCAGTGTCTCAGACTCTAAATATACTGCAAACACATAAAATATTTTCTTTGAAATGTTTTTGGAATTGTACTCCAAGTTCCATCATGAGAAGTCAGTCAAGAAAGACACCAATCCATTGATGACAAGAGTGATCTTCGAATTACAAAGGTGAAGAGTTTGTCCAGTATCCTGTACCAGGGTGATTGTCACAGAGTTCACAGGGGGAACACCAAAAAGCCAGAGAAGGTAGAATACTGCCAACCCCCGACCAGATTACCTTTTTCCAGTTTTAAGTAAACTTTATCCTCTTTATCCAAATATAGAAGAACTCCATTGGTAGCTGCTTCACGAGTGACATCTTTGTCCCCAGCAAAAGCTGAGATGACCGGCTTTCCATTAAGCATCAGATTAACCTGAAGAACAAGAGTAATTATCAAAAAAAAAACATAAAAATACATTTCAATGGTCACATGTAGGGTCCAATTTCTATATCAGTGCCAACACTTTTCAGAATTAAAGTTTTCACTCATCCTAGTTACTGTAGTATATATATATATATATATATATATATATATATATATATATGTACTCTACTGGTAACTCCACATCATCTAGCCTTATTATTCAGTGATGACTTGTGTCATTGACAGGGGTCAGCTAGAATGATGGAACCCAAGACTTTTTTATTTTTACTGTTTGAGATTATGATTAAATGGGTTGCCTCAATTACATATAAGGTAATTGTTACCAACGGTCCATTCATTACAGTCCTCTTCTAGGACTAAAGTCTTGGGGCCCTACAACCTTGGTAGTTGGTTACTCAGAAGCCCAGTTAGGCTTAAAATATTTATAGACCAGAACCCTCTCCCCTTAAAGAGAACTGGATCCATGAAAACTGATTGAAAATCTAACAGCATTTTATACTTTGGGTGTCCAATTTCAAAAGAAACAGAAATGGAAAAATAATTAAAATTAAACTAAATTTGAAAATTTACACCAGAACAATGAACTGTGACTGATATTTTTTCTTTCTCATCTCATTTCTTTTTCTCCATCCATCCACTCAATATTTATCTTGTGTAGTCTTAAAAAGGACTTAACTACTGCATGCAGGATTCCTCAGGGAAAGGTCTAATCCAAGGACCAAAATGTCAGTGCTGCAATAAATTATCATTAAATCTTTTGAGGAGCTCATTGTTTATCTTGGATATATTAATGAGAGGGTTATGCATGCAAGAAATTTTTCCATATACATAATAAAGTCGTCTATACACAGGGAAAGTGCATATATATGTATATAGACGGCATTTATACCAGCTCTACTATAGATATCATAAATCCTCCCCACTGATGGGAGATTGAATGATTATTAATGAGTCACACAATAAACCTCCTTTAGATCTCCTATATTTAGATCTCCTATATTTATTATATTTAATAATTCAGGCAAAATACATATACAGTGCTCTCCCTCTAACACTTTAAAAATGAAAATATGTGGCCCTTGCACTTTCCTTTTTCCCCTATTATTTTTCTCTATTCAAATTTTACTGGTTTGGTTAAAAGTCTCCTACTGCTTGTATACACAGCTCCTATGAAAACTTATGTGTCTCCATGGTTGCACAGTACAAAGCCTATGTAGACTTTGTAAATTATCAAGAAGACAGGGAAAGAGGGGTCACAGTAACACTTGACTTGATGGTTTAGACCATAGAGTTTGTTTGTAATAACCCACCCAGAATTTTTTTTAAAAAATCTATTTTTATTTTGCTATGTTATTTTAAGTTTTATTTATTATTTTCCAGAAATATTAATCAACCTGTTTGTCCCAAACATTTTTCAGACCTGAGTGAAATGAGTTATTCCTTGGGTGTATCATCCTGGCCTCCAGGATGTTATTATTGTAAATATCTTTATCATTTTGGTTATTATGTGGGTGTTCATATAATATTTTGCCAATGCAATGTATCTTATAGAACCTCAGGATTTTCCATTAACGTCAGCAATCCTGGCAAAGCCATTTTAAAATAATGATTATGCCATAAAGGGGGCAGTTTTCTTGCATACACTGCAAAATATTCACTTTCACTACTTTGTATAAAGGATATTGACTATAGAAGTCATTAGGGGAATGATCAAATTAATTGAAGATTTTACAGAGGGAAAAAGAGGAAACAGAGATAATCTGTAAATTAATGAGTACTCCTTTCCTGCCAATAGCCCCAATCACGCCCCTCTACCAAAAAAAAAAATCTTAGGGACTTGGCTATAGAAAAAGAAACTTCATAGAATACGACACCTAATGGCAGGCATTAATGCTCATTTTGAAGGTTGTCATTTTAGCCATGCAACAGAGGACTCCTCTCTGCTTCCCAGTGAAGTTTCAGCAGCACCTGCAGAAGACTAGCTGGAGTTGGAATCCATTGCTTACAAGTTCATAACAAACAGACAAATGTTATTGTACTGCTTAATAACATGTGTACCAAAGCAAAGAAGGTGCTGTTACTCATCCTCAAATGACATAACATATCTTTGCTTTCTTATTCAATTGGTTTACTATATGCAGAAACTGAGACAAAACATCAAAATTACATGGCTAGAATAGTTATTAGGGCTGAAGGCTAATCTTTTTTTTTTTGTTTGTCTTTTTAATGAAAACAGCTTGACAGATGATGCTACAATTTTAGACACAGGCAGTGGAGGCCTACTGTAGTAGTGAGTGCTTTAATCCTGTGTTTACTGTGGAATGACACACTGCCCCAATTGCTGGTGTGAAGATCCGGGGAGCTATGGCATATGACAGTTGGTCACTCCTAGTAATGATTGGAGGGGCACTAACAGAATTGTGATAAGTGTAGGACATCCTGCAGCCACATATGTTGCCCCTTCAGTCAGGGCTTCAAATTGTTATTTTTCAGCAGGGTAATGTTCACTAATACACAGCAAGGTTTTCCAATAAATGTCTCCCCAAAACTGCAACATTTGCTTAGTCTGCCCAGTCGACAGATTTATCACAAATGGAGCATTTATAGGACTAGCTGAGATACCAGCTTCAGCAACCTACAACCTACAAATGTTCCACAGGATACAATGTAGAACTTTTATGACTTCATTCCAAACTGTATCTCATCTTATATCCAATCTAGAGGCAGCCCAAAAGAGTACTAGATCCTCCTTTGAATTGTACAGTATTCCCCAATAAGCTTATCCTTTTGCTTTAATATTGTACATATATCACTGACATATACCATTATTACATTCACACATATAAAGTTTCATAAAAAAAAATAAGAAGGAGTTCTTATTATCAATGAGTTTACTTTTATACATATACTTAAACACAAGCATTTTCTTCCTCTTTTTTTCATCTATTGATCATTTTTCCTTCTCAATGACAGAAAGCTGAACTGGAAGCACCAAGGTTTTGCAAAACTAACATCTATGGACAGTCTACACAAATTAGTGCACTTGTGTTGATGAATAGATACATCATGTGACAACCTTAAAGGAGTTGTTCATAGAAAAAAAAAAAAAGACCCACTTACTTACTAGGTAAATCCCCCACTGTTTCAGCAACATGGCTCCAGTCCTCCTCACCGTTATTTGTTTACTTGGCTGCAGCGATCATGTCATATCTACATCTGGTGACCATTACATTTCCAACTCTTGGCTAGATTATGACTCATCTCTGACAGCCCCTACAAGCTGGCCCTTGTAGAAAAGATTATCCTTAAAAGACCCAGAAATGTAGAGGTTGTGAAGACCATTGTGTGGTCATAAAGATCAGCATACTCCGCTGTTGTGGATGATGACAAGCTTTGATCAGTAATATTACATTAGCGCTATTACCGCAAAATATGCTGCTGCCTTAGTGTTTATCTATGGAAAAAAGCTGTAAGTCCCCTTGCAATCATGGTAGAAAATATGACCATAGTAATATAAGCAGACATTCAGGTCACAAATTGTGGAACTGGTGGAATTTTACCATGACATGCAGGAAACAGCGTGGAGCACAAACCTTAAGGCTAAAGTCACACACAGGAGGTCACTGCGAGTATAATCACGCAGTAGACCTAGGTAGGGCAGAAAGCAGAAAAAAATCAGCTGGTGTTCACTACAGGTTTTACCACCTATAGCTTGGCTGGCTTTCAACCTTTGCATTACATAGGTTGAAAACTGTGCTGAACCCACAGCAAGCAAAAACAAAATAACTTTCATGTGCTTATAATACACACCATATGACTGCCAAGAGGATATTATAGTACATACTATATAACTTGAGTGCACACTGCATTATTACTCACAGAGGTTTATAATAAACACTATACAGTATGATTGCTAACATGGGGCTCATTATATACACTATATACACACTGTTTGACTACCCACAAAGTCTATAATAAACATTATATGACTGCAACATGGGCTTATAATACACACAATACAGTATAATAGTTCATAAGGGCTCATAATACATATCATATGACTTCCCACAGAAGCCTATTATACATATTATATAGTTGGCCCATAGGGGCTTACTATACATACATTACATAGTAGGACTACTAAAAGGGGTTCATATTACAGTACACACTGTATGGCTCCCTTCCCACAAGGTTTGATAATACATACTACATGATTCTTTGCAGGGGCTTATCAAACACACTATATGACTGCTTTCAGGAGCTTATAATACACACTATATGACTGCTTTCAGGAGCTTATAATACACACTATATGACTGCTTTCAGGAGCTTATAATACACACTATATGACTCCGCACAGGGGCTTAAAATACACATTATATAATTAACCACACAAGCTTATAATAAACACTATAGGACTGCCCACAGGGGCTTATAATACACATTATGGAATTGCCCTGTATAAGACCAATGTGTCGCTGACCTTAAGGAAGTGATTGGGCCTCAAAAGTAATCATTCAAATCACTTAACTCTGGGCCATTATTCCTGCTGGGCACAATTCAGAAAAAGAGATTGTTGCTATTAGTAACACAACTCCTTTTCTAACACAAATTTTCATAAATATTCCAAGAAAGGTAACAAGATGAAACAAGCAGAACAAATGTTTTATGCAGATTATTTCTGATATTTTATGCCCTTTTAAAAAAGAACAATGGCGACCTTTACACAACTGCAGATACCGTGGAGACAGAAGAAAACGCCAGGAAATGTGAATCATTTTTGTCTCTGCTTAAAAGTCATTTTTTATAATGGTGTTTTAAGTTCAAAGAACAGACATCAAAGTGGAAGGAATGGACAGGAAGTTCTGATATGTGTAATTAAGATATTTGCTGGAATAATTATGATGTTAAAGTGGCTCAGCATCATGGGTTAATATGGACTTTGTCGGTGGCAGATGTAAAATCTGAAATCCCTGTAGAACTGCATTATTATCCTTTTATGTTGTTCTGCTCACTATTCTGTTTCCTCAATGCAGTGTAGAAATCATCCAAAGTTGCCTTCTGAAAACATAGTTTAAATTTATTCTATTTATGGTTTAAGACAGCTACATTGTAGATAGACAGACAGGTAGATAGACAGATAGATAGATATATGAGATTTCTTTATGCACACAAAGTCCTAAATAGAAGCATATAGTTACAGATCTGAGTAGCGTCTGAGATTCTGTGTAGAAATATTTTTCCAAACTTCTCATTAAAAAAAATAAAATAAAATAAAATGAGTGAACCACAGAAAGGTGCAAATATATTACCAGTTTTTCCTTAATAGTGAATGTTAAAGAGCATCACCTTAAGAAGAAAATTATAAGTCAAGATTTTAAATGTCTACTGAGCATCACTATCTGTACCCTGCTGACACCAAGAATGAAATCCAAGGATCTGTAAGATGCTCAAACAAAGCTGCAGAGAAAAAACAGCATGTGAGCATTATCACTGCAGCAGATTGTCCAAGTTGGGTTCTGTCCTGGGCCTCAGGAGATTGCTTAGTATATAGGTAGGTAGATAGGTAGACAGACAAATAATTCTCATAGTAAATGAATGTCATGTTGTCTTTTCATGCACTGCCCACACATAATCAGCGGCCTTGACATGAATGCAGCATTTCAAACTGGAAAAGAATTTGCTGGTGAGACTGCATTTATTGAATGTCTGAAAAGCTCCAGAGATTGGCGGGGGAGAGACGGTCACATCAAAGCTGGCAAAATGACTGTTTAATAAAGTGTTTCTCAAATAAATTGACCACAAATTACGCCCAACGTTAGGTCCATACAAGGTACAACAAAGTGCACAGCATATGGAAGGTTTGAGTACCCTCTTGAGAAATTGGTTGTATTGACTGGGGTACAGGCACCACAGGTTGAAAAACTAGGGTTTAAACTATATGGGTTATTTCTGAAAAATAAGTGTTTGTATTTCAATCTACAGTCTAGAACTAGAACAGGCGAATCCCCCGGTGGACCTCTGGGCCAGAGGGGCCTCATAGCTTGGATAGACCCCCAGCCCCCTTACACCCTGAATGAGCTATATATTTCAGAGCTTTCTAGGAGTTGTGCATTGCAGCACTGAGCATAGCTGCAGCATAGTGGCCGAATACAGCCACAGATCCTGACCATTGCTTCATATGAAAGATAATGTATACTGGCTTGTGTGGGAGGGAGGTAAGGCCACTTACCTGTATTGTTTGACTTTGGTAAACTTTTATTACATGAAAGTTGAAGCTGTAAATTCCTTTTCTTGGGGCCACAAACACTGATTCTAGAGTGAAAAAGTTTCCCACGTTTACTAAGATCTACAAAACAAAAAGACAGTGGGTTACAGAGAACTGCACATTGAAGACTTGTCTGCTACAGCCTGAGATCTGAATGCAGGCTATAACTTACAATGAATTCCTTCCTTAAACTACCATGCTATTTTATTGTTAAATTAAATATATCCAAAATGTTGTTATGATAATGTATAATAATTAATATTAATAAATCTTTATAGCATTTCTCTGTTACAGAGCTCCAAATTCCCTGCACAGACATTACATGGTATAAATCTGACTGCCTCATGCCACCACTAGGGGAGCTTACTGCATACTGATCGATGATTGAGTTCAGTATACAAACTATGTATTATATTCTTAGGTTCCCTCTAGTGGTAGCTCCATATCATGTAACTATGTCTCCAGGGGTTTTGGAGCTGTTTCAGAAAAAAATAGCTTTGAACAATATACTGATAGATATCATGTGAAATTATCCAGCTAAGATTGTTGGATCTAAAAAAATTAGGATGATTAAAGGCGGAGATCTGCTTTGAAGAGTTACTCCACATAGATAAAATTTACAAAATAGTATCTTATTTACCCATTTGTTTTACTGGAGAAAAACTAAAGGGTATGAGGGGCTTAGAAAGAATGACAGCCAATTTCAACAACTGGCAGCTGAAGGTGAGGATGTATGCATAACATCCTCTCACATGACGGCTAATATGAAGACCAATTTGAACACTGTTATGATGTCTATATGGATTGTCAATTTATATTCTTACCATGGAAGTAAAGGTTTCTGTAGGGACCCCCTGGCTAAAACCTTTTTCCCTGTTCTTTCAGCATGAATCAAACTAGAACTATAAAATACTATAATTTTGAATTGTGGAAATTTTCTTATAAATATTCTATAGAATTATATTTATTCATGATTGATAATGGAATTGTTGTATACACACCTTTTACACAGAATTGCTCTGAAATCTGCCTAAAGTAACCTTTTTAAACATATAAACAGTAAGAAAGCTGCTGTTGATGGAGCTACTGCTAAAACACCTAGAAGGTATTTAACTTTGTATTCAGACTATAGGAATGTCCTGTAGAATAAACATAAACTGATAACAGAATCTGTCAACAGCAAGTAATCACCTTGTTGACAGTTTCTAGCAGGAAATAGAATTTGTTTTACAATGCACAGATTAAAAATGAATTAAAAACATACATACAGCTGTAATACATAACTGCAACATATTAGAATTTGATTTTCCCAAGATACAATTTTCCTAAGATTTAAACATAAACAGGAGAGCTGATAAGATGATTGATTGGGGTCCAACCACAACAACCGTCACTAATCCCAGTAAGTTAGGTCCTGTGTCCCCCATCTGGAGGCGCGGGAGTTAAAATAAAGAGGGTCTGTCACTACAGAAACTCAATATCACTCCACTTACAGTGCATTGTAGAGGATATTATGCTCAGCAACAACATATCTTTATCGCAATACATGCAGCATTTCCTTGAAAAAGTTATCTTTAAGTATTCAAATGTGGCTCAAGTGCCCCTTGATTGAACTTGAAGGACATGTGTCTTTTTTAATTGTAAAATGGGGTGTACCAAGCCTCCAAGGACTCTGTATCGAGGTATAAACACCGTATTGCTCTTCAACTTCATGTTTACAAAAACTGATTTCTCAATAAAAGGTGCATCTATAAGAATATCTAAAGGTATGATGGTGCTCAGCATAATGTCTCCTAAAGTGCTCTGTGAGTAGTTGTGATATTGAGTTTTCTGGTGACAGACTCCCTTTAAGCATGTGCCCGTTCTCTTCATTTATCTCTGTGGGAAGAGAAGAACATTTGGCTATCACCAGCAATCCCATAGAGAATGTTTGATACATTTAAACCAGGGACCCCGTTTTCATTATTGGTGGGGGTCATAGCGGTGGGACTCTATCAATCAGTCATTTTTCACCTATCCTATTAATAGCTGATAAGATTAAAAGTTGTGACAAACCTTTTAAAGGTACAGCTTCATTTTATAAGACTCCTCAGGTCACATAAGTCCCTGTTTAGGTTTTCAGTAAGTAAAATAGATGATTATATTATAGCAGTAAATTATCAGTCAGAATCTCTCAGCTCCTTAATTACTGCACTGATAATGGACAGATGATTATAACTTCATCAACCTCATTAGAAGGCAGCAGAAGACTGTCTTTCACAGGCAGAAGACACATCCTGGAATTTCCAGCAAGGAGTGGAGTCACATTCAGATCTATTCATTCATTTATTCTTTCTTTTCATTATCAGATCTTATCTGAATCTTATCTTCCATGCAAACCTGGATAAGAAACTACTTCATTCATTCATTCATTTATAGACTGATTCATTTGTTTGTTTTATAATCTGATATATATATTTCTTGCTAACCAGCCCTAAGATTCCAATGAAGTCCTTTGAAAAACTGCCACTAACCCATTTGAGAATGAATGAATGAACAAGTGAGTGACTCATTTGTTCAATCATTCTTTCTTTCTTCAGATAACTAAGTCCCAATCTGAGACAGATCAATAGAGTAGCAGTTTATAATGGCTGTGAAATGACTCAGTAAAACCTTATATTTATCTAGCATTTTATTTTCTATACATATAGAAAATTTCAGCTACATCTGCTCTTACATTTCTTATTACATATAGGAACCTTCCAAGAAATGTCAAGTCTAGACACATGAAGCAGAATTCAGATTGTCAATAAATCACAATGTGTTATATAAGTGGTGTGTCATAGGATTGCGACATCTAAATTATATATAGTAAAAAAACTTATCATAGTGCACTATATGACAGAATACATATAACATCTGCACATTGTTTATACTCAGATAGTTATTATAGTGTTGAATTTGTGATGTTACATAGGATTGCTGGTAACATCTATTGCAGTGGTCAGCAACCTTCGGCACTCCAGCTGCTGTGAAACTACAACTCCCAACATTCTCCATTCACTTCCATAGGAGTTCCAAGAACAGCAGAGCAAGTATGCATGCTGGGAGTTGTAGTCTTAAAACAGCTGGAGTGCGAAGGTTGCCTACCCCTGATCTATTGTATCATTTGTTGTCAGCATGTTATCACTGTGTGTTACCTGTCGTGTTGCAAAGGATTGCCAGTATAGGACCTTTTACATGAGACAAAAGCTGGCTGAATAAGGATGCATATATACATTCAGGTTTTTGCAGTCAGTTTTGGAAGCCAAAACCAGAAGTAGACTGAAAAATGTGTAGTATCACCTATCCTCTACACTTTTTTCTCAGATTATATTCCAAAATTATGCAAAATTTTGGACATGCAGATAGTTCATAGGAATATTGCTTCCCAGTCATTGCCTGACACAAAAGGACCTGTGCTCAACTGACAAAGGCGCTTGCTTGTCGGCTGGTCGCACTTTTTACTTGGCCTAGAAAAATCTTTAGGGCCAGCAGCACATATCTCAGTGGAAATAGAAGTGCTGCCGACAATATTCAAAAAGTAAGGTGACCGAATGAATGTAATAACTATCCTTTGTTCCCATACAGTTTGCATCGGACAGGGTATAAGGCCTTTTAAATGAGTGCCAATCAACTGGTTTTGAAGACAGTTGGCACTCAATATGGTGAGGCTTTGATTCATGTAAAAGGACACTAATACCTACTAGATTATCTGTACTCATTGTTATTAACATGTCTTAACTATATTGTTACATAGGACTGACTGGAGTTAGGAAGGTTTGCGAGGTTCATGTACAGCCATAGGTGTAGTCAGTTTTTTGAAAATCTATTCGAAAGGGTTAAGCTGTAGTGGAGCAGCAATGAGTGAGTGGCATCTCTGTCTATGATCAGGACTGCAGATTTCTATTTCCCTACAAGTCTGGAGAGATGGATTTCCAAAACTCACTAGACAGATAACTGATCATATAAATATGTATAAAAGATACAATTTTAGATATGGCTGCAATAAACCTATTGTATTATCTTAGCTCAATGCGTTATCATAGATAACAAATGACAGAGCCCCAAAGGGATAGATGAAAGCATCAGCTCTGCTACATCTACATCTTGTATTCATAAATTATGGAACATCCCTGGCTATACATGGGAATTGCATGCTAGGAGTAGTAGTCCCACAACAGCTAGAGCTCCATTAGATGAGGAATATAAGCCTATAGAATATACTGTAATTTTTACATTGTTTAGAGGTCCATAAAATCATAAAAAAGTGATATAACTATTTACAATCTGGAGAACTATACTAGAATAATAACAAATGCAACAACATTTAATCATACAGTATATACATGTCCGTATAACACACTATCTCTCCATAATTCCATTATAAAACCAACTGAAGTCTTTTAGTGGATGTAATAAAACGTGCATTTTAAATAAAAGATTATCCATACTCTAATCCTAATTTTCCCTGTTACACAGCCCCCCAACACCTTTCTACCCACATATCATTTTTTGTGAGTTCCATATAGAAAGTAGATACTAACAATACTACATTGAAGATTGGGCAGTCATGCTATGTTGGGGGTTAAAGTCTCAGAAGAGATTAAGTGCTACATATTCCAGAAAACAGGTTTTTATGCTCTGCTGCATACAAGCACAGGCTGTTACAGCAGTCTGTGAGCTGTAGTTTTACTACGGTTTGAGGGTTACAAGTTACTGGCCATTGTATATTTACTGGATACAAGCAGGCTATCAGGGCATGTTGAGAGCTTTGTGCCCACAATTTTTTGAGGGGTACAGATTTCACACTGTTGGTGTATTGACTATACTGTATATGCTTTAATGTTGCTGGACATGCTGGCGATTGTAGTCCACCAGATATGTAAAGGAGGCACAGCTGTGTGGCTGATTTATTAAATAAGATCTAATGTATGTGAAAGGGATGAACAGTTGGTGTGTACTCTGTCTAGCCCTTTACAAAGTTTATTATCCATTTCAGTTCTGTTGGGCCAGGGGGTTTGGGGGAAGCAGTAAAGGCTTTTAACGATATAACCTCCCCCTTCCCCCAGTATCAGACAGTGAGCCATTGTGGCCTATGGATAAAGTCTCCTTGCTGTGTCCCAGCTACTGTTCACTTGGCAGTTCTCTCTTCAGTTTCACTAAATTAAATAACACCACAGTGGGGATTTAATTAATGGCTTCATTTAATTTTCTGCGGCGCTTTCAATGCTTCGCTCATTTCCAGCTGTAAATTCACAGAAAGCTATTTTTTTAACTACACTAACTAATCTTAGTATATTGGAAGCATAATAACTATACAATGAACATTTGGTTCCAAAATAGCTTGTATAGCTACAACTCCCATCATCAATATCCACAGATTGTCAAAATATGCTGTGAGCTGTATTTTTATAGCTGCTGGAGAGATGCATCTTGCAGACAAATGTTTGAGGATCATGTTAGGGCTTGTAGTTCCACCACAACTTCCAGACAGTTGCCTGGAGATTCTGAGAGTTGTAGTTTCTGAACAGCTGGAGAGCCATAAGGTACAGACTTAGAAGGAGTAACTGCAGCATTAATATAGTGCTATAGTTATCGATGCTTAATTACAGTAGTCAGGAATATAATGCATGAAATATTAATCAAATGCTGCACTCTATTTAGAGCTGGAGGGGGCCATAGAGGTGTAGGGTGGAGGGGGTTAGAAGGAGGCTGGTGAGGATGTCCTGCCGGCTGAACTTGCTGCAGTGCACTTAGCATTACAAAGCTACCGGGAGGAGAAGCTGAGATGCACCTGTTGATCCTTCAGCCCAGGCAGTCATCACTTACATTTGAACTATAGAAGTAGTTACAATCCCCGGTCACAAATCTTATATTAATATTGTAATATTAAGGAAGAGATCCTAGATATGTTATATTAAGGGTGGTGCCCTGTACCAGCTTTATCAGGAAGGCTATGCTCTTTATATAAGGAAGGCTATCATTTATATGTTATGTTATAGAGGGTGCCTGTTATATGTTATACAAGCAGAGTCACTAGTAGCTTAGTCATCTAATATTTTACCTAGTAAAACCATCACTAGTTATAAAGCTGTTCTATTAGGCATGCTATCTTCTACCTTTTATAGAGGGTATCCTGTATACGTTATTTTCTTGTAATATTAGGTATAGTAGTTTTAATAGGCAGGAAACATTTGATCACATACAGTATGTTAGGCAGACTACCTGTTATATTAAACTATTAAACAGACTATTCTTTCCTACTTCTAACAAGCAGGGTACCCTTATCCAATATTTTAAGCGAAATACACTGCTTCTACCATTCCGGCGAATAGGCAGGCGGGCTATTATTTATTTCATTGCTTAGGCAGGATACACTTTATCAGTTAGGCAAGGTATACGGTATAGTGGACAGGATATCCCTTAGATGTTAGATCAGTTCAGGGTATCAGTTAGGTTTATTAGTTAAGCTTTTATATCAGGTACTATATACTTTATCAGTTAGGATGGCGAGTCATTCAACTTTTTGGTGGTGTATTAGACAGGGTCTCAGTTATGTTAAACAGGGTGTAGTTTTGGTGGGCAGGGTATCAGTCATTTTAGGCAGTGTATAAGTTAGGCAGAGTAAGTTATGTTGGTCAGGGTATCAGTTATTTATATAGATAATAGATAGGGCATCAGTTATGTTAGAGGGGGGTATCAATTATGTTAGGGAGGGTAAGTTATGTTGGCCAAGGTATCAGGTATTAGGTAGATAATAGAAAGAGTATCAGATATGTTAGAGGAGTATCAATTATGTTATTAGGTAGATAATAGATAGGGTATCAGTTATTAGGTAGATAATAGATAGGGTATCAGTTATTAGGTAGGTAATAGATAGGGTATTAGTTATTAGGTAGATAATAGATAGGGTATCAGTTATTAGGTAGATAATAGATAGGGTATTAGTTATGTTAGAGGGGGTTATCAGTTATGTTAGCGTTATGTTAGATGAGTATCAATTATGTTATTAGGTAGGTAATATATAGGGTATAAGTTATTAGGTATATAATAGATAGGGTATGAGTTATTAGGTAGATAATAGATAGGGTATCAGTTATGTTAGAGGGGTATTAATTATAAAGGCAGGGTGGTGGGTACCCGTTACTGAGCAGGGTATCTTACCTGGTCGAAGTAGATAATCCTAGTTTTGTTGCTCATCTCGGACGGCTCATGATTGGTACTCCTGACAGCTGAGAATGCCACCTTGGAGTTTGCTGCCCTTACAGAGATCCCCAGAGGCGACGAGGACGATCCCTTGGAGTCAGTAGCTGGGTTAGAGTCACATACCACCAGGCATTTCCCCTCCAGGACTATGGGCTCGGTGTCGTTCTGTGCCCGAGCAGGGAGGGTTTGGAGCAGGAGAGCGCAAGTGACAGCCGCCAGCACCGCGGTCAGCTCCCTATAGGAGCGCAATGTGCTTCGTCCCGGCATCCTGTCCCCTCTCCTATCAACTGAGCGCAAAGAACAAAAAACCACAACCAAAAAAAAAAAAAAAAAAAAAAAAGCTTCTCTGTTTCCAAAATATCCCCCCCCCCCCACTCCTGGAGAAGAAGGAGTCTCCTGTCCACTTCCCAAATCCTCAACTCTTCCTCATCCAACTCCGCATCCACAGTGAATTACAGATGAGGAAGCTCATGGAGTACCAGCCTGGAGGTAGCCATCATGTAACTACCACCTCCATCAGATCATCCTGGAGCTTGTTGGGTATTGATTCACTCTGCAGCCAGCAGCCCAGATCCAGCTCTCATCTCAGTGAGCGCAAAATCCTGAATCCTTATTCCCCAAAGCCTTATGTCATAAGAAAGTAGCTCAGCCCTCAGCCTGCCTGCACTATCTACACCTACACCACTATAAGATACGAGGGGGAGGGGCGGACCGGGCTGTATTACTCTGTTCTGTCAGATCTGGTCTGCAACAACCGGATGGGATGAGGCTTTTATCCTCCAAACTTCATACACTGTGAAGGAGAGGGATAAAGAACAACTATAGATAGATAGATAGATAGATAGATAGATAGATAGATAGAACTCCGGATTAAGTCACTAATACTATGTATCTACCTATCTATTCATCACATATCTTTCTTTCTAATATCTGTCTAGCTATAACATCGATCTACCATGGCTGTCATATTTAGTTGTCTAGCTGTCTAAAACGCTGCGATCATGTACTAAAAAAATCATACATCTTCATTAGCCAATATGCAAAGTTGCAATTCTTCATTAGTCTTTGCAAGTCCATTTCATATCTATTTATCTGTCTCATGTCTATCTTTCCATCTCATATCTTTCTGTCTACCTATCTACCTCTAAACTGCCAGCAAGTTGAACCTTAATCCAGAAGTTGCAGCATTTATACCAATAGAATATTGCTGCATATACCTGTCTGTCTTTCTGTTTGTCTATCTGTACAATATGTAATCTGGCTAGGTAAAGTAGTAATTATGGTAACGCTGCATTCATGTGGTAAATATCATACACTTATGCTACATTTACTTGACTGAGGTGCAAAACAGCCGTTTTCATGGATCCCCCATACATTTCAGCATATGGAGGGGTCCGTGAAAATAGGACATAACCTATATTTTTATGTTACAACGGGCAATCAAAATAACGGTCATGTGAATAGCCCTCATTCACTTGAACTGAATTTAATGCTGTTGTGTGACATCTATTAAAAAAAACCAGACATCACATGGCCATTATTCACTGTCATGTGAATATAGCTTTAGGGCCCTTGCACATGACCGAGTCCCATCTATGGTAAACAGTCTGTGGGCCGTAATACGAGGTTTGAACTTGGCCGTTTGCATAGGAGTCACTGCATCAAAGTCAGTTATGACGCGTGAGCTCCTGAATGGCTTGTTTGATACAGTAATGAACTGATAGTGTTATGTCAGTTCATTACTGTAGCGATTGGGCTGTTTGGGAGCTCACTGCATCATAACTGACTATGGGGTAGCGACTCCTATGTACACAACCGAGTTCAGCCTGGGGACTACAGCCCCCACATGAACGGTTTTCCGTGAACTGGACTCTGTTGTGTGCAAGGGCCAAGTTTCAAGTTTGCAGTGGACTGCAGTCAGATGACACTCAGCGTGACATCCGATTGCATACCATGATGAAGTCACCTCTTTGGGTACCTCCGATTCGTTAGAGTCATTTGCAAGTCTATCTAGATCATATACAGTCATATGAAAAAGTTTGGGCACCCCTATTAATCTTAATCATTTTTAGTTCTAAATATTTGGGTGTTTGCAACAGCCATTTCAATTTGATATATCTAATAACTGATGGACACAGTAATATTTCAGGATTGAAATGAGATTTATTGTACTAACGGAAAATGTGCAATATGCATTAAACAAAAATTTGACCGGTGCAAAAATTTGGGTACCCTTATCATTTTATTGATTTGAATACTCCTAACTACTTTTTACTGACTTACTGAAGCACAAAATTGGTTTTGTAACCTCACTGAGCTTTGAACTTCATAGCCAGTTGTATCCAATCATGAGAAAAGGTATTTAAGGTGGCCAATTGCAAGTTGTTCTCCTATTTGAATCTCCTCTGAAGAGTGGCATCATGGGCTCCTCAAAACAACTCTCAAATGATCTGAAAACAAAGATTGTTCAACATAGTTGTTCAGGGGAAGGATACAAAAAGTTGTCTCAGAGATTTAACCTGTCAGTTTCCACTGTGAGGAACATAGTAAGGAAATGGAAGACCACAGGGACAGTTCTTGTTAAGCCCAGAAGTGGCAGGCCAAGAAAAATATCACAAAGGCAGAGAAGAAGAATGGTGAGAACAGTCAAGGACAATCCACAGACCACCTCCAAAGAGCTGCAGCATCATCTTGCTGCAGATGGTGTCACTGTGCATCGGTCAACAATACAGCACACTTTGCACAAGGAGAAGCTGTATGGGAGAGTGATGCGAAAGAAACCGTTTCTGAAAGCACGCCACAAACAGAGTCGCCTGAGGTATGCAAAAGCACATTTGGACAAGCCAGCTTCATTTTGGAAGAAGGTCCTGTGGACTGATGAAACAAAGATTGAGTTGTTTGGTCATACAAAAAGGCGTTATGCATGGCGTCAAAAAAACACAACATTCCAAGAAAAACACTTGCTACCCACTGTAAAATTTGGTGGAGGTTCCATCATGCTTTGGGGCTGTGTGGCCAATGGCGGCACCGGGAATCTTGTTAAAGTTGAGGGTCGCATGGATTCAACTCAGTATCAGCAGATTCTTGAGAATAATGTACAAGAATCAGTGACGAATTTGAAGTTACGCCGGGGGGGGATTTTCCAAGAAAAAAAAAAAAAAAAAAACCCCCCCAAATTTTTCGGGGTTTTTCTGGGGGGGGAAAAATAATTTTTTTGTGGTGGCCCCCCCCCCCCCCCCCCCGAAAAAATTATTTATTTTTGGGGGGTTTTTTGGGGGGGGGCGGCCTTTGTGCCGCCCCAAAAAAATTTAATTTGATTGGTTTTTTTTTGAGGAGGGGGGGGGAAAAAAAATTCTTTTTCCGGGGCCGGGGATTATTAAAAAGAGGGGGGGGGGGGGGGGGGGGTTTTTTTTTTTTAAAAGGGGGGTAAAAAAAATAAAATTTTTTTGTGTGTTGTGGTGTGTTTTTTTTTTTTTTGTTTAAAATTTTGGTTTAATGCATATTGCACATTTTCTGTTAGTACAATAAACCTCATTTCAATCCTGAAATATTACTGTGTCCATCAGTTATTAGATATATCAAATTGAAATGGCTGTTGCAAACACCCAAATATTTAGAACTAAAAATGATTAAGATTAATAGGGGTGCCCAAACTTTTTCATATGACTGTATATATATATATATATATATATATATATATACACACATTTATATTTATGTATAAATATATATACACAGTATATATCATATATATATATACATGCCTATTATTCTGCTATCCATCCATCCATCTGTCTATAATATTTACCTATCCAACAAGGGTAGCAGCGATGCCTGCAAGTAGAACTTTGATCCAGAAGTTGGTGCACTGTATGGGGCAAATTTATTAAGACTGACCTATGTTACACTAGTCTTAATAAACTGGTGCAGGGACAAAGAGATTTATAAAGAGGCTGTGGCTTGATGCCAGAATGAAAATCTATACCAGGTAGGAACTGGTGTTGACCCATTCTCACTCATTCCAGGAAACTGGCATGAGTTTTAATAAATCAGCCTTTCAAAGAATGTGGCAGGTGAGGCATAGATGGGGGTTGAGGCACACATTTGGCACAAGAAAGGGCCTTCAGCCAAATATCACCCGTCGCCAGTTTTGTGGCACAGTTGGAATGATAGATTCCCCCCTACATCCCTATAGATAGAACAGTGCTCCAATTATATGTGTGCTGCAAAACTATCTATCTATCTATCTATCTATCTATCTATCTATCTATCATAATCACTTATCACAATATACAGCAAGTGGCTTTATAGATGTTGTGGAAGTACACATCCAGGTATACTAGTAAAATATACTGAGAGGAATTCTTCTGAGAGTTCTAGTAAAGCTGGAGTACTTCTTTCTTAAGGCACAAACAAGACAGATTCAAAAGACTGGTAACTTATCAAGCAAAGTCTATCTGCAGCAAGCAGACATCTAGTAACCGTGTGCACTGGAGGAGGACAGATTTCCAGTGTATCTGTCAATGATGGGAGTAGTTGTGAGCTGCTCATGCTCATGTTCCAGGGATGTTATGTGAGGCCGAGGCTGCTGTAAATCTTTAAGACTGATTATCTTAATGAAATCTGCAATGACCCGGCGCAGAGAGTGTGCATGTAAAACAATTACCGGCTCCCAGGCCACAGCGCTATTGACAAACTTTCGATGAAGATTAATGCTGCGCTCTGTTATTTGATGGCGCTGCCAAGTGGATGGTTTAGGGAACTGCGGGCAGATTGCAGAAACCACATGCCAAGCAGAGATTAATGCACAGGGCAAGCGGCTGGGGGGTCATTAAAAAGGGTGAAGGGTGGAACTATAATTCTCAGCATAACCCGATAGCCAGAGCTGGAGAAGCAGTGGGAACAGACCATTGATAATATGGAATCATTGCAAATCTGGCCTATAAGGGAAGTGAAGGTGAGATTCGCAGATGTAGCAGTGGTGAGTTTGCACTGTACAACACATGCGAATATCATAATGTGTTGTATTAGCTGCACCCATGTAATTATGCAGCTTAGATGCCATATTGTATGATCAGGGCTCTTAAAGGAATAGTCTAGATGAAAATGATAGTGTGTTATGTTATGCCAAGTGCAGGGGAAGCCTCACAGATCCTTGATTTATATGAATCCCTGTGTTCTGCTTCACCTCATCAGGCCCTCCATTAGGCATAACACAGTGGTCCTCATTTACTAAGGCGCTTGCACCAGAATTCTGACATAATTTGCAACTTCTGTTTGGCAGAAATCTACTTAGACTAATTTATTAGGTATTAGTACCAATAAGAACAGATGGTTGTGCTGTGCTGGATACTTTTCAAAAGTACCTAGATAAGGGGATGTGATTTTGTTAAGTCCTTAAAAAGTGCAAGATTTATTACACTTGCAAATTGGTTTGAATCATGCAAATAGGAGCAGGCTTAGAAAAGAGTCTAGCGCAATGCATGATGCCTAGAGTGCGGCATGCAACTGTTTGATAAATGTGTCGATTTTTATGACTGCCTGCTATGCATTTACTTTACTTTTTTTAGGGCGGACCCACAATTCTGTATACTTTAGCACTACCCTATATGGAAGGGATCTACATTATAGTGCTGTTCTTCCTGGGCACTCTGGTTCATATATAGAATGCCAGACTGCCATACACAGAATGCTGGGCTACATTCTATAATGACAGCAAGTAGTCTTCTGCTGTTTTATGACCTACAATGCACATTAGATTTTAACTGAAGTGCTAAATTTCCAGTTCTGAATGCCCATGTCCCCCCCATCATCCATACCAGAGCCAGTTGAAGGTTAGCCCCTCTATGTGGCCCTTTGTAACAAAGCCTGATTAGGTCTATAGGTCATTATTGCATATAATGAGAGGTTACAACATGGCTCCCATTCCTCTGACATATTCTATAATTACCTCAACTAGAAGCATATTAGCTGCAATGACTAATTATAATGAGGACCTCTGAATGAGCTGATCCTGAACCAGATCGGGAAGGCTGGGTTTACACGGCTCTGCCTTACTGAAGAACTGCATGCAATTTATAACTGCAGTAATGACTAGCATATGTTGCTATGCATGTCACCTGTATGCTAAATGCCAGTAAACCAAAAACCTCTGGTTTACTGGCATAGAGAGTGGGCCATACTTGGTGCCCTTGAGCTGAAGTAAACTTATGCCAATTACCACTAAATGCCAGGTTGTACCTGTACTTGACATTGTTTCAAACAAAGGTACAGGTGAAGCTTGGTAATCTAAAGGCATATACTTGTATCATGTATTGGCATAACTATGTTATAACTGTCTATATACATGACATGGCATTGACTGATAAATTAATTTCCTTTTAGCTTATTGCATGATCCTGATGTAACAGCAAAATCAGTTTAAGGCTAAGGTCCCCAGTAGCAGGCAGCAGCAAAAAATCGCTGTGTGAAAAAACACGTGTCGGAAACACATGGCAGTTTTCCAGCAGCACTTTTCACAGAAAGTTTTCCTCTGACTTTCTGCTTCATTTATACCTATAAGGAAACCACCAGCATTTCCGTAGGTATAATTAACATGCTGCGATGTCCAAAAACGCAACATTATTTTTCTGCAATGTGTGGACGGATTTACAGGGAATGTAAAATGCTGTGGTTTATGCACGTGGGGCCTTGGCCTAAGTCTAAGGCCCTACATTGCAGAAAAACAGAATTTTTTTTGTTGTTGCAGATTTTGCCGCAGTTTTTTGAGCCAAAGCCAGGAGTGGGATTAGCAGAAGGGAAAAGTATTAATGCTTCTTTTATATTTCCCATTCCTTACAAGCCGCTCTTGACTTTGGCTCAAAAAATCGCGGCAAAATCTTCAACAAAAAAAGCAACTTTTCCACGTTCCCCCTATTGTGGAAATAAAGAAAAAAAATGCTGTGTCTTACGGTACCAGCGGTACAACGTCACAGTATCTGCAAAGTGGATGGGATTCTGGGTAATCCCAGCCACACATTGCAGAAAAATATCCTCAGCAGAAATGCTGCAATTTCAAAAACCGTCACATTTTTGTAAATCGCAGCGTGTCAATTATAACTACGGAAATGCTGGCTTTGTCCATATAGGTATAATAGGGACAGAAAGTCTGCAGAGGAAAACTTTGTGGACTTTCTGTGAAAAGCGCTGTGGAAAAAACTGTAATGCGTTTCCACCGCGATCTTTTCCGCAGCTCTTTTTGGCTGCGGCTCACTATGTGGGGCCATAGCCTTACACAGAACAATCCACCAAACCCACTCCATAGTAATGGTGTTGTGCTGGTTGCACTGTTAATACTACATACTACCATTACATACCAATGAATGAGATTTCTATTGAAATGAATAAGTATGTGGTTTCTCTCAATAACTCCACTTTCTTTCTCAATACAGGTTACTATAGAAGGTATTGGCAATTGATGGATATATGAAAGAGATGCAGAAGAATGGTGAAGTGAGCAGAGAGGTGTAAGGGTAACTATATGATCAGACGTTTCAGCTCTATAATTTCAGAATGGCTGTGTTTGCAACCAAACTGTTACCATTTAGAAATAAAAAGGACTTTTTAGTTTGCCTTGTTTGTCGACGGGAAGGCAAAAATACCCTCTCGATGCCATGTGGGTTCAAAATTCAACACTTTATATGCATCTAAATGAGCATGTAAATTATTTAGAGAAATGTGATGACATGGGGATTATAAATCTACATCTTGTTAAAGGCTTCACCAAGTAAGGCTACGTTCACATTTGCGCCGTTCATATCAGTGTCTGCCTAAAAACTGGCAGAGAAAAAAGTCCTGCATGGAGGATTTTTTCCTCTGATGGTTTCACTTAAAAAATGAACTATATTATAGTCAATAGGGGCCGTCGGGCTTCATGTGTAACTGTTGTTAGTATTCTTCATTCACTCCTACCCTCCTGTCTCTATCCCATTAGGTAGAAATGAGAGACTGTAGGACAAGGCTTCATGCACACGTCTTACTGTGCCATTTGAGGGGGTGTCCAAGTGTCCATTACTATCCGATGAAAATAGAACAGGTCCTATCCTTCTCCATTTCATCAGAACAGATCTGAAGACTTCATAGCACTCGGATGACACTTGGATGTCACTCCGAGACATTGTATAGCGGCATTTTATATATATGCTGATTTCTACAATAAACTCTCCTAAAATGAAAAGTGGAGGACTTACTTTGCTTATTGTCTAGGACCCTATTTTCTATAAAAACCATCCCTGTACACTAGCTGGAGTCAAATTCTTGATCCACAGGTCTCTAGTTCTTGACTCCATTCTGCAATATTACTACTTCTATATGGAGTTCACATATCTTCTCTAAATAAAGCTGTCTTCTAGGGCTCCATTAAAGCCATCTTGAAACACAAGCCCCAGCATAAAGAACGCAGGAAAGCGGGATAAGCGATTGTGTTTTGTTATTAATAAATATAGCAGCGAGAGATGAATAATGTGTTAAAACTGCAATGAAAAATCCATTTTATCACCTCAGTCGTATCTCTCTAGCCGCACTTGGCCATCCATATATATTTTCTTCTTGGTGGTAAAGGCTCCAGCACTCGGAGGCTACACGGCTGGATGAGCGAAATTGCAAAGAGATACAGGCCACAAAGAAGCAATAAAAGAAGAGAAATCAAGACGTAAAGATAATTTATCAGAAGCCATTTGTCTTTATGGTGTTTTATTTTCTTCTGGGATTTTCGCCCTTTTGAACTGTAATCTAAGAATTACGGCATCCGCAGGACAGCGATCTTCCAAGGAAATGCCTTGTTCTGCAAAGTGCATCCACAGCCGCCAGTTGAAGTGCATTAGGGGAGTGAATGACAAGGTGCCCGGTTCTGAAACCTAAGATTATTATGAAGAAAATACACTTTTCCTTTCTATATGATTTTCCAAGAAGTCTTCTGAAAGACACAGGAAATAAACATAGAGACTTTTTTTGCACCTTATCAGCACCAGCTGCCATGTAGATGAGTCGTATATATGTGTATGTGCAAAACATGCATGTGTGTTTTAAAGTCGATCCTCACTCCTATTACTCATAAGGGAGTTGTCATCGCTGTGCCCTACTATGATCACTATATATTTAAACAATGATGTCTCTGGTACCAGTTCCTGGTGGATATATCATAGAGAGGTGTCCTCACAGATAAGCAGTAGCTCTCACTCTAGAGCAGGGGTCGGCAACCCCCGGCACGCGTGCCACTCTTGGCACACGAGGCTTATTTCCCTGGCACGGCAGCGGATTCCTCACCCAGCAGCTTCGATCAGACCAAACATGGCCGAAACGAAACTGCTATTATTATACTGTGGGGTCTCTTCAGACCCCCGAGTATAATAAGCGGAGACTTAGGAGAAGTGATGAAACATAAAAAACAATGATACTCACCTTGCTCCCTGCGCTACGTGGCGGCTGTGCGATCTGCAGGCGCTTCTGACAGCTGCCAGGGCCTCAGGGGTTACGTCCGGCGTCATTACGCATAATGACGCGTCGTGACCCCAGAGACCCAATCAGTGGTCGCTGACTACAGGCAGAAGCGTCGAAGAAAACAGAGCGGCAGCAGAGCGTGGAATGGTGAGTACATTGTTTTTTTTATGTTTGTCACCTCTCTTGGTCCTGCACTTATTATATTCCGGGGTCTGAAGAGAGCTATGGAACATAATACTGTGTGTGGGGACCGCTATGGGACCTAATACCATGTGCAGGGACTGCTATAGGACATAATACCGTGTGCAGGGGCCGCTATGGGACCTAATACCGTGTGCAGGGGCCGCTATGGGACCTAATACCGTGTGCAGGGGCCGCTATGGGACCTAATATCGTGTGCAGGGACCGCTATGGGACCTAATACCGTGTGCAGGGACCGCTATGGGACCTAATACCGTGTGCAGGGACCGCTATGGGATCCTTACTCAGCATCACCCATTGACTTTAAAAGGAGAGAGGGGATTGGTTTAGTAGCATTAGGTAAGGTCAGACTCCACCGATCAGTTGGTGCACTTCAGAGCTTTACATATCTAGGTCCTGTAAAAATGTAAGAGTACCTAAAGATAATGACACAAGTCAACAAGGGACAGGAAGGATCAGGATAGTCCATCAGTGCTAGTCAAAAAAATGTAACCCTAAAACGACTTCAGAAGATGTATTCTGACTCAATAACTTGGCTGCTAGTGTGAGGCTGTGAGAGCGTCCTATAGTCTCTATACTAACCAGTAACTTGCACCAGAAATATTGTTACATAGTGTTCAACTCAACTGAGGAGGCCTAGATAAGATTCCAGATGCTTTAATCCAGGTAAATCTTGTAAAACCTCATATAACAGCAGTAGAAGTAGCAGCAGTAGGTGAAAAATGATGATGCATTTCCAGGAGCTGAGCAGACATATTACAACAAAAACAAGAAGTGAACTAGAGCAGATAGGGAGGGGAGGAGCTACAGCATCACAGCCAGGGGTACAGAGAGAGAGGAAGGACAAACTTCACAGGAAAATACTGTATCACAGATACATGTCAGTGAATTAAACCAAGTCCTGGGACATGACAAGATGACTTATCCTCCCACCTCACTTCCTTCCAAGAAATCGTCGCTCAGTTTTTTTCACAACCTACAGTAGCATTTGTGTTTATTTTTCTATTCTGGTTTTGGACCAAGTATGCCCAAATCTAACAGTTGGCAGGAGGAAGATTTCCTATAAATTTTAACAACTTTGGCATTATTTTAAATTGTGAATTAGAATAACAACAAAGATATTATTGCGTGAAGACATGCAGTCATCTTTCTAACCAGAGTGCCGCAGCCCCCTGGCAGGTTTTTTTTTTTTTTTGGTTTAGAAAAGTTTTTATTGAATTTTACAGCAATACAAAGAAAGTGTAACTCGCCCCTGGAAGGAGGACAGATGGTACATTAGTAAGCAAGAAACCATGTAAGAATAAGACAATCATGAGATTATCGCATAGCAAGAAATAGAACAATATTTGAATAACTGGAAATCGCAAGAGATACAGTCTTGTAGGTAATTGGTGAATTTGTCATAGCATCTAGAAGAACTTGGACATGTGTAACTTAGCTTAGGACAAAAATAGGTATGTATAGACAGGGAAGAAATGAGGGGAGGGAAGAGAAAGGTGAGGGGAGAGAGAAGAGGTAATCAGTAGGTTAGTCAGTAATGAGAAAGAAAGAAGGAAGAAGAAGAAGGTTGGGTAGTCGAGGGCGCAGCTTTCTCGGAAGACAGACCCAACCCGGTGAATAAGGTATGAAGATCAGGCCTAGTATCAGGGAAAAAAAAAAGAAAAGAGAAGAAGGAGGGAAGGCGGCTGTATTAAGTGGGGCGGTCAAGCCAAGGCAACCAGGTTTTCCGAAATTTGTGGTGTGTTCTGTTTTGCCAACTGGAGAGTTCTTCGAACCTGGCAATTTGAGAGACTTTAGTTAACCACAATTGCTTGGTAGGAGCATCAGTTTGAAGCCAAAAAAGAGGGATGAGCGTTTTAGCAGAAACCAGCAAGTGTGATATCAGATTCGCTTTGGAGGGTTTGTATTGAGAGGAAGGCAGCGATAGGAAAAGTATTTCCGGCGTTAATATAAAGGGTAGGTTAGTAATTAGCCGGAGAGTATCCTGGACATCCTTCCAGAAAGGTTGTATAAGTGAACAGGTCCACCAGATGTGGGTGTATGTTCCTTAGCCTGATTTGCAGTGCCAACACAGATTTTACGTATCTAATAGGATGGACATATTTGTCGAGGACATGAGATATTTTCATCAACAGCTGGGAGGTTGAGATGGCAGTCTCAAAAGGTGTAAGGTGTCTCTGGAACTTTTTCGATTTCAGGAGGGATGTGGAGCAATGTTCCAAGTGGTTACGATGAAGGAAAGAAATGGTGGAATTTCCAATAAGAGCTAGGGCTTGTGTTGAGGTCAGGTCCGTTGTGGGTAAGGGCATCCCATAAAGTGAAAGAATTAAATTTCTTCCATAGGCCTTCGTAGGAGCGCAAGTCTGAGTGAGGAGAGCAGGCATCAGTATTATGGGAGTCAATGGGGAAGGTGCAGGGGCAAGAAGACCGCCAAGGTCTCTCCATGTTTCACATGCGCCCCGTAAGAGTTGGTCAGATTTCTTGGGTCGGTATCCTTTAGAGCCATAGAGCCACAGTAAAGCTTGTAAGTTAGAACCAAAGGTGGTAATAGACAGATCATGGACAGATTTTGAGGATCCCACTCCCAAAAGATCAATCCAACTGGAGAGTTGAATTGATTTGTAGTACATTTGAATATCAGGTAGCCCTATCCCCACAGCGCCTGCAATAGATTACGTCTTTCAAACCATGAGAAAGGGAGGGAGTCAGAAGTATGTAAAACATTGCGGACTTTAGAGAGGATGGAAGAGAAGTTTGCGCAAAAAAGCTGATCAGGGTCAGCTGTCAGGTGTATTCCCAAATACTTGATAGATTTGGATGACCATATGGAAGGGGTAGAGGGTCTGGTCAGTTCAGCAGTCTGGAGCGGAAGGGAGATATTCAGGATTTCTGATTTAGAGAAATTTACTTTATAGCCAGAGATTTTCCCGTAGACAGTCAGTAGGTCAGTGACAGCCGAGAGACCAGTTTGAGGGTTAGATATCAGGAAGAGGATATCATCAGCAAAAGCAGTGTAGGTCTTAGTTAACTTGTCTTTCTGGTATCCTTTGATAGTAGGGTGGTGGTGGATAGCTTGAAGGAGGGTCTCTAAAACTAGATTAAAAAGGGAGGGAGAGAGAGGACAGGCTTGTCTAGTACCATTGTGGATCGGGAAGCTAGGGGAGAGTGTGTCATTTATTCTAATCTCAGCATAAGGGGTGGAGTAGAGAGAAAAGATTGCCTCAATAAGTGGGGGCGGTAGTTGAAAAGCCTCTAAGGTCGCTCTCATAAATTGCCAGTCTACTTTATCAAAAGCTTTTTCAGCATCGACTCCAAGGAGGACCAATGGTGACTTAGTTTTCCTGGCGTGGCTAATCACATGTAAAATCTTGGTGGAGTTATCCCTTCCCTCTCTGCCCATAATAAATCCAGCTTGGTTTTCATGAATGAGGGTTGGCATAAGAGGCTTAAGTCTAGAGGCCAGTAGCTTCGCCCAGATCTTCAAGTCTACATTTAGTAGAGAAATAGGCCTATAGCTGCCGCAGGAGGTAGGATCCTTGCCTTCCTTAGGTATAAGCATAATGTAAGCTTCCAAAGCTTGTTTCGGTAGAGGAACGCCTCCGAATACTGCAGTACAAGAAGACGTGAGGTGAGGCAGGACAATAGACTGGAAGGTCTTGTAGTAACATAATGGGAGGCCATCAGGTCCCAGGCTTTTACCTTTAGGAAAACTGTTCATTACTGCTGTAATTTCATTAAGAGTCACTGGGGCTGTGAGGGAGGCCTTCTCCGCCTCCAATAAGTGGGGGAGATTTAAGAAGTTCAAAAAGATAGCGATTAGCTCTGTTTTCCTATGCAGGGGAGAAGAGGGAGTAGATACTTCTAAGTTGTACAGCTCAGAGTAGAAGTCCAGGAAGGCTTTTGTGATGTGGGGGGTAGAGTGCTGGGGGACTCCTACTTTATCTTTGATACAAGAAATTAAACATTTAGCTTTAGACTTTTTGATAAGCGCAGACATGAGTTTACCCCCTTTGTCGCTATGTGCATAGAGTTGGTGGCGATAATGTAGAAAGTTCTTAGCAGTTCTCACTTTAATGAGGTCCAACAGTTCCTCTCTATATTTTAGGAGTTCATCCTGTCTAGAAACAACTGCAGACAATTTCCTAGATCATTCTATGGAGGAGATTTTAGAGAGCAATAGGTCAATTTGATGTTGCGAGTCCTTCCTGAATTTTGATGTGGGGAGATAAGGACGCCTCTAATGAAGTCTTTGTGTGCTTCCCAAAGCATTGGGGTGGACCCATCAGGAGTGGAATTAATCTTGAAGTATTCTTTCAGGTGTGCAGAGATCTGAGTAACTATATCTTGTTTGTTGAGGAGGATTTCATTCAGTATCCAAGATCTGTCCCTACGTGGAAGGCTGTGTAAAATGGGGCGTGGTCCGAGAGGGTGATGGTTTCAGTCTTGGTTTTGGAAGTAGAGGATGCAAGAGACTGGGATACAAAGATGTAGTCTAAGCATTGGTAGGAGTGTCTGGGAGTAGAAGGAGTAATCTCGGGTGGTGGGATTGTGAAGACGCCACATAGCAATCAAACAGAGCTCACAGAGTGTTTGCTGCAATTTGCCCAAAGCTTTCTGTGGAGTGTGGGAAGAGCACGAAGAGGAGTCTACCAGAGGCTTCATCATGAGATTCAGATCTCCAGCCATGACTATAGGGCCTTCTGCAAAAAGTTGGAGATTATGCAGGAACCAAGGAAGCTGGTGATGATTTGGAGCGTAGATATTCACTAGAGTGAGTTTCTGGTTGGTGATGGTACTTTTGAGGAAGAGGGCCCTGCCTTCCGAATCTTCATAGGTCGCAGAGCAGACGAAGGGAACTGAGTGATAAATGAGTGTTGACACACCTTTCGTGGCAGAAGAAGGATGGGCACAGTGAAAGGCCTGATTGTAGTATTTCTGTGGCAATTTAGGAATCCTATCTCCTTTGAAATGGGTTTCTTGAAGGAAGACTACACTGGAGTTGAGTTTGCGTAAGAATAAGTATATCTGTGCCCTTTTGTTCGGTGAATTAAAGCCATTTACATTAAATGTTGTGAAGACTAGTTTAGCCATGATGTGGTGGAATGGGATAATTCAGGTGCCAGCCGAAGTTAGTAAAGGTTAGTAGAGGAAGGGCAAAAAGAAACGAGGAGATGAGAAGAGTAGAAGTAGGAGAAAAGTGGGGGAAGGGAGGAATGAAAGGAGGAGGAGAATGCAGAGGAGAAGAGGGGAAAGTAGTGGAGAGGGTGGGAATGTCAAGCTAAGTTCTGAGAATAACAAAAATGCGTAAAAAAAAAAAACTGCGCAAAGCAAACTCAATGGAAGCGCCTGATGACCATTGAGTAGGTCCAAAAAGCAAAGGTTGTCAGTAGACTAACCAATAATGAGAGTGGGAGTGGGAGAAGTTCTGATCGGAAAGGGCAATACGTGGGCTCTCCAGAGAAATATGAGTGGGCATAGCATTAAGACCATCATGGGGGAGGTAATGGGAGATGGAGGCCTGTCTAATGGACATCGCATGTATACGATATAAAAAGGGGTCGACCACAGCATGTACTGCAGCAATGCTCTACATAGGAGGATGACAAAACAAGGCCGTATGTTGTTGGAAGAGAGCAGGGAGCGAAGAAAGGAAAAAGGGGTGGTAGATCAGTGCAGGATAAGGAGGAAAGGGAGGAGAGAGGGTTAGGGGAAAAGAGCAAGTCTGAAAATATTTACATACATGTAAAACAGTGCAAGCATAGTATATAACATAATAGAGAAGCATGTAAAAATTACATCAAGAAACTCACTCTACAGTCTTAACCAGGAGTAGTAATACACAGAGAAGAAATTATGCTGCCAGTGACCTATCTATACCCAATGTAATGTACCGGAAGACAGTATACCTTAGTTTCCCCAAAAAAGGGGAGGAAGGGAGAGGAAAACTTCCCCAGGAAGGAACAAAAAAGATGAGATGAGAAATGAGGGACTTTGACAGAATAGACAGGTAAGGAGTTGGAGGAGGGGCTGACTGTGCGGCTCAATGACAATCCACGTGTACGAGCACGGAGGTGTTGGATGAGTGTATAGGTGTGAGGGTTAGAGGTAGGGAGGGGGGAGGGGAGGGATAGGTGAAGAATAAAAGGACTGAAGGAAGAGCTGGGGAGAGAGAGAATGAAGAGAGGGGGAGAGAAAATTGTTGCTCCTCGGGATCAGAGGGTTAGCTCTAGAAAGGGGAGAAAGAAAATTAGGGTTATCGCTCAGTGTCCACAGAGAATGAGCTATGAAACAGTTGGGCAAAGCCCAGCAGTGCTGAAAGGAAAGCACGTAGGTAACGGGGTGAATAAGAGGGAAGAAAGTCAGATCTGGGACAGCAGAGAAAGACTTAGGAGAAATATATCAAATACAATGCAATATATCAGACAGTAAGCATCAGAGATTTTTAAACAAACGAATATACCTTAGTGCATAGACAATATCCAAGAGTACATACATGCTAGTTCCGCGGCGATTCGAATTGTTCTTGAGGAACCAGTGCAAGTAGAGGGGGATGTATGATGTGGAGGTGATGCATTCAGGTGAGGGTAGAGGAGGTAGGAAAGGGGATGAAAAGGAGATCAGGAGGAGAGGTACCCAGGGAAGGGAGGGAGGGAGAACAGTGGAGGAATGACGCAAACCTTTGCATAATCAGCTGTATGTGTGGTCGGAGGTTGCTCCTCAGTAGTTGCGCACCAAGAAGAGGACACGCATTGATGACAGCAATAGGTAGGTCATGTCCCTCTACGTCAGTGGAAGGGGGAGGGATGCATTCCGGGTCCAAATCATCCCCCAGCAGTGTAGCGGCATTCAGAATGTTTACGCTAGACTGAGCATGCGGAACGGGTCAGATTCTACGGAAGCCGGGGAGGGCAAGAACAGAAAGAGAGGGGAGAAAGGGGGGTAAAACGGGAAGAGAAGAGGGAGGGAAAGGAAAGAGCGGGAAAAAGGGAAGGGGATAGAAAGAGAAGGAGAAGGAAGTGGGAGGCACTCATGGCGGGAAGAAAGAAAAACAAAATGGAGGGAGTAGGCAAAAATAGAATGTACATTGCAAATGGGTAAACCAGACATCCATGAAACAGTTATAAGAGCCACTCACAGCTCACGCAGCTCTGCGTGGGAGCGGTAGCATATGCCGAGCACCATAATCACGGCTTCATCCCAGTCGTCTTCATCTTGGGGGACTGTAATTTTTGCACACCTCCACTTAAATACTTGGGAAACTGAGGAAGGGAGGTGATCTCGTCGGGAAGGTGGTGCCAGGATGGGACATCTACTGGAGGTATTTCAAGCAGGTCCCGAGAGGAGGCAAGAACTTCAAGTGTGTGGATGATGATGCGTCTCCCACCTTTCAGGATCGACAAGCCGTATTGGAACAACCAGGCATAACTATAACCGAGAAGGTGCAGAGCATCAAGTAGAGGTCTCAGCAGTTGGCGCTTCTGGAATGTGGACGGCGCCAGGTCCTGAAACAGCCGTATCTCTTCTCCATTGAAAACTATCTTCTCTTTCTCCCGCGTGGCTCTGAGGATCTCCGTGGTGTCAGCCGAGGTAAGTAGACCGCAAATGATATCTCTGGGAGGATCTCCTTGTCTGGGTTTAGGACGCACCGATCTATGGATCCTTTCTATCGTAATTGAGGCCACCCTGTCTAGTCCCAAGAGGTCAGAGAAGAGCGTGATAGCAAAGTCACCCAGGGCATCGGGCTGTTAACACTTGGGAAGGCCCTTGATTCGCAGCTTGTGTCTGCGATTTCTATTCTCTAGATTCTCCATCTGTGAGAAGGCTTTGTTGAGATGGGAGCGTTGCTCCGAGAGTTGTTGTGCAAGGCCATCAGAGTGAAAGACAATGCCCGAGAAACATGTTTCTAGATTATCCACTCGCTTGCCTACTGCTCTAAAGTTTGTTCTAAGGTCAGCCAGCTCAGAGAGAACCGGTGCTACAGCCTGTGGTAGCGCTTTCCTCAAGAAGGATTTAGTGATTACATTCGAGGAAACCTCTGGACGATCACTGCTGGGTATGCTGTCCATATCAGAATCTTCAGCTGCCTCCCCATTACTAAAGTCCTCCGTGGCCATCTTGCGTGCCAATAGAAGGGAGTTTGCAGCCCTCTTTCGGAAGCATATCGGGTTGCTGGTGTTTCCCTCCCAGTGTGCCAGGGGTGTCAGGGTTCCTATCTCTAGTGATTTTGCCCATTTTCAAACAGATTTGTGAGTTTGGAGAGCCACTCTAGCCATACCTCCCAACTTTCAAAGGACAGAAAGAGGGACAAAATTCTCATCTATTTTTCCACAGTATAAAGGTCCTACAGTCACCCTAACACTATATGTCTCCACATTATAATGGTCCCCTCCAATTTCCCCACAGTACTAAGCCCCTCTCCTCGTGCCCCAGTTTAAACTGGCGGAAACTAGAGGGGGACATTAAACTGGGGCAGCTGGAGGGTGACATTAAACTATGGGGCAGCTGGCAGTTGACATTAAACAGTGGGGGTAGTTGGAGGGGGACATTAAACTATGGGGCAGCTGGAGGGTGACATTAAACTATGGGGCAGCTGGAGGGGGACATTAAACAGTGGGGGTAGTTGGAGGGGGACATTAAACTGGGGGCAGCTAGAGGCAGACATGTCCCCCTCCAGCTACCCCCCACGGTTTAATGTCCTCCTCCAGTTGCCCCCAGTTTAATGTCACCCTCCATCTGCCCCCTCAGTTTAATGTCCCCTCCTCCATCTGCCCCCAGTTTAATGTCCCCCTTCATCTGCCACCAGATTAATGTCCCCCTTTATTTGCCACCAGTTTTATTGCCCCTTCATCTGCCTTGTTTAATTGCCCCCTCCATCTACCACCAATTTAATGTACCCCTTTATCTGCCACCAGCTTAATGTCCCCCTTTATTTGCCACCAGTTTTATTGCCCCTTCATCTTCCTTCAGTTTAACTGCCCCCTACATCTGCGTTCAGTTTAACTGCCCCCTACATCTGCCCCCAGTTCTCCCCTCTTGCTCACACATGCTCTCTTCTCTCCTACTTATCTTCGATCATTCTCTGTTTCCAGCTTTCTGTGTAACATCACAGTGTGTCCCGCAGTATCCAGAATAGCTCCGCCCACACAAGAGTTTGATCACATGTTCATGACATCATCAAAGGTCCTTTAGCCGTTACAATTTAGCATCTACCATTTAGCCTTTACCCTACCCTAATAAAGTTTGTTAACAGCAAAACACTTCAGGGGAATAGCGGGATAAACTGTAAGCTATGCGGGACCACGGGACAGCAGTGTAAAATCGGGACTGTCCCGCCAGATGCGGGACAGTTGGGAGCTATGCTTTAGCCCAAGGTCTGACAGAGCTGCAGGCTCAAGCTGCCATCAGGATCATGGTCAGGCTCCGCCACCTTCACTGGCAGGTTTGTAAGGCACCCCTAAATGCCACAGAACCCATATTTGGAATCACTAGTATAGATAAATATGTTTGAAAGACAGTGTACAGACCAGTTGCAGGATGCTTCCTGTTCTCATGTTGTTTGTTTTAACAAAAAAAAAGAATCAAGTGGCTGTTATTGGCAGATTTTCTGAAGAAAAGAAGCAGTTCTCATTTGTGAACTACTTCTTTATGTCTTTCTGAAGTGCACCCTTAACAAATTAATGAATAATAATTCCCAATGAATAATGTACACAAGCACCATTATTGAACCAGACACCTGTGTGACTATGATTTAGAGTGTCTACACTGTATTCTTCCACCTCTCTATAGACAGTTGTATGTCTGTGGATAGTAGTAGTATAATGTTGTACCGTGTTAGCCATTGAAAGTAGTGGAAGAGTGAAGAAATCAGGCGATACCTTTTAGAGGCTAACTGAGTATATTTGATAAGTAAGCTTTCAGAAGTACTAGCTTCCTTCATCAGACATGGTGTTATACAAGAACTGAAAATTCACAGATTTTTTATACCCTATACACATGGTCTTCAAAGGATTTTAGAGTCCTTAAAAAAACAAAAAACAAAATGCAATCTAAGTAGAGAAGTTATTTACAACCGGTCAAAAAATAAACAATCTGGAAAGTTGTGGTGCGTGACAGAGGGATCTGTTATCTGCTTGCTATCAGGAGGTGGTTTGTGACCCTCACACTTCATACATAGTGTGACATGAAGCTGGCATGAATATTAAGTCCAAATCATGGTTCATGCATAGTGTGACATGAACCTGGCATGAATATTAAGTCCAAATTGCAGAGTTTAAAATTTTTGCATAAACTTATACTCCCATTGTTTCCTCTCCTCCTGCATCTTAAAATGTCCCATTAAAACCACAACCCGCAAATATTCAATAGAGTGATTTTCTCCGGAGAAATGTGCGGCCACTGGGAGATCTGTTCTGCTGTTATTAATGTTGGATCTGTGTGAGTTCATTCGCTGACTAAGTCTCTGCCCTGTTTCCCGCACATAGAGGCCTGTGGTGGGACATTGCACACACATTATGAGGTACACCACATTGGAAGACCTGCAGGAAAGTGTCCCCCTAATTCTGTGCACCTGTTGTGACTGTGGGACAGGTACACTGTCAGCGGTTTGGATGTGCTTGCAGGTCATGCACCTTTTTTGTAGGCAAGGTGAGGTGCCATTTTCAGTTGGGGCCTTCAGGGCACTCTGGACAATAATACGCCGCAGGTTTGGTGGTTGTCGAAAGGAAAGGAGAGGGGGGACTGGAAATATGTCCTTGAGTCTGTTGTCCCTATGTAGTACAGGTTGGAGCTCCTTGGCAATCCTTCGTAGGATTTCCAGCTGTGGGTTGTAGGTGACAGCTAGGGGCACTCGGGCTTCTTTCTGGATCTCTCTGTCGGGGGTTAAGTTCCCCTGGGATGGATGTCACCGTAATCCTAATTAAATATATATGTGAGCGGACTGTCTCTGTTAATGGCTGCCGCTTTGTTTAATTGGTTGTCCGTCACTTTTGGTTTGTATCCCAATCAGAGAAATTTCATCCTCAGATCCAGGAGGTGCTTGTCCAGGTCTCCTTTGACGGAGCAAATACGATTGTATCGTATAGCCTGGCTGTAGATAATAGATTGTCTTGTGTCAGGTAGGCCGTTCTGTCTGTGGGTTTGTGGTATATTGATGTGAGTAGCCGGTGGTCTTTGATGTATATTGTGGTATCCAGAAAGTGAATTTCACTCCCTGAATAGCTAAGTTTAAGGTTGATGGTAGGATGATTGAAGTCATTGAAGTCATTATGGAATTGAAGTAGGGCCTCCTCACCTGCAGTCCAGATGACAAGGATATCATCGATATAACGAAGGTAAATCATAGGTTTGTTGGCGCATGTTGATAAATATGCTCCTTCCAGTTCTGCCATAAAGAGATTTGCATACTTGGGTGCACGTCTGGACCCCATTGAAGTTCCCATTCGCTATAGATATAGATCCTCTCCAAAGGTAAAATGGTTGTGGCTAAGGATGAATTGTATGAGCTGCATTACTGGTTCTGTTGGGAGGTTTTGTTTTGCCAGGTGTACCCGACATGCTGCAACTCCATCCTTGTGGGGAATGTTGGTATACAGGGATTCCACATCCATGGCGGCCAAAATGGTACCCTCAAGTAGTGGGCCCAGGGCATTCAGTTTGTTAAGAAGGTCAGTGGTGTCCTGGATATAGCTTGGAGTATCCCTGACAAGGGGTTTTAGGAGATTTTCCACCCAACCTGAGATGTTTTCTGTCAGTGTCCCAATGCCAGAAATGATAGGCCTCCCAGGGTTGCCATCTTTGTGTATCTTTGGGAGCATATAGAAGCAGCCCGGCCTGGGATCTTGTGGGATAAGTCCTTTTACCTGATTCTGGAACTGGATTGGAAACTTCTTGATCATACTATTTAGTTCTTTCGGATAGGCCTTTGTGGGATCACTTCCAAGTTTGGAGTAACGGATGGGATTTGACAGTTGCCTGTTTGCTTCCTGGATATAGTCTGAGGTGTTCATTATGACTATTGCGCCCCCTTTGTCAGCTGGTTTTATTATTATATCCTGATTTTCTTTCAGTGAGGTAATAGCCTTCTATTCCTGCAGGGTTAGGTTATGCACCTGTTTCTTTTGTTTCTCCAGGATTTCTGATTTTACTTTGCTTCTGAAACAGTCAATATATTTATCTAGTGCTGTGTTAGTTCCAGGGTGTGGGGTCCAGGTAGATTTTTTGGTAGGATTCCTTATGGGCTGTTCCATCTCAGAGTCGCTGCTGTATGGAGGGTCTTTGTCATAAAAATATTCCCTCAATCTAATTTTTCTGAAAAACTCCTCCATATCATTGCAGAGTTTGGAGAGAACTGACATTTCGTGTTTGTTTGGCTCATAGAAGGAAAGATTCACAACACAGCTTTGCTGAGCTGGGCTGGTATTTGCGGTTGTAGTAATGAGGTCTTTTTGTCTCAGTCTGTGGAGATTTTTCTTTTTGTTGTTAATAAGCATGTCCTGAAGTTTCCAGTAGTATATGTGGAGTTTGGCCTTCATTTCCTCTGTGTCATTATGCAATGATGATTTCAGGGCCTGTATCTGCTCCTGTGTTCTTTTTTTATTGCTATAGGAAATTTTTATCATATTGTTCTGCAGCCTTTCTGATGTCCGAATACATAGTTGTTCTGCATATCGAGTGTTGTAGGTGTGCCAGGTTGGGTTACGTAAATTGAAGCCTTTTGGGATGAGTCTCTCCTTTTTGCATTTTGTTAAGAAGAAGATGTCGCTGTTGAGTTGTGCAAGTTTCTTAAGCCGGTTTTTCAGTTCCATTCTTTTGTGGTACATTGTGGTATCTTCCAAGTTGATAGTAGTAGTATAATGTTGTACCGTGTTAGCCATTGAAAGTAGTGGAAGAGTGAAGAAATCAGGCGATACCTTTTAGAGGCTAACTGAGTATATTTGATAAGTTAGCTTTCAGAAGTACTAGCTTCCTTCATCAGACATGGTGTTATACAAGAACTGAAAATTCACAGATTTTTTATACCCTATACACATGGTCTTCAAAGGATTTTAGAGTCCTTAAAAAAAACAAAAAACAAAATGCAATCTAAGTAGAGAAGTTATTTACAACCGGTCAAAAAATAAATGTCTGTGGAGGCATTAAATTAGGTTAACACTGCCACCATTCAATAAATCTTCCCATTGAAGGATAGGATTATCAATAAGAAATCAATGTAGGGTCCAAGCACTGTGACCTCTTCACTGTTTATATTGAATGCCTCCAGTTCCATAGCAGCAATGCAAAGTAACTACAGTTTTTTCCTATTGACTTTTATGGGATGAAGCTGTACTTACATTGCATAACTGGCATGAAACAGACAGTGTTCTATGTAAACTCTGAAGATTTGCAAGCATCATGACACCTTCAAACAGGTATTCAGCAGGGGTCCCAGTTGTTGGACCCTCACAGATTGTCTTATTGATGACCTGTAAGAGAATTACTAGACGAGCAATTCCCCAGTCACTGCTGGTGAACCCTGGGGGGAAGGGCACGACAAGACAGTGAGCCCTAAGCTAAACCCTCCCCTGTCCCTGCCTGCTTGCCTGAACTGTCCTAGGCGACAGCCGGCAACTGGACGGCAATCCCTTCTTATAGATAAGTGAAGACACAGAACACAGACAAGACAAACAAGATCAAAAGGGAGGTCAGCTAGCCAAGGGGTTGGTAACAGTCAAGCAACGCAGTACAGAATCGAAATCCGGGAGAGTAGTCAGAGGTAAAGCCAGAGGTCAGGAATATGACTACAGGTAACAAAAACTCAAGAGTAAATAGCCAGCATGCAGGAGGCAATAGTAAGCACCAATGTGAATGTGCAAACAATAAATAGGAAGGAAGAACCCGCCCCAGACTTGAAAGGAAGATAGGCTGTCAATACACAGGTAAGGCTAAAATTAACTATTAGAGGAGCAGAGGAAAACCAAGGTGAAGGAGATGGGTGAGGTGGAAAATCAATTACAAAGGTGAGGGAATAGGACAGTGTTCGGACAATACAAGAAGAACCCAAAGGAAGGAATCACAGCTGGACACGCCTCCTGCGCAGCAGCATGCAGCCGGAGGATGCGCCAAAGCCCGCGGGGGCAAGAATGTTATATGACCTATTCTGAGGTTTAGGTTAACAATAGTATAGGAGTTTTCGTAAGTTTGAAAATGAAGAAAGATTGTTTTACTATACTTATGTTATTCAACCTACTAGTAGCCTGTATATGAAATATAAATAGCAATCAGCGGTGTATATACAGTTCATGTTGTCCTAATGTACCATGAATTTTAGATTAAAAGGAATACTATAGAAAAAGGAAATTGTGAATAACTTTGGATGGAGAGCAGTGTCGGACTGGGATGTCTAGGGCCCACCAGTGGAATTGTTTCTAGGGGCCCACCATCAGAACCCCTGCAGATCAGCGGTACCGAGACAGGGCAGCTAAAGGTAATAACATGCCGGGGGCCATGCTGCTCACCCACTATACCATGTGCACCACTGCACTACCTAAACCTACTGCTACACCTTGTATGGCAAGTGAACAGTGTGGCTCCTAGAATTGTTACCTTTACCTGTAGCCGCACTGTCCTGGAAAAGCTGATCTGCAGAGGTCCTGGCTGTTGTATCATCGCAGATGTAATATTGATGGCCTATCCTAAGGACAGGCCATCAATATTAGGAAGATGGACAAATCCTTTAAAGAGGTTGTCGAAGGAATTGGAGCAACCCATGTAGCTGGCGGGAGGTGTAAAGTAAAAAATAAGTAAATTAAAAAGCATACTCCCCTGTTCCCGGCACTCTGTTGTCCGCTGCCAGTGTCCATTCAGTCTCATGCCGGCGACTACTTGCTGGGAGTCCTGCACCTCATGTGATCGCTAAGACCAATTAGGTACAGGATTTCCAGAAATAAGGCACCGCCATGAGACCGAACAGACACAGGCAGGGGACAACGGGGTGCTGGGGACAGGTGAGTATGCTTTTTTAAAAATTTTCTTATTTTTACATCTCCCCTGGCGGCCGACACAGTGGTCGCTCCAGTTTATGGACAACCTCTTTTAAGGGGTTGTCTGGGCCAAATTTTTCTATGGTCACTTCACTGGTCCCCACACATAGTGGCCTCTTCACTGGTCCCCCATACTGTATGGGGAACAGTGATGTGGTCATTATATTGTGTGGGAGCAGTGATGGGGGCTAACATCCTGTGGGGGGGACATTAAACTGTGTGGGGCATATTAAAGGGGTTGTCCAGGGTTAATCTTTTTTATTGCCTATGCTCAGGATAGGCCATAAATACCTGATCAGTAGGGCTCTGACACACGGCCCCATCAGCTGTTCGGAGCCACTTCCGGCGCCCGTTCTGTACACAACATAGGGCCGGAAGCAGAAAGCTCCATCCGCTGTTTAGTCGCCCGGCGCCTTCACTGCAGCTCAGCTCCTACTGACTTCAATAAGTGCTGAGATACAGTAAAGGTGCCTGGCTAATATACAGTGGACAGAGCTTTCTGCTTCTGGCCCTGTATTGTGTACAGGATGGACACCAGAAGTGGCTCCATACAGCTGATCGGTCCGGGGTCAGCCCCCTACAGATCAGGTATCTGTGGCCTATCCTGAAGATAAACCATAACAAATTATGCCTGGACAACCCCTTTAATATACACCCCTAATGCGCCACACTTTAAAGAGATTGTCCAGTATAATTTTTTTCTTTTTTATAATTAGTCTGGGGGAGGTGAATCCCCCCTACCCCCCCCCCCCCCCCAAAAAAAACATGCTAAACATACTCACCTGTCTCCGGTGCTCTGGTGTCCTCCCAGCCCGGTCCGATCCTGCAGCTCCGCTGTCTTCTTTTTGCCGGAATTCCTCACTGGCTGTGACGTCCCAGGTCCTTCCCTTAGGCCACTGATAGGCCTCAGGGGTCACGTCATGTCACAGGTAGTCACGTGCAGAGGGAACGTCAGCTGGAAGAAAACAACAGAGCTGCAGGACCGAACTGCTCTGGGAGACACTGGGGACAGGAAAGAAAGTTTGTGGGGGGGTTTTTTTGTTTTGTTTTTTTTCACCTGCCCCTGCGTAATTAAAAAAAAAATGAAGGAGCCACTGTATGGAGTATAAGCTCCACAGTGGCCCCCACCCTGTGTTATAAGCTCCACAGTGGCCCCCACCCAGTATTATAAGCTCCACAGTGGCCCCCACCCAGTATTATAAGCTCCACAGTGGCCCCCACCCAGTATTATAAACTCCACAGTGGCCACCACCCAGTATTATAAGCTCCATAGTGGCCCCCACCCAGTATTATAAGCTCCACAGTGGCCCCCACACAGTATTATATGCGCCCAATAGCTCCCTCCGCTTCAGTGCTATTATTATACTTTGGGGTCTCCTCAGACCCCAGAGTATAATAATCGGAGGCCCTGGGGAAGTGATTAAAAATAACAAACTCTCATACTCACCTTGACTTACCTTTCCTTGGCATCCTCGCTCCATCCTGCCGTCTTCAGCGTCTTCAGGCCCTTTTCCGACGACGCTGCTGAGGCCTGTGATTGGGCCTCAGCGGTCACGTGGGGGCGCACTGACGTCATTACGCGGTCGTGCCCCATGTGATCGCCGGGGCCTAATCACAGGCCTCAGTCACATGACAGAAGAGCGCAGGAGAGAACGCTGTGCCCAGGAGAGGTGAGAATATGTGTTTATTATTTTCAGTCACCTCCCCTGTGCTGGCATGTATTGGAAAGGGGCCTGCAATATGCCAGGATCCCTTTCCAATAACAGTATGGATAGCGGTCGGGGAACCAGGCTTTCCCCAACCGCTATCATAGTGGTCCGGGGCCCCGGCCATCTCCAGCTGGCCACGGGCCCCGTTCCGCGACCGCGATCGGAACGCCACTGGTCAGGGGCCCGATCGGGATGGTCATGATCCCAATCGGGCCCCCATGACATGAGGACTAATAGTCGGGGCTCGGGGCCCATCGGGGGGATTCACCGGTTCCCCGGTGGGCCAGTCCGACCCTGATGGGGAGTGTAGTAGATTGAATCAGAATCACGGGGTATTATTGTCTGAAGTGAATGATTTGCATGTTTAAAAGAGATTAATACCAGTTATCAGTTTTGCAAGCAAACAGCAAACTTTTCCTATCTGCGGTGAAATGTATAGTAATTTTCTAAATTTTGCTCTGTTTACATGCTGGAGGGAACTGTCACAAGGGAAACTGGATTTTAGTTTATCCTGCAGCCAAGATAAGTATAAAGATATCTGCTGGTTTTACGTCTAATTATATAATGTTATCAATAATTAAAACTAAACAAGCAAAATAAAAACTGACAGCATGTTTTTATTGTTTTTCTTTTAACAAACGCCCAAAGCGTTGTGGAAAACTTTATCCAAAAACTTCATCCTGATTAAAAGAAAATCCATGTGTTCAACTACTTTTAGTTTATGATTATGACTGATGAAAAGAACTAAACAAACAAAAAAACACAAAAGGAAACATATTTTTAACTGTAAGAATCAAATAGATGGTTATTGGAAACAAGATATCAGCAAAAAAGTTGAAAACAAAATTCTCACATTAAAATAAAAATCAGAAAAAAGTAGCCCTGAACAGGACATTCTTAGTAAAGATCCCCTAATATACTATTTCTTTTTAAATTAATAAATCTTTATTATGTTCAAATATAAAAATGTATACCTTTAATAGAGAAAGGATCCATTAATTAACATCCAATTTTCTCCATCCCTCCCCAAGCAGCAACGATTAACCACTTAAGGACTGAGACAATTTTTGTTTCTGCATTTCCATTTTTCCCTCCCCAAATTCCAAGAGCCATAATTTTTTTCATTTTTCAGGTTACAGAGTCACTTGATGGCTTATTGTTTGCAAAACAAATTGTACTTTGTAATGGCACAATTCAATATCCTGTACAATGTACTAGAAAGCTGGAAAATTATTCAGAATGCGGTGGAATTGGGAAAAAAAAGGGTTTGTGTAATTTTTACACCATTTAGTTTTGCGTACAGTATATGGAGCTGGGTAAGGCGTCTTTATATGTGGGACAAGATGTCATTTTTATTGATACCACATTGGGGAAGGTCTGATGGTTTAATCACTTTTTATTCAATTGTTTTTAGGAGGCAAAGTGTTGAAAAAACAGCCATTTGGCCATTTCAAATTTTTTCCTCACTACAGCTTTTATCATATGGGATAAATATTTTTATTTTTAATAGTTCAGGCATTTTTGAGTTTGGGGATCCCTAAAGTGATTCTGTTTATTTTTGTTTATTTATTTTTATATGTGATTTAGGGAAAGGATGGTGATTTGAATTTTTATATTTTTTTTTAGACTTTTAAAAACTTATTTTTTTAACTTTTATGTTGTAATCAGGTCTACCATCATACAATGCACTGCAATACTAATGTATTGTAGTGTATAGTAAAATCCATCGACATCTATTACATGCTGGCAGCACCCCACATTTTGTTACACAATTTCTCTCGAACATTACAATACCTCATATGTGCTGGTACATTGATGTACGGGCATATGGCAGCCCTCGGAACAGAAAGAGCGCTAATTGGGTTTTGGAGGCCAGATTTTGCTGGAATCTGTTTCAGGCACCATGTCGCACCATGAGCCCCTGAAGTGCCAAAACAGTGAAAACCCTTCCAAAATGATCCCATTTTGGAAACTAGACCAGTCAAGGAATTTATCAAGGGTTATAGTGAGCATTTTTTATAATAAAATGTCACTGTAGCCCCAAATTTTTCATCTTCACAAGGGGTTAAAGGAGAAAAAGCCTCTATTATTTAAGCAATTTCTCCTGACGAAAGAAATACCCAATATGTGACTGTAAACTGCTGTATGGTTACATACTGGGACTAAGAAGGGACAGAAAAATATTTGCTGTAATATTTGCTATAATGTAATAGTAATAGTTTTCAAGTGCAATGTCGCATGTGCTGAGCCCCAGAAGTGCCAGACCAGTGGAAACCCCCAACAAATGACCTGAGTTTGGAAATTATACCCCTTAAAAAATGAATCAAGTGGTATAGCAAACATTTGGACCCTGCTGGTATGACAATTTATCTTCCAGAAATTGCTGAATAATAGAGGGTGAAAGGTAAATCTGTGCAGAGTACATGACGGTATAAGGAGGTGATATACCAGGGCAAATAAATTAATAACCCATGGATGTGTGGTACAATATGAAGCACTCCTTCATACACAGGCCAGGATTTTCAGGGCAGTTGTCACACTGATAAGTGTCGTCTTTCCTTATCCCCCTTTTGGAACAGACTCTGCACCTTTTTTGGATCTTCCCTTTCTTTGCAGTTTGTGGGACTTCATTGGGAAAGTGTTGCCGTGGCACAATACGGGTACTTTCAGTTCCAGAAGTACTGGGGCCTGGCCCTTCTTGGTCCCAAAATATCAGCGCCATGATAACTTTCTCCTGAAACTCAAAGAAAGTTACTGCCCTCCCTGCACATTGTAATATCACGTAAGCATTATACAGTGCCATCTGCATGATGTGCACGGCCAGCATTTTGTACCACACTTTTGTTTTTCGCATGGCACTGTACGGCTTCAGGACTTGATCATATAGATCAAACCCTCCCATGTACTGATTGTATGCCAGGATGCAGTCTGGCTTGGGGGTAAGGGTACTGGTACCAAGCAGAGGGACAGGGGTGCTGCCATTGCCATGAATTATAGTCAGTACAAGGACATCCATCTTGACCTTATACTTGACCAACAGCATATTCTCATTGCAGACCACCCTACTGTCACACCTTCTGAGGCGCTGTGCAATCTGTATCCTAGGGAAGCCTCTCTGATTTCTGCACACTGTCAGACAAGCTGCAGTTCATCTGGAACTGAGGCGCCTAAAGAGTGGGATGCTGGTATAGAAATTATTCACACATAGGTGATAACCCTGGTCCAGCAGTGGTTGCAGCAAAGTCCACACTATTTTCCCACCAACTCCTAGGATTGGGGGCATCCTGGGGGCTCAATCCTTGTGTCCCTTCCTTTAAAAACCCTAAACTTGTTGGTGTACCCTGAGCTACTCTCGCACAGTTTATACATCTTAATGCCATACCCAGTGGCGTAATAAAAGTCTTCTGGGCCTGGGTGCAAACTTTTCTCTGGGGCCCCCTCCCTAGAGCGAATTCTTGATAGTGGCGATTACGGGTGCTGCAATGATATCTCAGATACTTGAAGGGATACAGCTTTAGTACCCACAACTACAGTTCTCAAGAATAAGGTGAGTGAGCAGCGCAGCGCCGACATGTAAACAATACTGGGACAGTATTATGTGCTCCACAGCGGCCCCCACACAGCATTATGCGCTCCAAAGCAGCCCCCTACACAGCATTATTTGCTCTGCAGTGGCCCCCCACACAGCATTATGCGCTGCACAGCGGCCCCCTACACAGCATTATCCGCTCCACAGTGGCCCCCTACACAGCATTATGCACTCCACAGCAGCCCCCCACACAGCATTATGCGCTCCACAGCGGCTCCCCACACAGCATTATGCACTCCACAATTTCCCCCACACAGCATTATGCGCTCCACAACAATCCCCCACACAGCATTATGCGCTCCACAGCAGCCCTCCACACAGCATTATGCGCTCCACAGCAGCCCCCCCACACAGCATTATGCGCTCCACAGAAGCCCCCCCACACAGCTTTATGCGCTCCACAGCGGCCCCCCCAACACAGCATTATGCGCTCCACAGCGGCCCTCACACAGCATTATGCACTCCACAGTGGCCCCCACAGAGTATTATAAGCTCCCAAGAGCCCCCCCAACCCCCTAGAGCCAGTGCTATTATTATACTTTGGGGTTTCCTCAGTCCTCAGAGTATAATAAGTAGAGGCCCAGGGAAAGTGATTAAAAATAACAAACTCTTATACTCACCTTACCTTACCTTTCCTGTGTATCCTCGCTCCTCTTCTGTCTTGCGACTGAGGTCCTGTGGTCCAGACGTCACTGCTGGGGCCTGTGATTGGGCCTCAGCTGTCACATGGGGAGCGACAGGCCCCAGAAGTGATGTCTGGAGCACAGGAAAACCTCAGAAACCGGCTAGAAGAGCCCCGGACAGGTGAGTATAAATAATTTTTATTTTTAGTCACCTATCCTGGGCTGGCATTAACTGGAAAGGGGCCTGATGGGACCCCTTTCCCTAAACATGTATAGTGGTCAGGGAAAGCCTGCTTCCCCGACCACTATCATGGTGGTCCGGGGCCCGGGCCATTTCCAGTTGGCTGTGGGCCCCGGGCCCCATACCCCTCTGGGCCCGGTCGCGGTTGCATCCCCTGTGACCACGATTGTAAAGCCACTGGCTATACCATGTCCTCTTACTGGGCAGGTATTGGCGGAATTTCAGCCTCTCTTTGAAACTGATCAGAGACTCATCTATTGCAATATTCTGATCTGAGATGTATGATGCAGCAAATTTGTCACTAAAGTGGTCAATGGCTGGCCTGACTTTGAAAAGGCGGTCAAAGTTTGGGCCATCTCGGGGCGGGCACTGTGCATTATCGTTATAATGCAGAAATGTAACGATCGCTTCAAAGTGTGTCCTGGTCATGGCCATTCTATAGATTGGAGTATTATACAAGATGTTTGTACTCCAATACTGTCTAATTTTTGGTTTCTTCACTATGACCATATGCAGAATAAGACCCCAAATAATCTTCATCTCTGCTGCATTTACTGGGGTTCACCTCTGGGACATGGCATATGAAGAGGTGGCATTTTGTTCCATGAATTGTAGGGCATACAAATTTGTTTGGACCACCATAAAATCTATAACGTCATCAGAAAAAAAGACTTTGAAAAAGTACATTTCTGTGAAGCCTTCAGCCTCAATTTAAATTCCAGTCAGGAAGCTGAGGCTCAACATTTTCTGGGGGTGTGGTCCTCATAGGTTCTGCACTTTCAGAAGTTGCCTCAGCAATAGCTCTGGGCCGCCTTTGGGATCACTCATCACTGGATGAGGAGGAGGAGGAAGAAGAGGAAAAATAGAGGAATGGGGCATCTCCCTCTTCTCCCTCGCTGGCGGTATCAGTGTAAGAGGCCAGTAAGGCGTATGCCCCTTTTGCTGAATACCTTCTTGAAACTTTATTTATTTATTTATTTATTGAAACTTGAAAATGTGGGGTGTATGTGTATACAGTTGTGCTAAAAAGTTTACATACCCTGGCAGATTTTTTGTTTTTTTGGCCTTTTTTCAGAGAATATGAATGATAACACAAAAACTTTTTTTTCCACTCATGGTTAGTGGTTGGTTGAAGCCATTTATTGTCAAACTTCTGTGTTTTCTCTTTTTAAATCATAATGACAACCATAAACAACAAAATTACCCTGTTCAAAAGTTCACATACCCCAGTTCTTAATACCGTGTATTGCCCCCTCTAACATCAATGACAGCTTGAAGTCTTTTGTGGTAGTTGTGGATGAGGCTCTTTATTTTCTCAGATGGTAAAACTGCGCACTTGAGATCTCCCCAGAGTGGCTCAATGATATTGAGGTCAGGAGAATGAGATGGACACTCCAGAACCTTCACTTTCTTCTGCTGTAGCCAATGACATGTCATGTTGGAATGTCCAAGTACGTCCCATGTGCAGCTTCCTGGCTGATGAATGGAAATTTGCCTCCAGTATTTGCTGATAACGTGCTACATTCATCTTTGCATCAACTTTGACCAAGTTTCCTGTACCTTTGAAGCTCACACATCCCCACGTCATCAGTGATCCACCTCCGTGCTTTACAGTAGGAATGGTGTTCCTTTCCTCTTAGGCCTTGTTGACACCTCTCCAAATGTAACGTTTATGGTTGTGGCCAAAAAGTTTGATTTTTGTCTCATCACTCCAAATTACCTTGTTCCAGAAGTTTTGAGGCTTGTCTCTGTGCTGTTTGGCATATTGAAGGCGAGATTCTTTGTGGCATTTGAGCAGTAATGGCTTTCTTCTGGCAACTCGACCATGCAGCCCATTTTTCTTCAAGTGCTCCTTATTGTGCATCTTGAAACAGCCACACTGATCGTTTTCAGAGAGTCCTGTATTTCAGCTAATGTTATGTGTGGGTTTTTCTTTGCATCCCGAACAATTTTCCGGGCAGTTGTGGCCGAAATTTTGGTTGGTCTACCTGACTGTGGTTTGGTTTTTACAGAGCCCCTGAGTTTCTATTTCTTAATCACAGTTTGAACACTGCTGACTGGCATTATCATTTCCTTGGATATCTTTTTGTATTCCTTTCCTGTTTTATACAGTTCAACTACCTTTTTCCCGTAGATCCGTGGACAATTCTTTACCTTTCCCCATGACTCACAATCCAGAAACGTCAGTGGCCGGAGGAAAGATGCAACAGTCTGTCTGGATTCCAGAAACTCACTAAGCTTTTATGCACACACACTGATTACAAGCAAACAGGTCACAGGTGAGGATGTTACCTTTAGTAGCCATTCAAACCCCTTTGTGTCAACTTCTGGGCATGTTATCAGGCCAAAATCACCAGGGTATGTGAACTTTTGAACAGGGTCATTTTGATGTTTTTGGTTGTCATTATGATTTAAAAAGAGAAAACACAGAAGTTTGACAATAAATGGCTTCAACCAATCACTAACCATGAGTGGAAAAAAAGTTTTTGTGTTATCATTCATATTCGGATGCCGGGTGCTTAAATATGGCAGCTGCTAGGGACCTGAGCAGCCGCCATAGCCGCCGGGTTTTTGCAGTATTATGCACCCGGCGCTAGTGCCCGCAATGATCGCGGGCATTAACCCCTCTGGCGCCTCAGTCAAAGCTGACCGAGGCGCCATGTTACCGGTGGCACGCAGGCGACGCCATTTTGCTGGTGATCGCCGGCACCCGGAGCAAGCTCTGGTTCCATCATCCTATTGCTATGACAGCTGGGAGCCTTGTGAAGGCTCCCAGGCTTGTCTTTCATTAACTTGTATTGCAGGCTACTCTATGTAGCCTACAATAGAAGCGCCGTTTTTTTGCAATGCCTTGCAATGCATTAGCACTGTAATGCATTGCATTAGTGATCAGATCCCCTGGGGTTCAAGACCCCTAGGAGGTCTAATAAATGCAAAATAAAAAAAAAAGTACAAAAAAATATTTAAAAAAAATAAAAATATTAAAAGTTCAAATCACCCCCCTTTCCCTAGAACACATATAAAAGTAGTTAAATACTGTGGAGCACATACACATTAGGTATCCCTGTGTCTGAAAACGCCCGGTCTACAAATCTCTAAAAATATTTTTCCTGTATGGTAAACGCCATAGCGGGAAAAAAAAATCTAAAGTGCCACACTGCCGTTTTTTCACTGTTTTGCCTCTGATAAAAGTTTGAATAAAAAGTGATCAAAGCAATAGATATTCCCCAAAATGGTATAACTAAAAGTACACCTGGCCCCACAAAAAAAGACGCCCTATGCATCCCTGTACGTGGAAGTATAAAAAAGTTAGGTGTCAGAATATGGCGACTTTTAAAAAAAATATATTTTTGCACAGTTTTGGATTTTTGTTAAGGGGTTAAACTGTAAATAAAATCATATAAATTTGGGATCCCCGGAATCGTACCGAAACATAGCATACAGATGACATGTCGTTTTGGCTGTAGAGCGAATGCCGTAAAAACGAAGCCCATAAGAAAGTCACACAAATGCACTTTATCTTCAAATCCACCCCATTCTGAATTCTTTTCTAGCTTTCCAGTACATTCTACAGAATAATAAATGGTAGCATCATGAAAAAAAAATTAGTCCCGCAAACATTAAGACCCCATATGGCTCTGAGAACGGAAAAATGAAAAAGTTATTGGGTTTGGAAGGGGGAGTCAAAAAAAGAAAAACGAAAAATGTCACCGGCGGGAAGGGGTTAAAAAGAGAAAACACAGAAGTTTGACAATAAATGGCTTCAACCAACCACTAACCATGAGTGGAGAAAAAGTTTTTGTGTTATCATTCATATTCTCTGAAAAAAGGCCAAAATAAATATATATATATATATATATATATATATATATATATATATATATTGCAATTGATTATGTTAGACAAAATAAAAAGGTACTACTGATTTTAGCTAAATTTTAACTATATACAGTATATATACAGTGCCTTGCAAAAGTATTTATACCACTTGAACTTTTTCACATTTTGTCACCTTACAACCACAAACTTAAATGTATTTTATTGAGATTTTAAGTGATAGACCAACACAAAGTAGCACATAATTGTGAAGTGGTATGAAAATGATACATGGTTTTCAAAATTTTAATCAAATAAAAATCTGAAAAATGTGACGTGCAAAAGTATTCATGTACCTATACTCTCATACCCCTAAATAAAATCCAGTGCAATCAGTTGACTTCAGAAGTCACTTAATTAGTTCATAGAGTCCAGCTGTGTGTAATTTAGTCTCAGTATAAAGACAACTGTTCTGTGAAGGCCTCAGTTGTTTGTTAGAGAACACTAGTGAACAAACAGCATCATGAAGACCAAGGAACTCACCAGACAGGTCAGAGATAAAGTTGTGGAGAAGTTTAAAGCAGGGTTAGGTTATAAAAACATATCTCAAGCTTTGAGCATCCCAAGGAGCACTGTTCAATCCATTATCCAAAAATGGAAAAAGTATTCTACATCTGCAAACCTACCAAGACATGGCGGTCCACCTAAAATGACAGATTGAGCAAGGAGAGAACTTATCAGAGAAGCAGCCAAGAGGCCCATGGTCACTCTGGAGGAGCTGCAGAAATCCACAACTCAGGTGGGAGAATCTGTCCATAGGACAACTATAAGTAGTGCACTCCACAAATCTGGCCTTTATGGAAGAGTGGCAAGAAGAAAACGATTGTTGAAAGAAAGACATAAGAAGTGCTGTTTGCAGTTTGCCATATAGGGGACACAGCAAATATGTTGAAGAAGGTGCTCTGGTCAGATGAGACCAAAGTGGAACTTTCTTTCCTAAATGCAAAGCGCTATGTGTGGCAGAAAAGTAACACTGCTCATCACCCTGAAAACACCATCTCCACTGTGAAACATGGTAGTGGCAGCATTATGCTGTGGGGAAGCTTTTCTTCAGCAGGGACAGGGAAGCTGGTCAGAGTTGATGGGAAGATGGATGGAGCTAAATACAGGGCAATCCTGAAAGAAAACCTGTTGGAGGCTGCAAAACACTTGAGAATGGGAAGGAGATTCACCTTCCAGCAAGACAATGACCCTAAACATACAGCTAGAGCTACAGTGGAATGGTTTAGATCAAAGAATATTCATGTGTTAGAATGACCCAGGCAAAGTGCAGACCTAAATCCCATTGAGCATCTGTGGCAAGATATGAAAATTGCTGTTCATAGACGCTGTCCATACAATCTGGCTGAGCTATTTTGCAAAGAAGAATGGCCAAAAATTCCAGTCTCTAGATGCGAAAATATCCCAAAAGGCTTGCAGCTGAAAGGTAGATCTACAAAATATTGATATAGGGGGGCTGAATACTTTTGCACGTCACACTTTATAGATTTTTATTTGATTAAAATTTTGAAAACCATGTATCATTTTCCTTCCACCACTCCACAATTATCTGCTACTTTGTGCCGGTCTATCACTTAAAATCTCAATAAAAAACATTTAAGTTTGTGGTTGTAAAGTGACAAAATGTGAAAAAGTTCAAGGGGTATGAATACTTTTGCAAGGCACTGAATATATATATATAGATATATATATATAGATATAATGAAAAAAGTTCTGTGACAGCATTCAAGATAATAGGGATAAAACCACTCCCTAAGTTGCACGGCGGAACACCATCTCCCATTTGGGGTTACTTACGAAGAAGAAAAACAGTCCAATCCGTCAGCAGCCATATAAAGCATGAAAGGAATTTTCCTAATTCAAACAATGTGTGTGTGATGCTATAGTTTGAATAAAGAAAATTTTTATATATATATATATATATATATATATATATATATATATATATATATAGTAACTGGTTTTAACTACTATTACAAAAAAAAAAGAAAACCTGCACCAAAAAAAAATTGAGCACAGATGTGATCAGTATGTGTCACTGACCAGCGCTCAGTGACGGCAGGACCTGCACAAAAAAAGGCTTGTGCAGTAAAAAAAAAAAAAAGTGAGGACTACTTATTCTAGCTAAAATTGAACTATATACACATGTGGACAAAATTGTTGGTACCCTTCGTTTAATGAAAGAAAAACCCACAGTGGTCACAGAAATAATTTGAATCTGACTAAAGTAATTTGCCAAACTACATGTTGACAAGCCACAAAGTTTCTGGGAGAATGTCCTATGGACAGATGAGACAAAAATCGAAATTTTTGGCAAGGCACATCAGTTCTATGTTCACAGATGGAAAAATAAAGCATATCTTGAAAAGAACACTGTCCCTACTGTGAAACATGGAGGAGGCTCTGTTATGTTCTGGGGATGCTTTGCTGCATCTAGCACAGGGTACAATAAAATCTCAAGGCTATCAAGGGATTCTAGAGAGAAATGTACTGCCCAGTGTCAGAAAGCTTGGTCTCAGTTGCAGGTCATGGGTCTTGCAACAGGATAATGAACCAAAACACACAGCTAAAAAACCCAAGAATGGCTAAGAGGAAAACATTGGATTATTCTGAAGTGGCCTTCTATGAGCCCTGACCTAAATCCTATTGAGCATCTTTGGAAGGAGCTGAATCATGCCGTCTGGAAAAGACCCTTCAAACCTGAGACAGCTGGAGCAGTTTGCTCATGAGGAGTGGGCCAAAATACCTGTTGGGAGGTGCAGAAATCTCATTGACAGTTACTGGAATCGTTTGATTGCAGTGATTGCCTCAAAAGGATGTGCAACAAAATATTAAGTTAAGGGTACCATCATTTCTGTCCAAGCTTGTTTCATGAGTTTTCTTTTTTTTTAAAAATTCTATTGAAGCATGGTAGAAAAGCAATGTCTGACTTTCATTTGTTCATTTTCATAGAATTTTTATATATTATTAATTTTGTCAGAGTTATTTCTGTGACCATTGTGAGTTTTTCTTTCATTAAACGAGGGGTACCAACAATTTTGTCCACGCCACGTGTATATATATACAGAGAGAGAGAGAAATATAGCAACTGGTTCTAACTACTATTAGATAAGAAAATAAAAAAAGTTTGTACTGATTCTAGCTATATATATAAACTAACTACCAGAAAAAAAAAGCCTGCGTCAAAAAAATCTGAGCAGATACAATTGGCGCTCAGTTGCGGTCACAGCTAAAAAAAAAAAGGGGAAAACAAAAAAAAAAGTTTTCCCAAAAAAGGTCTGTTGGTAAGGGGTTAACCAGCAGCCAGCAAGGTGGGGGGAGACTCTGCAAAGATGGATGGTTTGACGGTGGCAGAAGATTTTGGAGGGGTGGCAGAAGCTGGAGGACGTTGAAGGAGACTGGAGGAGATGATCACACACAGGAGATCAAGACCGCAGGATGACACACAAGTCACAGCGCGGTAATGCACTAATATGGCGCTCAGGACAGCACAGTGACTGTTCTGCTTGCAAATCCCAGAGAGAGTGAGCGAGCAGAGCAGTGACTGTCAGTACACTGACTGCTACGGTTTTGGAAATTGCAATGTGTCTGCTGCGTGGATTTTTCCACAGTGTGTGGATGGGATTCACTAGAATCTCATTCACTTTCCAGGGACTGTAAAACACTGCGTTTTTTTCCTCAGCATTTCTGCCGCGGTTTGGCCACAGTGTTTACGCCACATGGGGCCCCGGCTTAAAAGTCTTTTCATCTATCCAAACTGGACTAACTGCTAGGACATAGTAATTGTAAAGAGCAAATCTATCTACTTAAAGGCATTTAACCCACTTAGCTCAAAATTTGATGATTAACCCTTTAAGGGCACAGGGTAGTTTGTACGTTAATGTTCGGTGACTTTTTTCATATTTTCCTTTCTCGCCTTCCAAAATTCATAACTTTTTTATTTTTCTGCCGACATAGCTAAGTGAGGGCTTATTCTTTGCATGTCAATTTGTACTTGCAATTGCCACCATTTTGGGGCGCATATAGTGTTATTAGCTTATATTAATGTCTTTTGGTGTTCCATGTGAAAAAATCCACAATTATAATTTTTTGCATTTTGTTTTTATGGCGTTCTCTCTGCATTAAAGGGATTCTATCATTAGTTTTAGGCAAATTTGCCTCACGACATGTTGGAATAGCCTTTAGAAAAGCTATTCTATCCCTACCTTTCTTTAGCTTTTATCCGACGCCGTTTTTGAAATAAATATTTTATTGTTATATGCTAATTATGTTCATGGAACGCCCCCTGTGCTTCGAGCACAGCACTGTCATATCCAGTATTCCACCTCCTCCTCTTGTGGCACGCTCCTTCATGTAAAGAGATAATTCTCTTCTTATTCTTCGCTGCATAGGAAGCAGCACTTCTCACTACAGCACATTCAAATCCAGCGCATGCACTGTAGTGAGAAGTGCAGCTACTAATGCAGCGAAGAATAAAACGATACAAACATTACACATCCATCAGATTAACAATAATTTCAACATTATAATACAAAACCATCTAGCCATTCATTATCTTCCTCAGGAGATATAAAAAGTTAACTTTCCCTTGATAAACCAGACAAAGTTTAGCTAGAAATAATAAGCAATTTGTGCCTATAACAACAGATTATTAGGATATTTAAAACTGCACTTAGTAAAAGGGCTGTCCAGAAATCCCAGAAATCGTACTCACCTGTCCCGGAGCTCCAGTGTCTGCCACTGCTGTCCATTCTGGCATGTACTGTGAAGCCGTCACTGCAAGTACTGCGCAGCATGTTATCTGTTCTTTTTCTATGGACACTAAGGTCACTAATTGGCCTCAGTGGTCATGTGTGGCACAGGACTTCTGGTGGGGACAGGTGAGTATTATTTTTTATTTTTTTTTTCCACCTTCCCCGGCTTCCTCTGGGATTTCTTAAATTCTTGGACAACCCTTTTAAGTGAAGTAATCCTAGAAAAATCTGAATAAATAGCTTTATGACTCCCATTATATTTGATGCATTAAATTTGTCTAGATTTTTACAATTTAACATCCCTGTCCTTAGTATAAAGAATTTTTACAAGAATGGCGCTAGAAGTGGAGACCGGCCACTCAAAAAGCAAGGAGAGTTTGTCGTTTCCCAAGAGCTCCATGATCAAATTTTCCATTAAGGTTACCGTTTTTTTCCCCTCCAAGTCTTCAGAGAACCCTAATACCTGTAAATTATTTACAGTTAAGGTCAAAATCTCACACAAGATACCATCAGACACAACATTTTCAGACTTCTTTGTCTCCAACATAGAATATATAGAACCTGAGATATTAGCTTTTCATTACACTCACCGTTATTTATTTTCTGTACTAGCCCGGTCATGTTAGAAGGTGATGGCGGCAATAGCTCTGATATGTTGAGTGATAGTCCCTTTTTATACTTAACTAGAGTCCTCCCCAACATCAGGATAGTTCAAAGGTCTTGCACCTGCTCTTGCACGTGATACTTATCTCCCCAGCTTTATAGGCAGCTAATATTGCTTGTAATGATCGTGACTACTACTGTAACATTCCAGAGGTTTAACCTCAACACTTTCACAAGTCTGCCTGCTTACTATCTATAACTGACCTCACAATAGTTATGTCCACCTAGTAGTGAGACCAGAGGTTGTCTGCTTCTGATGTTGTACCACTTGACTGAATACCCTCATCCATAACTACTGTTTTTAAACATAATGAACATGCAATGTGGTATTGTCACTATAGACCATGACTTAGTTCCATAAACTAAGCCATTCGAATAACTTTGTTTTGATGTTAATACCTCCTCTATCTAAGCCCATATGCTCTACTTTATGCATAACATGCACTGAGGCAGGGATCCCACAAGGACTTTACCTTTAGTTATACTAAAGGTTAGTGCTAAACATGTTCCCATTTCACAAGTTCTGAGTTGGATTAATGTTGATATTATAGTCCACCTTTTTTAATATCTTGTGTCTTTATGCCTGATATGATCTCATTTGTATGTTCTTGGAGCGATCACCCGGTTCCCGATCAGGAACTACTCCTCTCCCTTATCTACTACCCCGTGTCCTTTGGTAGACAGGAAACCTGTCACATGAAAGACTCACCTAATCTCATCTTTCCATCTAACCTCACTTACCTTACCTCACCTTTCTGACTCCTTTTCTTCTCTATCCATCCTCTCCCCCTCCTTTCCTTTCTCTGTTAGTCAATTACTTCCAGCATACTTTCAGTAACAGCTACCATGTCCAAACTGGTCATCTCCTCATATCATGTTAAAGGTTTCAACTCACCTAACAAGAGACATAATGTCTGAAACAAATACATACCAGGGTTGCCTTTTTACTAGAAACACATTTTAAAGGTAATAAAATCCACAAACTGCCACTCAAACAGTTCTCTCAGCTTCACAAACTACAGCCAACCTCCTGAAAGCTTACTTATAAATATACTCAGTTAGCCTCTAAAAGGTATCGCCTGATTTCTTCACTCTTCCACTACTTTCAATGGCTAACACGGTACAACATTATACTACTACAGCCAACCTCCACATCCAAGGATGTTTCTACTCTGTTTAACAACTCAATTCCCTTCATATGCACTCAACAATATAAAGACCCGGAGGGAAGAGCACTATTTCTTAAGGGCACTATTGCCTTGGACAAATATACATTTGCAAACTTATACGCACCCTTTTAAGGGGCAAGTGTTGGTTTCTGGGGATTCTGGAGACCTTGAAAATATTTGCCGAAGAAAAAAATCATATTAGGCGGGGATCTCAATCTCGCACTAAATCCATTTTTAGACACAACTTCTTCAGCTACCCCCATCTTCCAAAAACTACTGAGTAAATTATCGAGCGCACTGCAAGATATTGGTCTTACTGATAGTTGGAGATCTCAACACCAGTCCACCAAGGACTACTCCTTTTATTAATTGACTGGGAAAACCTATAATAGGCTGGACTATATTTTTGTACCTAGAGATTTCCTGAGCCTCTCCACCAAGGCACAGATAGGCTCCATTATGGTTTCTGATGCAAGGAAAACATCTACCTCAATAAGCTCAAGAAGCCCACATTACGCTGATTGCAAAAGAAGGGAAAGACCCACATCACTGTGGAAGCTATAGACCAATCTCAGTAATAAACTCCCAAAATTTGGGTGAAAATCCTAGCGCTCCATTTGAAGCCGCTTATCCCATCTCTGATCCATGAGAAACAGTCTGGTTTTGTAGCTGGAAGAGAAGAAAAAGACAATACAGCTAAACTATTACCCCTTATCAGCCTTGCCAGACAGACATGCCAACCACTGGTTTTACTTGGAGTAGACGCTGAGAAAGCATTCGATAGGGTGGACTGGGACTTCATGAAAGCAACCTTGGTAAGATTCGGCTTCCCAAGCAGTCTTATCGTTGCCATATTCTCTCACTATGAACGTCCATCTGCCCGTCTCAAAATCAATGGCACCCTTTCTGGAAAATTCACTATGTCGAACAGAATGAGACAAGGATGCCTGTTATAACACTGTTTATTTTAGTTTTTGAAACTCTATTACAAGCCGTATGACAACATCCCAAGATTAAAGGCATGCCTATTGAAGTTTAAACTCTGTAAGCAACAGCTTTTGCAGATGATGTTTTATTTGTAATTACAAATCCAGAAGAGGGTCTTCCAGCCATTGTCAACCTTTTAGAGGAATATGACAGGATATCTGGATACAAGGCCAATTTTTCCAAATCCAAAGTCCTCAGTGTGACATTTCTCACTATCTCACAGCAGAACTTACGCGCCAAGATCCCTTTCTTATGGTCTGACTCCTCTCTTAAATATTTAGGAATCCTACTTATATCTGAACCGGTAAAACTTTCTCTTATTAGCTTCCTATGACAATTTACCTCTGTCCTGGTTTGGAAGGAAAAATCTGTTACAAACTTACAGTGGGGAAAAAAAAGTATTTAGTCAGCCACCAATTGTGCAAGTTCTCCCATTTAAAAAGATGAGAGTGCCTGTAATTGACATCATAGGTAGACCTCAACTATGAGAGACAAAATGAGAAAACATATCTAGAAAATCACATTGTCTGATTTTTTAAGAATTTATTTGCAAATTATGGTGGAAAATAAGTATTTGGTCACCTACAAAGAAGCAAGATTTCTGTCTCTCACAGACCTGTAACTTCTTCTTTAAGAGTCTCCTCTGTCCTCCACTCATTACCTGTAGTAATGGCACCTGTTTGAAATTGTTATCAGTATAAAACACACCTGTCCACAACCTCAAACAGTCACACTCCAAACTCCACTATGGTGAAGACCAAAGAGCTGTGGAAGGACACCAGAAACAATATTGTAGACCTGCACCTGGCTGGGAAGACTGAATCTGCAATAGGCAAGCAGCTTGGTGTGAAGAAATCAACTGTGGGAGCAATAATTAGAAAATGGAAGACATACAAGACCACTGATAATCTCCCTCGATCAGGGGCTCCATGCAAGGTCTCACCCTGTGGGGTCAAAATGATCACAAGAATGGTGAGCAAATATCCCAGAACCACATGGGGGGACCTAGTGAATAACCTGCAGAAAGCTAGGACTAATGTAACAAAGTCTACCATCAGTAACACAGGACGCCAACAGGGACTCAGATCCTGCAGTGCCAGACGTGTCCCCCTGCTTAAGCCAGTACATATCCGGGCCCGTCTGAAGTTTGCTAGAGAGCATTTGGATGTTCCAGAAGAGTATTGGGAGAATGTCATATGGTCAGATGAAACCAAAGTACAACTGTTTGGTAGAAACACAACTCGTTGTGTTTGGAGGAGAGTGAATGCTGGGTTGCATCCAAAGAACACCATACCTACTGTGAAGCATGGGGGTGGCAACATCATGCTTTGGGGCTGTTTCTCTGCAAAGGGACCAGAACGACTGATCCGTGTACATGAAAGAATGAATGGGGCCATGTATCATGAGATTTTGAGTGCAAACCTCCATCCATCAGCAAGGGCATTTAAGATGAAAAGTGGCTGGGTCTTTCAGCATGACAATGATCCCAAGCACACTGCCAGGACAACGAAGGAGTGGCTTTGTAGGCTTTCAAGGTCCTGGAGTGGCCTAGCCAGTCTCCAGATCTCAACTCCATAGAAAACCTTTGGAGGGAGTTGAAAGTCTGTGTTGCCCAGCGACAGCCCCAAAACATCACTGCTCTAAGGGGAGATCTGCATGGAGGAATGGGCCAACATACCAGCAACAGTGTGTGCCAACCTTGTGAAGACTTACAGAAAACGTTTGACCTCTGTCATTGCCAACAAAGGATATATAACAAAGTATTGAGATGAACTTTTGTTATTGACCAAATACTTATTTTCACCATAATTTGCAAATAAATTCTTTAAAAATCAGACAATGTGATTTTCTGGATTTGTTTTCTCATTTTGTATCTCATAGTTGAGGTCTACCTATGATGACAATTACAGGCCTCTCTCATCTTTTTAAGTGGGAGAACTTGCACAATTGGAGGCTGACTAAATACTTTTTTCCCCACTATACCTAGTTCTAAAAATACTACACAAACTCAATATGCTTCCTAGTCACCTTCCAAAATCCTTCTTTCAAACACTACGAAGACTCTTTACCTCATTTATTTGGAGAAAGAAGACTCCTTGTCTCCCATGGTCTCAGCTTATCCCAGGAAACAGATGGGGGGAATTGGCTTACTGGACATTTTCAAGTATTACTAAGCGGTGCAACTAAACTGGTGGGCAAACCTAGCAGCACCTACTAAATGTTCAATTTCTGTCAAGTTGATGAGCGCATTGTCTCAGAACACATTATCTTCACCCTTGTGGTTTCCTCTGCTGCATGCTCAACAAAAAACTCCTCAACACCCACTTCTTCGAGGCCCCTCAGAAATTTGGAAGGATTTCAACCGTATCCGATTTCAACCGACTCCCCTCCTACCAGCAGGACTCATTCCACAATTGCTCGGACGACCAGAAACAGCATATGGCTTCATTTGGGAAAAGCTGAATGCTTTAATGCTGCAAGCTTCTTCCCTCTTGGCACACTCTTAGATGTGCAACTAATCATACTGTAGATCTGATACCTGACTTAAAGCTAAACTTCTTACATATTCAACATCTCAAACATTATTTGTCTCTCCTTGGAAAAACCTTCCAACTTCGCACGATCTGACATCCTTTGAGAAATTGATGCTATCTAAGATGAAAATGCTCCACAGAACATTGACCTGAATGTTCAGACAAAGCCAACATTTCTTCTCTCCTGGGAAAAAGAACTAGGTCTCTCCCTGACCGACAACAATATTAAGCAGATTCTAAACACCTCTCATGGTTTTTCAAGCTCTTATCCAGATGGTACAGAACTCCTGACAGATTGTTTCACATGAAATTGTCTCCTGACAACACTCTCCTATCTCCTTAACCCTAAACATGTTTTTCCTCACTCTGCCATCCACGGACTACAACACCATCTAAGTTTTATCTGTTGTCCAATATAAGCATATGAAAAATTTGGGCCCCATTAATCTTAATCTTTTTTAATATGGGCCTACTGTATGTACCTGGTGATGCCTACATATTCGATCTATATATAATATTCTATTTCATTTACATTATCACTGTACTCTTTCACTGTATTTTTGTTCTTATTGTAAAACCAATAAAATTTTGAATTAAAAAAAAATTGCAACCACTAGTGCAAGAGATCAGACCTAGGAAGCAGATATTGCTAAATATCCAGTAGTGCTGCAATGGTCATTACAGATAGTCAGAGCTCTCCGTTTTCCATGACTGTCCTAAACACCAACAGCAGAAAAGTAATTGTTATTGCAAGCTTCAGAGACAAAAGAAACTGCAAATAATTGTATGGTTGAGTTCTGCAGGAGAAGATCATATACACTGCAATTCTAATATTAACAGCAATTAGATTTAGCCCATATACCATTGCTGGAAATATCCTGGCAATTGCTTTTCACCCATCCAATACTCCAGACTATAGATGGCCAGTTTCCAAGCTGTGCTAAACACCTGTTGTTCCATACTCTTCTGGAACGTCTCCAGGGTATTCAGACAGAGAGTACATAAACCATAGTCCAGCAGGAGACGCACAAATACTGTACATATTACTATTCCCCAAAACTGCAAACCTGTTGTGTTTCAAGGTAGTGAAGTAAAGCCAATAGTGCTGCTCTTATTCATGGCTTCCGTGTTACTGACGATCATTCCACCATACAAGTAGGATGTTTCTCGACCAATCTCATCCACACTGTGCCCTCTCAGCATCTCCCACCCTCTGGGTATGGCACACATCATGCAGCAGGGTTGGATCCACAAGCTGAGATACTACAAATGAGACTGGAAGGAAAAGAGGCAGAATAAATGACTGAGCCTTCCCAGCATCTCTCACATGAGACCAGGAGGAGAGGAGGCAGGGTGTCCAAACTGTGCCCTCTTAGCATCTCTCATCTGCTAAGCAGGGCATACATGGCGCAACAGGATCACATTCATAAGTTGAGGACTTAGCACATGAGCCAGGTAGAGCTGAGGAGAATGGAGTGTATGCAGCACTTCCTCATGTCATGCCATCACGTTTAGCCCAAATGACAGGAGACTGTTTCATTGTTTATTGCATTTTTTTTTTATTTTATAATTTTAATTTGTCATTTTTTTTTGTTAATTTAATTTGGGTTTTTGCCACTTCCTGTATTTTTTCTTGCTGTTACATTTGCCATATTTTTTATTTTCATATTTCTATATTTTTTATTTTCATCTTTTGTTGGTGTTTTATGAATTTTTTTATCGATTCTATATTTATTTTTGTTAATTTTCTTGTCATTTTTTTAAATATATATTTTTTTTAACTTACGCCTGTTCCTAGAAAACATCTTTGTTAATGGCCCATATATGTATCTAGAGCAGGGGTGTCCAACTCATTTTCACCGGGGGCCACTTCAGCCTCACGGGGTACCTTGAAGGGCCAAGATTATTTTACACGTGTATAAAAGTAACTTCTCCTTAACAGTTATGCGAGCTATTAGACAGCGTATAATATAAACAGGCGCCATAGCCCCTATTTATAGCGCCCCATTTACACACACTATAATGTTCCACAGCAGTCCCTGCACACTGTATTATGACTCGCAGCTGCCCCTGCACATGGTATTATGCACGATATTATGCTCCCTAGTGGCCCCTGCACACGGTATTATGCTCCATATTGGCCCCTGCACACGATATTATGCTCCACGTGGCCACTGCGCACGGTATTATGCTCCATAATGGCCCCTGCACTGGTATTATGCTCCATAGTGGCCCCTGCACTTGTATTATGCTCCATAGTGGCCCCTGTACTGGTATTATGCTCCACAGTGGTCCCTGAACAGGGTATTATGCCCCATAGTGGCCAAACCATGAACTATTATTATACTCTGGGGTCTTTTCAGACCCCAGAGTATAATGAACGGAGACCCAGGGGAGGTGACAAACATAAAACCAGTGTTACCTATCCTGGACACCGGTGCACTCCTTGCAGCTTTTGACCCTGTTTAATTGCCCACACACGTCACGTGATCAGGCCAGCGACGCGACCTGATGACGTCACCAGAGGCCTCAAGCCTGCTCGGAGTAACACCGATCGCAGGAGAGGTAAGTAGGATATGTTTTTATGTTCCCTCACCTCCCCTGGGCCCCCGATTATTATACTCCGGGGTCTGAAAAGACCCCGGAGTATAATAATAGTACTGTTTGAGGCCCGCGGCCTCACTTACCGATGCCCGCGGCTGCTCACAGCGGCATCCACTTCCCTTTCTGCGTCCCATAGCAGAAGGAGAAGCGGGGGCGGCCACGAGCAGACGCGGGGTAGGTAAATAAATGGGCCATTCCCTGCTGGGGATACTCCAGCAGGTCACGGCCTATTTATATATAAAAAAAAAGTTATAATCACCTGCGATGCCTTGATGCAGCCGCTGCATCCTCTTCTTGTACGCGATGACTGTGTCTCAGCGTAGGTGGCGCGATGACGTCATTGTATCGCCGCCTGCGCTCAGATGCGACGTCTCTTAAACTAGCCCAGGACAGGCCCCGCTCAGCTCTGTTTTTTTTTTTCTAAAGCGGCCTGTCCTGGGCTGGTTTACATTGAATAGAAAAATGCTGCCCCCCAGACAGTGAGGGCCAGTGCCGCCTGAGGCAATAAAGATGGCGGCCGCCCAGGGGCGCACCGCTAATGAGGCAAAGTGAGGCGGACGCCATCTTTATTGCTCTTGTATTGCGTGAGGCCGGGCCGGATAACAGAAGGCAGCGGGCCTGATTCGGCCCGCGGGCCTTGTGTTTGACACCTGTGATCTAGAGGGACCTAGCCTCCCATAACTTGGATAAAATGTCCTGACCCTGCTATTGGTTGATCCTGCTATTGAGACTTCCTAAAAGATCAATGGAAAAAAAAAAAAATCACCATTTCAAATCAATGATACAATTTATTATGATGACCGTTGTTTGCCAAATTTTACAGTAACAATCAGTACATTAAATTTAGAGATCTCTATGTTGCACACAGAAAAAAAAATAATAAAAAGTAGTAAATGATGACTCAATAACTAAGGAAAATTAACAATTTGACAGTAGTTCTGCACTTTAAGAAGAATATTTTTTGACATTGTGAATGACAAGATTGGATTAATAGGTTACATCAATTCTTCTAGTGCATTGTTATATTATGCAGTATAGGTTAACTAATTTATAAACCTGAAAATGAATAAAGATAATTTTTAGAATACTCTATTCCAGTCAGCCATCTAGAAAGATATTTACAGTCGATATTGCCCTAATGTACCATGCTGCCATCATGTACAAACCTCTCAGCATTTAAAATCCTTATCGCATCCTTCACATTCATTATTTACTTAATAACAGATTATTGGTAAGAATAAGCATATATAACACACAATAAGAGCATATATAACAAAATAAATAAAATCATAATTATCTGATTTCTCACTTGCCCTCTAAACATTACATCCTATACAAGGCCTAATTTCCTTTATCCTGGATGCCACCACTTTGATATCAGCACCATCCTCTTTATATGGAATAATAATGGGGTTTGGCGGATATGTAAGATGCCTGATAATGCAGGATTCTGAATAAACACAATTTACTTTCCAAAACTCATTACAAATACAATGATCTTTCGATAAACAAATGACACATGGTTAGATTTACAATGTGTCAATTTGCAGCAGTCAGAATTATTTACACATTGAAATGTCTCTGCATTAACTTTTAATTTACACTTGGAAATATAGTCATTTGTATTCGCTGCAACTAATATCTTTACTTGTTGCATCATTGGTATGTACACTGGTGGAAGCTCAATGCACATAGAATAGAAAGGTTAGTGTGGGCTACATGGAAACTAGTTGGTATAATAAAATATTATACAACAATTAGAAAACAACAGTATATAGTATATAAAAAATGAAAAACAGCTAATAAGTGACAATTTCTTTTGTGGGCTAGAACTTCCCTTCCCTTCCCCTCCTCAACTCGTCTTGGTGACATTGGAGGCATAATTAGTTCTTATTGCTTGGTCTTAGGCTGGTTTCACATAGCTGTAAGATGGTCTGAGACACAGTGAAACTTTGAAGATGAAACCTTCAGCTCTGATTCAAGTTCTATAAAAGAGGATTGTCAGTGAGAAGATCTAATATCCAGATATGCAGTCTTAAATTCTTTTATGAATGAAGAAATCCAACCAAACAGCTCCTGTGAATCTTGGTCTTCTGCTTCTCCAAACTTCTGCTGCAGGACATCACAAAGAGAAAACAGTAGTAAAGTTTTAATCAGAAACAATGAGAGTAACATGTCATGGCTGATTCTGCAAAAAGGTGGCGAAGCACCTATGTGGAGGAAACAGGCAGCATTTTGGAACAGTGCAACCAATCTTTGGCGCAATGTGGCACATCTAGTTTGGGCTAAAATTTTTGACAGGTGGGTGTGGATTCTCAGAACTTATATGCACCCCAATGTGCCAAAACAGTGTCGAAAAAATTATGACTCAATTTATGGCAACTAAAAGGTTGTATAAATGTAGACTACACCATCTAAAGATATGCCGGATTTTTCAACCAGCATCATCCACTCTAATAAATCTGACATATTTTCACACTTCCTGTTAAAATTTGCACAAAATATTAGTAAATCTGGACCAATGAATTTAATCTGCTCAAAGGTATGCCTTACTATAGCTACCACTCCACCATTGCTATCTATACGCATCTTTTAAAGAAATAGTAAATTCTGCTGCCCTGTTTCTGCCTTGGTTGTGGAATATGCTGGTCTCTTGTGATTCTCCACTGTTTCCATGTAAACCAGATTATGTTCAGGAAAACATCAGATGATTCCTTGTTTAATACAGGCAGAAAAATAGTAAATAGGGGTAGGACACATTACAGCTTAAAGAAAAAAAAACAGCAGACTTAAACACAAATGTTTTTCAGCTGCATTGTGTGAAAGGGTTTTTGCTTAAAAAGTGGAAGGCAAAATGAAGCAAATATGCTGCATGTTAGCAATCCCACACATCTCATAGACTTGAACGGCCTATAAGAATTATTAGTACAACTTAATTACGTTGCAGATGACCAAAATAACAGGGACATTATTCCAGCTGGGTCTTGACTACAGAGACCTTCAATTTGGAGTTCTTGTACTTCTTCACCAATGAGATCTTATTTGTATATTCCTTAACCAAAATTCTTAGCAGGGCAGGGTATGCATGGTCTAATAAGTCCCTGTACCAGTCTTTCCCTAATGAGAGATATTACCCCTCTGACATCTAGTTCTTTCTCATGCTAGAGTTATCTGGACAGGACGTTTTACGGCAGCTGCACTTCCAGTACTCATGGATAAAGCTAGGTTGCCCTCGCTGCAGGGTAATGTATCTTGCCCATGTGGCTGCCATATAGTGGGCATGTTGCATAAAGGGGCTGTGTGGTTTACACATCCAATTTTTCAAATACCCTGTTATAACAGGGTTCCATTCCATCTCTCCAGTGTGGATAGCAGCTGCAAATAGCATCATTCTATCTGGGGGGCAACTGGAGAACACTGCACCAAACAAATTAGGTTCCCATGGGTTTGTTTGAGAAACAAAACATTTATCCTGAATAGGCCTTCAATATTCACAGGGATCATGCACTGCTATTGTAGTATCATACAAGGACACTCCTTGTGGTAAAATGTTGGTATTTAACATTTAGTAATGTTTTAATATATTTTTACCTGTTCCTGGTTTATTACAGTGCCTTTAACTATTTCCGACCTCATGACGTACTGTTACAACGAGAACCTGTTACTACAAACTAATGTGATAGTACGTCATGAAGATGTGACACAGAGATGACATCCTCCTCTAATGGTTGCAAGCAATGAAAACACTGTTTGTGACCATCATATGTCATCAATAATGACGGATGCAGTTGTGGAGTGCAAAGTGTAAAGGTGAAAAAAAAATGTTGTAAAGTATGAAGTAATAAATATAATTAAATAAATAGCCATTTACCCAAACTGTTTTTTTTTACAGAACAATAATAATAAAAATATTTGGCACTTATGGGTCTATAAAAACCCCCACATTGTTTCCAAAAAAATATAAAAGATGCTCAAAAACTCACAAATGGTACCAATAGAAAACAATAAACAAGCCCTCACAAAGCTCTGATGATGAAAAAATAATAAAAAAAAAAAGTTATAGCTCTCAGAATATGGTACCACTAAAACAAATTATTTTTGGCAAATAAGTGATTTTACTGTGCAAATGTAGTACAACATGCAAAACCAATAAACTTGGTATCACTGTAATCATTATTATTATTATTTATTTATATAGCACCATTAATTCCATGGTGCTGTACATTATATTAACTCCATGGTGTTTTACATTTGAGGGTTTATATACAGTACACAAAATATACAAAACAGACACAATGCTAACAGTGACCAACTGGCACAGTGGGATAAAGGGCCCTGCCCGCAAGGGCTTACAATCTATGAGGGAAGAGGGATAGAGACAGAAGGTGAGGGGAGAAGCTGTACAGATGGTGGTGTGGTGACAGCAGGGGCGCACCGCTAATGAGGCGAAGTGAGGCGGCCGCCTCAGGCGGCACTGTCCGTCACTATCTGGGGGGCGGTATTTTTTACATTCTATTTACCGTAAACCAGCCCAGGACAGGCTGCTTAAAAAAAAAAAAACAAAGCTGCGCGATACCTGTCCTGGGCTGGTTTACGAGATCTCCGCATCTCAGCGTAGGCGGCGATACAATGATGTCATCACGCCACCTACGCTGAAATGCGGACGCGGGTGAAGAAGAGGCGGCGGCTCCATCAAGGGATTACAGGTAGGTTTGGATATTGTTTATATATATATATAGGCCGTTATCTACTGGAGTAACCCCGGCAGGTAACGGCCTATTTATTTACCGATCCCCGCTCCTGCTGTGGCCGCCTACGCTTCCCCTTCTGCTATCGGACGCAGAAGGGGAAGTGGATGCCGCTGTGAGCAGCCGCGGGCATCGGTAAGTGAGGCCGTGGGCCTCAAATACTACTATTATTATACTCCAGGGTCTTTTCAGACCCCGGAGTATAATAATCGGAGAGCCAAGGGAGGTGAGGGAACATAAAAACCAATGTTACTCACCTCTCCAGTGATCCGATGTTACACCCAGCAGGCTTCGGCCTTCTTTGTTGTCGTCCCAGGCGTCACGTGAGCCAGGCCGATGTCATTATGTTGCGACGCCGGTCTGTGCGACATTGAAGAGGCCCGAAAGCAGGGAGTGCACCAGAGCCCAGGTAAGTAACACTGGTTTTATGTTTGTCACCACCTGGGTCTCCGATCATTATACTATGGGGTTTTTTAGACCCCAGAGTATAATAATAGTTCATGGGTGGGTTACTATGGAGCAGAATACTGTGTGCAGGGGCCACTATGGGGCATAATTACGTGTGCAGGGGCCACTATGGAGTATAATACCGAGTGCAGGGGCCACTATGGAGCATAATACTGTGTGCAGGGGCCGCTGCGGGGCATAATACCGTGTGCAGGGGTCACTATGGAGCATAATACTGAGTGCAGGGGCCACTATGAAGCATAATACCGTGTGCAGGGGCCACTGCGGGGCATAATACCGTGTGCTGGGGCCACTATGGAGCATAATACCATGTGCAGGGGCCACTATGGGGAATAATACCGTGTGCAGGGGCCACTATGGGGCATAATACCGTTTGCAGGGACCACTATGAGGCATAATACCGTGTGCAGGGGCCGCTGCGGGGCATAATACCGTGTGAAGAGGGCACTGTGGGGCATAATACCGTGTGTAGGGGCCGCTGCAGGGCATAATACCATGTGCAGGGGTCGCTGCGGGGCATAATACCGTGTAATACTGTGTGCAGGGGCCGCTGTGGGCCATAATACTGTGTAATACTGTATTTAAAAAAAAAACACCTACTGAAATGTCCCTTGTGCTCCGATGTCTCCCACCGCGGTCTGGTTCTGCTGCTCTGGTGTTTTCTTCTGGCGGAAGTCCCCACCGCACATGACCGCTGAGGTCACTGACACGGGACATCACAGTGCTGTGGGGAAGAAAACACCGTAGCAGCAGGTCTGAAACGAACTGGTAGACACCGGAACACCTTCCCCAGCCTCATATTAAAAAAGTGGTTATCCTGGACAACCCCTTTAAGGTGGCACTTGGGCTTTATTAAAGGGTCTTTCCAGCTCATTTTTATTGATGTTCTATCCTTAGGACAGATTGTCAATAAGAGATCAGTGGACCCCCCCTCTGATCAGCTGTATGAAGGGGCTATGGTGCCTGTTTATATCACACACTGTCTGTTTATAGTGACCGTGTGATCTAATTACAGCCTTGTCACATAGACATGTATAGGATGAGGCTGTAGTTACATTACATGGCCACTATGAGATGAATGACACTGTGTAAACAGAGAAGCGGTCACAGCGCTTACACTGGTACCACGGCCTGGGTTTTTGAGCCCCACTGATTAGTTTATTAATAACCTGGAAAGCCTTTTAATTAGTTAACACCTGGGGCATTATTAATAGAGGGCACTATTTTTACAGGGTACACATGGATATTATTAATATAAAGATGCACTTGGGAGTTATTTATTATGGGGGGTTATATCATATATTTTATAATTGGGGTAGCAGCAGGATGGGGGCTTTGTGTAGGTGAGGACAATGTGGGTCGGGTGCCTGGAAAAGTGAGGAGCCAAAGATGTCTGTGTTGCAAACTTTACAGAGACAAGTCACAGCTGGAAGAAGTGGTCATGGTGGTCCAAAGGGAAGAGAAGGGAAATGTGAAGGATTAGTCAGAGATGTCACCTGTAAGTCACAAAATGTTATTGCACTGTATTGATGGGGGTCTGTCTGCTGAGACCCCCACTGAGCCTGAGAATTGGATTTTTTTCTCCCCACTGGGTGGGAATACAGCCTGACCGCAGCCAGGCTGAATATAGGCATGTCACTTGGTGGATGGACGAACCCACGGGCTCTCGTTCACTTCAATGGGAGTGCCAAAGATAACCGAAGTCCAGTACTCAGCTATCTGCGGCGCTCCTATTATAGAGAATGGGGGCCATGTGGGCTCGTCCATCCACCAAGCAGAAGATATGTGAAGTTATTGTCATTGTTAATGCCGTGTTGTTGATTTCTGATACTGAAGTAACGTAGTAAGAAGAGTTCTTAAAAACTGTTTCATAAGTTTGTGTATGTTTATTGTACGACAATAACAGTGTGTGACGCTAACAACATCACACTGGGTGACAGTAGCATTATTGGAGGTTGTAGGCCTTCCTGAATAGGTGAGTATTCAGGGCCTTCTTGAAGCTTGTGGTTGTGGGGGTCAGTCTTATGTGTCTTGGTAATGAGTTCCAGAGTATGGGGGATGCACGGGAGAAATCTTGGAGACGGCTATGTGAAGAGCAGATAAGAGCAGAGTGGAGTAGAAGTTTGGCGGATCGGAGGTTGCGTGGGGGCAGGTAGCAACGGGTAGCAAGTGAAGGGATTGGCAGGGGAGAGCGGCTGTTGAAGAATGGGGGGAGAGGTATATTAAGCGAGCAGCACAGTTTAGGAAGGCCATGGAGAAGGGTGTTACAGTAATCTAAGTGAGAGATTATGAGGGCATGGACTAGCATCTTTGGAGTTTCAGGGGTGAGGAAGGAGCGGATTCGATGGATCTTCTTGAGTTGGAGGTGGTTGAGGGTTGAGGGTTTGGATGTGCGACTTGAAGGATAGGTCAGAGTCCAAGATTATCCCAAGGCAATGGACCCGTGGGACTGGGGTAAGTGTGGTTCCATTAACTTTGATAGATGGGCCAGGTAGAGGGGCTGTGCGAGATGGGGCGAAGATGATGAACTCAGTTTTCGCCATGTTGAGTTTGAGAAAGCAGGAGGAGAGAAAGGAGGCTACAGCTGCTAGACACTCTGGGACTGGACAACAGAGAGGTAATGTCTGGTCCAGAGAGATATATTTGAGTGTCGTCAGCATAGCAATAGTATTGAAAACCATGAGATTCTATGAGTTGGCCAAGGCCGAGGGTGTAGATGGAGAACAGGAGGAGTCCTAGGATGGAGCCTTGGGGGACACCTACAAAAAGATGGTGTGGTGAGGAGGTGGTATGCGAGTGGGAGATGCTGAATGTGCGTTTGGTGAGGTATGAGGCGATCCAGTAAAGGGCCAGGTCTGTGATGCCAAGGGATGACAGCATTTCTAACAAGAGGGAGTGGTCAACTGTGTCAAAGGCAGAGGAGAGGTCAAGGAGGAGGAAGACAGAGTAGTGACACTTGACTTTGGCAGTTACAAGGTTGTTAGTGACTTTGGTTAGGGCAGTTTCTGTGGAGTGATGGGATCTGAAGCCTGACTGTAGTCTGTCAAAGAGAAAGTTGGATGAGAGGTAGGAGGATAGTTTGGAATGGATGTGTTGTTCAAGCAATTTAGAAGCGTTGACTGGATGTGACTGGATCGGGTTAAGCGTGCAGGAGGTGAGGTGGGATTTAGAGATTAGGGTGGAGAGCTTTTCATCAGTGACGGTGGAAAAACAGGTTAAAGATGAAGAGCACCGAGCAGTTGGGTAGAGTGGTTGTTGGGGGTGTAGAGTGAGACTGTCTCTGATTATGTCAATTTTGCTTTTGAAGTAAGAGGCAAAGTCATCAGCTGAGATAAGTGATGTCTGGGGGGGGGGGGCACAGAAGGGCAGAGAAGGGAGTTGAAAGTAGTGAATAGCTGTTTGGGGTTGCGGGATAGGGCAGATATTAGTGTGGTGAAGTAGACCTGCTTTGCAGAGGTGAGTGCATTCTTGAATGTGAGAACTGCCTCCTTTTACCTGATGAAGTCCTCCTTAGGGAGTGGCTTTTCTTCCAGAGGCGTTCTGCAACCCGTGAGGCACGTCTCAGTTTTTTAGTCAGGTCAGTGTGCCAGGGTTGAGTATTGATCGGTCGGGCCCTGGTGTTTGTGAATGGGGCCACAGAGTCAAGGGATGAAGTAATGGTGGAATTGTAGAAGTCAGCAGTGACATCTGAGTCCTGGAGTGAGGATATGTCAAGGCGATTAAAGTTTCTGCGGGGGCATGTTGGTTTAGGGGTTGGGTGGTCTATTACAGAGGAGAGGGCAGAGAATGTCAGCAGGTTGTGGTCAGAGAGCATGGACGGAGAGTTAGGGAGACTGCATAGAGAGTAGAGGCGAGTGAATATGAGGTCCAGCATGTGCCTCTTTGTGTGGGTGGCAGAGGAGGACAATTGAGAGAAACCAAAGGAGGCAGTGAGCGACAGGAGACTGGAAGCAGAGAGGTGGATTGTGTTAATGGGGATGTTGAAATAACCCATGATCATGGTGGGGGTGTCTGTGGATAGGAAGTGCATTAGCCAGGTGGTGAAATGGTCGATGAAGGCAGCAGTAGGTCCTGGTGGTCGATATATATATGACGGCCAGTTGGAGGGTGAGTAAATGCAAACAGAGTGCACTTCAAAGGAGGTGAGAGTGAGAGCAGGTAGCGGTTGGACTGGGGAGAAGGAGCAATTGTCAGACAGGAGTATGCCTACACCTTCACCAGGTTTATTGTTGGGGGGGGGGGAGTGTGCGAGAATTGCAGACCTCCATAGGAGAGGGCAGCAGGGGAGGTAGTGTCTGAGGGTGTTAGTCCTCATACTGACTGGCAGAATAAAGGTAACATGTCATTTATGATGCCCAGTGCACCACAACAAATTTAGAATATAATAAAGGATGGCAAAAAAATTTTTTCCCATCCTGCTAAGAAAGAGTTAATAAAATGTGATCAATAAGCTAAATGTTTTCCAAAATGGTGCAATAAAAAAATTACAACTGATTACACAAAAACAAGCTCTCATATGGCTGTATGAGCACTAAAATTAAAAAGTTATGGTTTTTAGAATGTGATGACAGAAAAAAACAAAAAAGGACCCATGTCGTAAACCCTTTAAAGGGGTTTTCCGGGCAAAAAAATATATACTTTTTACACGGTCTGTTAGTGCTATTAATGGGTTAATAAGTACACCATATACCTTTAGCAGTGTTTTAAGTGATTTCTGTGTTTCTCTGGGAGCTCCTGGCATCTTGTTTACATGGTGTATCTTCCTGCTGTGTAACTTCCAGTGTACCTTTCACAATACCTCCCTCTCACTGCCCCCTCCTCTCTCACTCCATTACACCCCCTCCCTGTCTCCCTAGCTATCCCGCCCACTACTAGCCCTTCCCAACTAACTAACTCAGAAATCATACTTACCTGTCTTCCTCTCTGGGAACAGCTCCTCTTTTTCTTTCACTCTTTGAAGGGTAGAGATGCCTCTCTTCCTCTCTGCTAGCTCATGTACAGACAGGAAGTTCCTCTGACGCCTGCGCAGTAGAGATGGAGTGCCATCTCTACTTTGCATGTGTCGCAGGCACCTCCAGACTGCACAAGCGCTAGCAGAGAGGAAGAGGGGAGGAGCCGTTCCCGGAGAGGAAGATATGTAAGTATGATGGGATTGGGGGTGAAGTAATGGTGACGTTCCGTTTTGGAAATGGGGAAATGGAACGTCACTGGATTATCAGAAAGTAATAAATTTCTTTTAATATAAATAAATTAGAAGATAGGTGGGGGGAGAAGGTTTAGTTCAGGGGTTAATTTTTATTTCATCCCGGACATCCCCTTTAAGAACGCATGGTAGTTTGTATGTTAATGCTTGGCAACTTATTTCATATTTTCCTTCCCCACCTTCCAAAACTTAAAACTTTTTTTATGTTTCTATCGACATAGCTATGTGAGGGCTTATTCTTTGTGTGACCAGTTGGACTTTCATTTGGCACCATTTTGGGGTACATATCATATAATGTTTTTATTAGTGATACTATTATAATAGCTATTATTAACGGTTTTTGGGGGTCCAGGTGAAAAAAAAACTCACAATTCAATCATAATGTTTTGCATTTTGTTCACTCTGCATTAAAAATGACATGGCAATTTTGTTCGGCGGGTCATTACGATTACGGCGATACCATAATTTACATTGGTTTTATTAGGTTTTACTGTTTTTACATATAAAACTTCACATTTTGAGCAATTTTCCTGGGGTCACCATATTCTGACGCCTATAAATTTTTTACTGTTTTGTTCACGGAAATATGTAAGAGCTCTTTAATGCGGGGCAAGTTGAACTTTTTATTTGTACCAATGTTTGATATGTATGACTTTTTGATCCCTTTTTATTGCTATTTTTTGGGAGAAGAGAGGTGGCCAAAATAAGTTATTTTGCGCATTGCGGTATTTTTTTTTTTTTTTAAATGTTCACTGTACGGTATAACTAAAGCTATTTTTGGATAGTGGGGGCTTATATGCACATGGAGATACCTAACATGATTGTTTATTTTATTTTTTGCTTACGCTATGTGTTTTTTAAACTTTTTATTGTTTGTTTATCTTTTTATACTTTATTTTAAACTTTTTGAACTTTTTTTTTTTTTACTGTCCCACAAGAGAACTTGAACCTGGGATCTCTGATCCCCAGTGCAGTGTACTGCAACACATGCAACACATTGGGGTATCCGAGGTGTGGCAATCTAGGGGGCTAGTGCCACAGCCACAGCTCCTGTGAACACTGCATTTCAGCACCGAACTATTACAGCGCTGAGTGTTAACTATACAATGTAGTAGTACGGCGCTGAGCGTTAAGGGGTTAAATATCAAATTAGGCTACACCTTAAACATAACAGAGCAAACATAACATTCCATTTCTGCTGCATCATTCTTGTAAAAGAGAGTGGCAACCACTTAGACAGATAGCAGTTAGTCGATAGTTGGTTGGAGATACATGTAGACATGTTGAAAAGCTGCTCTGCTGAGTAGTTAGTGGCACTTCAAAGCTTTTATGCTGTATAGAAGATCACCACTGCCAATCATTCAGGACACCTGTATTCATGGCTGAGATAAGACCTGCATTTCTCCAATAGTGGCTGAAAGCAAGGACCAAGTTAGTGCCCTGGGAAAGTTATCCCTGACTAGAGATCAGAGTGAATAGCAGACATCATTCCCATCCTTTATTATAGTGGGCAGTGGATAATTGTGCCTCCATGTTACTGTGCCGCCTGCAAAACCTACTTTACTGCCACTCTGTTTCCTGTGTATCCCTCAAAACTCACATCAAGGACACCCCAAAACACCAACAGCCGTGAGACTCACAAAAGGGTTTGCCTCGGGGGAAACTTCTACCATCTAGCACACAGCAGTATCCCCTCTCATCACTATACTATCCTAGGACCTACAAAAGGATGTGGTGCCAAGGTCAATGTGACCAGATATAGAGAGAGAGATCAACCACCATCATAATCCTCCCCAATGATATCATCTCCACATTGCTTCCCCAGGAAAATTGCACTATAATATTTGAATTTATGCCTCCCCCAGTCAACCGCCAGGTTGCTTCAATTCCTGGACAACCCCTTTAACTCACATTACACTATATGTGATATTTACCAGAAGCTCAGTGTACAGCTTTTTCATTTCAGTGGCCTTCTTGGTGAGCTCCATGTGCTGTATTCCATAGTGTTCTATTATTTCCTAGGACGACAAAAGTCAGTATGTATGTACTCTACAAATATTTTAGGCATGTGTGGAAAAATGCTGTAAATTAAAAATGCTTTAAGAACTAATAGTTTATTTTTTTATTATTATTTAATTTAAGTTTAGCTAAATTAAAAAAAAATAAAGGGAATGAACAAAATAGAAATCTAAATCAAATCAATATTTGGTATGACCAACCATTGGAGGATGCATGGAAATGTTGATATGGCCCCCACAGAAATCTGATCTTAACATCATTGTGTCATATCTAATTTTGAAAGCATTCTTACTTTGCAGGATTATTTGCACACTTGCCTAAAACTTTTGCACAGTATTGTGTATCTAGTAGCAGAAATGTTTTAAAGGGAATGTACCAACACCAAAATGACTTTTTAACTGGTTGGTGAATATACCTTTCTTCTGTCAATGTGCAATCTTGACATTGATTATTCCATATCCAAATGAGTTGTTTGGTGAACACAGGCAGAGCCACAGTTGCTGAAGCATCCATTTTCTTTTGTTGTTGCTACCCAGCGCTGTCTTCGAAACAGAAAGACTCACATGCCCCATTTGCAGTGACCATAAAGGAAAATGATGCTTCAGCAGGCAGCACACCGACCCATTGAATTCTATATTTGCATTCAGCAGAGACATCAACCTGGGAGAGCTCCTTACAGGACATAGCCAAAACGGGAGTGCCATTTTCAAGAGACCTGTGGGCATATACTCAGGAAGCGGTAGTTGCATGCGGCTGTCAAAGATCGCACAATTATATAGTATAATTGTGAGATCATTGGTGGCTTCATGTGGTTACCAGTATGTTAGCATGCACCCTTATATAAATAAAGACAGATTAATAGAGAGATATAGAAATAGACAGATAATGTTAGCCAGATATTAGACATGATAGATATGCAGATATAAGTCAGATATAGACAAGCAGCACTTTTTCGTGTGGAAATCGAGCGGAAACCACACGGACCCCATTATAGTCTATGGGGACCGCAGGTTTCCCAGGTAAACTGCTTTTTTTATGCGTATAGGTTTCCATTCAGGGGGGTCCCCAAGCAGACTCCCTGAACGGAAACCCGAACGCAGATGTGAACCGGGCCTTAGATAAATATGCAGATAAAAAAAACATACAGAAAGATATAAAACAAATATATAGAGTTGGATATTAAATAGATGGGAATAAAATAGACAGATGTATAGAAATTTTACTCTACATATACTATAATTTATTCCATTTAAATTCCATTTAATGAAGCAATAACTGGACAGGTATCGGACTACATGTACCATAAAAACCAATTACCTTTAGCTCCTTCAAAAACTGCTCTTCACTTGTCGATGATTTGTGGACTTTACTCTTGAATGATTTCCGGTACTGGTCAACAGTTTCTAGCTGTTTAGATAAAACTAACAAGAAATATAATATTTCTTAACAATAATTTACATTAAAGTTGCTACCATAAAAATCATTAAAAATTTCTTCAGCATTTCACCATTTTGCCCGATCATAATTTTAAGTAAATTACATATGAATCTCATCAGATTTTTTTTTACAAATGTAAAGTTTTAGAGTTAAGAGGTATTACCTTCATTGTAGGGCCAGAACTGCCAGTATAAACCCCGGAAGCCCTGACAGTCATGAGGCTAATAGGAAAAAGATACAAGGTGTCCCCGCCATGTGTTAGTTAAGCAATCCACATGGAGCTGCTACAGTGCTGGAGGGCAGATGGCAATTACAGCTATCTTCACATTAGTGATTATATTATTAGTGACTATATACTAGTGGCTCATATTTTGTGACAGCATGTTCACACCTACATATATGTACATCAGAATGTGTGAAAAGGATAAAGAAGTTCCCTGGAGGAACTAGCACTTTGTTGAATTACATGGAAAACCTATATATTTCACTGAGAATGTTTACTTTTTTATTATTTTTCCTGCGGTGGTGTAAGGAATTGGAGACCTGCTCCCTTATTAAAAACATGTACTTGCCTTTTAAAGTGTATCTAAACTTTTTAACAACTTTTGATTTTCTGGCATTTGTGACTAGAGATGGGTGAACCTCTCAAGATTTGTTTCGTTTTGGGTTTAGGTGGTTTGGGTCCAAGATTTGTTTTGGGTCGAACATGTTCAGTACAAACTTCACCATAAAATGGATTAAAACATAGTGTAAAGCAATCTCAGGGCTCTTAGGAACCTATCTATCTAATTTCTATCTCTCTAAGGCAAACACAAAGTTATTTCACAGTAAAAGTGTATGTCTATGGAAAAATGGATGGTACGTGGATACAAACTCCAAGTTTAACCATACACTGCAATGTCACTTGCTTTTCTGCATATTAACATTTAAAATGTTCCAAAAATTGTCCTTTTATTGGGGAAAGGTGGCTGACCATGGTTTTTAGACATACATAGAAGTTATATTGCATTATAGAAAAATTTGCCTGTTCTGATGACTTGCAAGTGCTACAGGCTTGTTGTTATTTGGGAGACAAATTTGTGGCTGTGAGTCACTTGAAAAGTGAAGAATTGACTTTTCAAAAAAAAAAAAAAAAAAGCCGCCAAAAATTATCCCTTTATAGGAGCAGAATGCCACACCAATATTACATTGGTATTGGAAGAAGCAATGGCGGGGTTGTTTGATTTATTTTCTTTTTATTATGCAAACAGAGTGGCAGTGGCAAGTGACACTGCCAACTATAGAATTTCAAGAAAAATTTGTGCCACTCTGTCAGCACAAGCCTGGCCGCTGAAAATGCTGGACTATCCAAAACCGAAAATTGATCATCATGGTTCATGGTTGAAACAGTTCACAGACCAGTTATCCACTAGATTGTGTCTGTGGTTCGCTACATCAGTAATCGTATACCGCTACTTAAATTGATGCTCCAGCATATGCAACAGTGCCACTCAATGTGCTCTTCAAATTATAACCTTGTGGGAGGGTAGTGTAAGAAATGGCTTGCCCTGGTGAACTTGGGGGTGGGAGATGGTCCAGTGTGGAAGAACTGGAAGAAGTGGATGGGTTCTGCCTGGTGTTGAAACTGTGCCTGCCCTGCACCAATGAGGTGATTGTAACTTCTCTGCCTGTTCGGGTCTCGGCGCCACCCTCCGCTCGCACGCTGTGGTGAAGGAGGCGTGTTCGTTTTGATTCCTTGCGTAGGTTTCTTGTTGCTCAGTCTGAACATGGTCCTAGACTATGTAATGGATTTCCGGCCACACCCGTGTTCTGAGCATTTCTCTCTGGACTGCATACAATTAATTTCTTCCTGGCCTGTGTGATTGACAGCCTGTGTACCTATCAGGTCTGGGGCTGGGCCCAGACTTTCTATATACAGGATGTCACTTTCTCAGCAAGTCGCCGGTTATTGCACTGTCTTTGCCTGCTCTCTTTGTTATATTTCTTGCTGCCTTATTACCTGATTCTATGACTTTTGGCTAGCCTTTTGACTATTCTCTTGGATTTTGATTCTGTGCTGCATTGCTCGTCTGTTACTGAACCCTTGGCTTCCTGACCTCCCTTTTTGTCGTTTGTTCTGTCATTGTTCTGTGAGTCACTTACTCAGTATAGGGCTCGTCTTCAGGTTGTCCTTTTACCGTTTAGGGTAACTGAGGCAATAGGAAGGGACAGTGGCTGGGGTGAGATTAGGGCTCACTTGTCTCTGTCCTTCCTCCCAGACCACTGCAGTAGTGTCAGGGTATTGCTACGTTTGGCAAGACCCTTACAGTGATGTCAGTAAATAGTACTAGAAAGCACCAGGCCTTGCTGCGTTTCTATACTGTGGCCTCTAATGGTCAAATCATTCTGTGGGCCATGACAGCTATGTATTGTCCCTTTCCAAGTGCCCATAAGTGCTGCTTAACATATTGACAGTGGCGTGCACCTTTCCTCACATGCAGTGGATTTCACTAAGAGACTCGGCAGCAACTGCACCGCCAGTAACTTGGCCAGGTGGGAGTTAGTTGCAGACCAGCTGGATGACTGGTTGAATATTGCTGTTTACTGAACAGACGCACATTCCTTTATGGATGATGACCGACGTTGGCATGGAGGAGGAGAAGGAGAAGCAGATGGAGGTGAAGATGATAATGAATGATGATTGATGAACATGTGCTAGGTGTGGATGTGGCCTGCCTAGAAAAAAGATCATTGGAAGAAGGAATAGAATACTCTTGCTCACTTGGTGGCACTGACAATTCCATTTTGCCAAATGAGCTGGTGACGCCATTTCATGTGAGTACGGAGAGACCTAGTTCCGACATGCATGATTTCCTTATTGTGGCCAGGATATTTTCTGATACATGTAGTGTCCCTGCCTGATAAACCAGCTACAAAAAGAAAATCATAGCTGGATTCCTGTCAAGTCCCAGACCATAGAAAGTTTCTAAATTCGTGGTTGTATCCACTGGCAACCGATCAAGACAACAGACTGTCACCACAAGATATTTAGAGAAAATCTATTAAACTCTGCAAAATGTTAAATTACTTATATTTGCAAAAATGTTTAACTTTTAATTATCTACAATTTTAAAAATGGTTATGATCATGGGAATACCCCTTTAAGCATTTTTTTTTTTGCTGCACATATATACAGCAGCCTCAGCCTTCACATTTTTTTGTTAGGTTGTTCACCCAATATACAGTCTAGCCTACTCTAATCTGAAAAAAAAATCTGTTATTTAAAGGTTGACTTTTCCTGACATACTTGTTTGTAAAAAGCAACAAAAACAAAAAGGACACACATACAGTGCCAGAATTGTTGCCATTCACTATAATTAAATTAAGCAGTGTGTGCAGTAAAACATGTTTGGAAAAAAAACAAGGCAGGGGACAAGCAAGTACTAACAATAAGAATGTGGCTGGTAACAGGCTCAGCAACACTTCTTCTGGTCTTGACAGCCCCTCCAGTAGCCGCAATGTTGTCATACTTAATGAGAATAAAGACATTTTTGAAGATTTTTTAACTACTTATAATTGCAAAAATGTTTAACTTTTAATTATCTACAAATACAGATTTGATTATGTTCATCGGAATACCCCTTTAAGAAATTATTTGAATATTTTTTCAGATTAAGAGCACTCCATCACACTGTGTATTTGATGGGTTTTTTTTTTTTTCAAATTAGCGAAGGCTACACTGTATATTGGGTGAACTGAACACAACAAAAAAAAGACACTTACATAACAGAGATTCTTTTTTTACATTAGCGGGGGGTTGCAATACTTTACATATGCGCAGCAAAAAAAAAATGCTTAAGAAATTATTTGAATTTTTTTTCACATTAACCATCTGTCACACTATGTATTTGGTGATGGGTGGCCAGAGTAGAAAAAAAAAAACATTAAATAACAAGAGGTTTTTATTTCAGATTAGCCTAGGCTAGACTGTATATCGCATGAACAACAAGAAACTGCTTAAATAACGTAATTTTTTTCAGATTTGTGCAGGCAGTTGTAAAAATGTATACTGTTGGCAAAAAAAGCTCATAACAAAGGACTTTTCACTAATAGGATTGTTTTGTCAGTAAAAAGTATGCTTAAAGATAGTGTTTACAGTTAAAACTGCTGTATTGCACAACAGATTTAGACAAAATTAGATTCTCTTACGTCCAACAGCAGCACAATATGGGGTATTTCTGCCCCTGTGTGCTGGTAGGAGAGGAGGGATTTTTAATTTACATAATTAATTAAGTGATACTCCCCTATAAGAGGCAAAGGAGACCTCCCCCCACTGTGTTTTTTTCTGTCCTGTGTGGTGGAACAGGCGGAGGGAGGCTCTTTGTCCTCCCATTTTTTCCCAAAAAGGATTTGGAGGGATAACTACATTTTAGTAACTTTTCTCCTCTTCTGCTGTTCATCTCTTTCCTTGGGAGCTTTTTACTCCTGAAGCTTCCTTGTTTCTCCCTGCTGCACTCTCTGTCAGTGGCATTCTGAGCTGGGTGCCTGCCCTTGTCGGATCTCAGGTGAGATGTTTGCGGCTGGGCAGGTTGTGCATGCCGTATGTGTCTGCTTCTGAGCCTTGGAAGCTGTGTTGCAGGGTTAATATTTAACCATTATGCAGCTCCTGGCCTGGCTAAGCTCTTCAGCAGAGCTTATGCTTCAGGTGTTTGTGCTCAGCTACAACAGATCACAGCGTCTCAGACACAAGTTCCCTACACTGCCTTCTGATGAAGTTATGGTTCCATCCCAGACTGCCACAAAAACACACCGCACTTGCTATAGCAGTGGAATTAAAGCAAGGGGAAAGAGAAAGGTTAAAGCCAGGGAAAGTGAGGTTGTCACTTCAGCTCCGGAACTTTTTTGCGGGTCCTGTTTTCCTGGGACTGTTTTTTCTGTTACACCTCTGCAGCCTACTTTCTGTACTGCTGGATTGCCCTACCAGACTAGTTTTAGGCCATACTCTTTACCACTGTAGCGGTATTAAAGACCCCATTGTTAAGGGTCTCTAAAAGAGTTTGTGTATATAAATTTTATGGGTAAGTATGGTTTTCTCCTTACCTATTTAAACGTTCCTCCTGAGACAATGGTTGTCTCTTATATAGGGGAGGCCTCTGTACGCTTCCTTTTGTTTGCTACTGTCTGCATTTTTTCCAATCTCCTGATGCTGTTCTGACTGATGTCCTCCTCTGCTTCCGGTGGCAGCGGCAACTCCAGGAGGGAGAGCTCCTCTAAGCTGAAACATTTCGCTTATACAGAGTGTGACATTCCTCTGCCTGATGGTATGAGGAGCTTGAAAAAAATCCGGGACTCGATTTCTCAGATCTCTAAGAAGACTCGTACTGAGAGACATTCTCAGTCAGTTCCATCAGAGGAGGAATTTCACATACTCAATGAGACGCACTGCCTGATGAAGACACTTCGGAAAATTCCAGCAAACCTCTTTTTTCCTTGGTAAGGATGCCTAAGCTGCTGAAGTCCATCTGGTCAGAGACCGTGATGTTGAACTTGGGGAAGCCTCTAGTTCCAGCAATAGGGGGCTTAGGGCCTTCTAAGTGGATGTGACACTAGATAAAGCTTTGACAGGGTAGTGGAGACATCCCAAAAAGTGCAACCTATTTATCTAGGAGATTTAGGACCCTATTTCCCTTAGCAGGATCGTTGGGTCCCCCTCCTAAGGTGGATATGGCGGTAACTAAATTCATCCACTGCACTGCGCAAGTTGGCTCCAATCTCCAAGTCTCTATACATAGACACATGGAGTGCACCCTTAGAAGGGTTTATTCCTCGGCCTCTGCTCAGGCTTCTGTGGGCATCGCCTCCAATGAGCTAGCAAATAAGCTGCACTCCAATCTGCCCCAAATGAAGTAGGACATTGACTCCAGAGTCTCCAGATGATCTAATATCCCTTATGGGTCGGTTTCCTTGGCAGCAGACTATCTAGCAGAAGCTTCCGTACACCAAGCCAAGATGCCTGCCAAATCTCTGGCCCTCTCTACAGCTGCTAGAAGGCCATTATGATTGAAGCCTTGGAGAGAAGACAATGCGTCCAATTATAACTTATGCTCCCTACCCTTTGAGCTGTGTAAACATTTTAGCAGAGGCCTGGATGACATCATGGAAGGTCTTCCGATAAAAAGGATAAGTGCCTTCTGCAGTCTTTTAGAGGAAAAGCAGGATCTTCTGGCCGGGGCAGAAGTTATCAGCAACCGCCTCAATCTACGCTCCAATATCAGAGGTGTGCTAGATATCAGTCCAGAGGGGCTGAATGTAAAGTTCCCCAAGGAAGGGGAAAGCAGAAAGAAAACTGGCTGTTGTTGCCAGCTTCTCGCCTCCTCTAGCGGCAAATATTCCTGTTGGGGGATGACTCTCCCCTTTTTTTCTCCTCCTGGCAGGAGAAGATCCAAGACCTTTGGTCTTAAAAGTAATACAGCGGGGTTATGCGGACGATTTTCTTCGCCCACCATAAGACAGATTCATCGCAACCCGCTTTCTTCCTGCACTGAAGCAGGTTATACTGGAAAATTCCATACTGGACTACCTGGGCAAGGGGGCCTTGAAAAAAGTTCCTCCCTCAGTAGAAGGTTTGGGGTCTACTCTCTAGACTTCCTACTACCAATATATGATTATAGTCCTAATATATCTAAGTCTCTTCTTAGAGAAGAGCATTTCCGATGGGAGACTGGGAAGTTGGTCACATCCTTTTTTGCAAAGCGATGTTCTTGTCACCCTTGACCTAAAGGATGCATACTTACATGTTCCAGTTATCCTCCTCACAGAAGTTATCTGCGAATTGCTGCATCAATTGCAAGCCACAGGTGACCTTTCCAGTTTGCGGTTCTGCCCTTCAGCATTTCCTCGACTCCCCACACCTTTACCTAGGTGGTGGCTCCAGTAACATCCACACTCAGACTTCAAGGTCTGTTCATAGTGCCATATTGGACGACTGCTTTATAAAAGCCTAGTCAGAAACCATCCTGCTCCTGCACCTGCAGACAACTGTGTCTCCATTATCTAGGCTAATAACCGGGAGAAGTCAGAGGTAATTCCTTCCACACGGAAGAAGTCCCAGAGGTTCAGCCTGACTCTGTTCGCCTAGAAATTTCTTTACCTCCAACAAGGAGAGAAAAGATATTCAGAGAGCTTCAGTATCTTCTCAAGACACTCGGATGTTCATCAGAACAACTATGAGAGTCCTAGGCCTCATGTCAGCCGATCCAGTCCCTTGCGCTTTATGGCATATACGTCCCCTCCAGTCGGAAGTACTGGGGGTCTGAAATCATGGCCCTCTGAGTCTTGACAAGAGGATCAGACTTTTTCCCAGAGCTCGTCTTTCTCTCAACTGGTGGATACACCCAAAAGTCGGATGTCCACGGTCCAACCTCATTGGACCCTGTTGACCGATGCATCCTTTTCAGGATGAGGAGTCCATCTGTACGAGAAGATTGTACAAGGAGTCTGAAGCAGGCTAGAAAAGATGACATCATCCATCTGGAGGGAACAGTTACCTGGCACTCCTCCATTCTTCTCCTCTTCTCAAAGGAAGAGCTGTCAAGATCTGGTCTGTCAACTTGGTGACCGTAATAATCAAATAGGCACCAGATAGTTCTCCCTCCTCAGGGAGGCAGGTCTGATTTTCACCTGGGCAGAGAAAAATCTGACCCATCTCTCCGTAGTTCACATCAAGGGCTCCTTGAACATAGTAGCGGATCAGTTGAGTCAGGGTCTTACCGTATCAGGAGAATGGTCACTCAATCAAAAGTGTTCCACCAGATCACCCTGAAGTGGGGTCTCCCAGAAGTAGACCTCATGGTGACCAGACTCAATACCAAGGTAGAGACGTTCTGCTCACTGTATCAGGAGGACTATCCCTTAGCAGTGGATGCCCTGTCCATCCCTTGGAGGTTCAGGCTGGTGTACATCTTCCCTCCACCTTCCATGATACCAAGAGTATTGATGAAAGTCAGACAGGAACAAGCCTCTGTGATAACCAAAAAGAGCTTGGTGTTCCCAACTCATGCTCATGAGTCGAAATTGCTATTGGAGGCTTCCCCCAATCCAGAACCTGGTTTTCCAAGGAACTCAGAAGTGCCAGGATCTGAGGAGATTCAACCTGACAGCCTGAAGGTTGCTCAGTCCCTAGGGAAATCTAGAGGACTGTCAGAAGTCATCCTGAAGACCCTTTCCTGTGTAAGAGCAGAGTCCACCAATAAAAGTTAGCTAAGGATAGATAATGTCTTCAAGGAGTGGTGTTTCAGACAGGAAATGAATAGTTTGAATCCATCTACAAGAGTGATTCTAAATTTTCTTCAGGACGGCTTGGATAAGGATCTTTCCCCTGCCACACTTAAGGTATAGGTCCTTAAACCCTATCCACCTGCTTAAGCAAAAGTTGGTCTCAGAACCACTTAATTCCCAGATTTCTTAAGGGTGCTATGAGACTTAGGTCAGTGGTTTAAAATCCTGTTCCACTGGGATCTATGCACAGTTCTTTCTGGCCTTTGCGGCCAGTCATTTGAACCATTGGAGGAGGTAGATCTTAAGTTTCTGGCTTTCAAAACCACCTTTTTTGCTAGCTATCACCTCAGTAAAAAGAATATGAGAGTTGCAGGCTTTTTTCTGAAGAGCCATATATTTTTTTCCGATAGGGTCCAGCTCAGATTTCTTCCTGGGTTTAACCCTAAGGTGCCCTCTCAGGCTAATATCAACCAGGTGGTCTCCTTACCAGTTTTCTTTCCCAACTCCATCTTCCAAGGAAGGGGGAAAACTCCATGCACTGGATATAGTTTGATGTCTCCAAAAATGTATCTACTGCGTACACGGCCATTCAGAAGATTGGAGAACCTCTTAATTAATATATATGGTAGAGACAAAGGTCTCACGGCTTCCAAACCCTCTTCATCAAGAGGGATTAAAGAAGCAATTTCTTTTTGCTCAGGTTAACATCACCCAAATTCATCAGAGTCCATTCAACCAGGGCTGTGTCGGCCTCCTGGGCTGAGAGTCGGTCCTGCCTTTTGAGCAGTTTTGTGCAGCTGATTTGGTCATTCCAACTAAACTTTGTTAAACACTATCAGTTAGATGTCCGTAGTTCAGAGGCTACTGCCTTTGGACATTCGTACTGTACTGTAGTGTGAGAGAACCCTCCCTAGGGGATCTACTTGCTACATCCCCATATTGTGCTGCTGTTGGACGTAAGGGAATCGTTGATTATGTAGATAATCTGTTTTCCCTTAGCAGCACAAGCTTTCCCCCCTTAGGAAGGATTGTTGTTTTTTCTTTATTCTTTATAACTAACACAGTGGGGGGAAGTCTCCTTTGCCTCTTATAGGGGAGTATCACTTAATTAATTATGCAAATTAAAAATTATAGGGTGGTGTAGCCATGCATAATTTATGTTAATTAAAAGTTCCGCCTGTCCTTCCAGCACACAGGGGCAGAAATACCCCATATTGTGCTGCTATTCAGACTAAGGAAAAACAGATTATCTACATAATCAACAATTATTGGCAATGACAGAGTTAACTGCCGTATGTATGTATGTATGTATGTATGTATGTGTGTGTGTGTGTGTGTGTCTGTAATTTTGTATTAGGGAAGCCAGGAATCACTCTCAAGCGCAAACAGCACAGCAGCAGCTATGCCCTCATTCCTATTGATTTTGATCACTAATCTGCCTTATCATGCTCTGATGCAGTGAGATAAAACATAAACCCTACAGTATCTCCACCATTACTGCAACTAGCCTCTGGTCACGCTTGGAGCATTTTATATACTGTATGTGACAGAGTTTTTGCAAGCTGAAAAAATCTGCTTCAGGAATTAGGAAACTGTTTTTTGACAAGTTTTTTTTACATGATGCATTTTTTGTCGTATTTTTTGCTTCAGCACACTGTATGGACCTTGAAACTTCTCTTTAAAAAAACACGTTGAAAACCGCGTAAAAAAATGCTAGCGGTTTTTCCGTCTCACATTTATTTCAATGGGTTTTTCAAGGTGGAATCAGCCTGAAGTTAGGTCATGTCGCCTTTTTTTTCCCTCTAGCTGAAAAAATCACCTAGAGAAAAAAAAACTGTTACTGACTCCCATTAAAATGAATGGGAGGCATTTTTAGAGGCGGATTCTGCCTCAAATTCAGCCTGCAAAAAACTCAGTGTGAACTTACCCTTAAGGTGTCTACCCACCAGAGTCTGAGCCACAGACATGTGTATCTTCTGCCATTTTAGTTTGTCAGATACAAATCATCATTTGTTCAGTTTTGATAAAAAACAAACAATTTGGAATATTAGGGTCGAATATGGTTTGTGACAAAGCGGTTTGCCCATCTCTATATGTAACATTAATAAATGTTGTAATAAATTATATTAACAAATCTCTGTTTTGTGAGCTGAATCTGTTCACTGAATGCCATGAAGACTTTCACAACATGCCTATGCACACAAACTTCCTTTCATTCCATGTACTATTGATGCCCCCCACTTTGTAATAATACATACTTTTGTAGCACAGCCTCAGAATACCACCTTGACTATATGTTATTGACCAACTGCTATTCTACCATGAACGTGTTTTTCTTTCTGGAAGTGGAAGACTGAGTATCATAAATCTTCTCACTCCAATGCTCCAAAAGCCAGGGTTCATAATTTTACACTGCACACACTGCCAGCGATCAGAAGGAATCAGAAACAATATCAAATATGTTTATCCAGCCCTGGTGCATTGAGGGTGACCTATGGGCCACCTTGGCTTCTGGGTTTGGCCGCAGCAGCAAACACTGTGATCCCTGTAGTTACATTAGTGTATCCAGGTGCCATAGCATCATAGCAATATAGTCTGCAATCGCATTATAATTATAGTAAGCTTTGCACTGGGTTCTCTGGGGAATGTCCATCCCTATGTGATTAGGAGAGGCTAAGGCAATATAAATTCAAAGATAAAATAAACAATGCACCTAGAAAGAATTGTCAGATTACTGCAAAACTGGGCATGCAGTTATGTTTCAGGCAAATATGTAAATTATTACAGGTGTGGTCTGATTACACCCTGGGTCTTGCCACAATCAGGGCCGGTTTTAGACAAAGTGGGGCCCCGGGCAAAATTAAAAGTGGGGCCCCAAATGTTGAAATATTGTACCTACTACATAGTCACATTTTGTTAATTTGATGTACTGCAGTGCTTACAGGGGTGTTCCTAAGGTCTTTAAGACCGGGGCCCCCCACGTTGTGAAAACACAACGTTTTACAGTACCTGCAAAGTGGAGGGGATTCTGACTAATCCCATACACACATTGCAGAAAAAAATCTGCAGAGGAAAAGCTGCGTTTTCACAGCATGTCTACTATACCTTCATAAATGCTGGTGTTTTCCATAAAGGTATAATAGGTACAGAAAGTCCACAGAGGAAAACTCTGAGATCACAATGAAAAACGCTGCTGTATACCAGGACTGAATACTCTCACGTCACCCGCTGACCGCTATACCAGGACTAAATACTCTCACGTCACCCGCTGACTGCTATAACAGGACTAAATACTCTCACGTCACCCGCTGACCGCTATACCAGGACTAAATACTCTCACGTCACCCGCTGACCGCTATACCAGGACTAAATACTCTCACGTCACCCGCTGACCGCTATACCAGGACTAAATACTGTCACATCAGTCACTGACCGCTATACCAGCACTAAATACTCTCACGTCACCCACTGACCGCTATACCAGGACTAAATACTCTCACGTCACCCGCTGACCGCTATACCAGGACTAAATACTCTCACGTCACCCGCTGACTGCTATACCAGGACTAAATACTCTCACGTCACCCGCTGACCGCTATACCAGGACTAAATACTCTCACGTCACCCGCTGACCGCTATACCAGGACTAAATACTCTCACGTCACCCGCTGACCGCTCTACCAGGACTAAATACTGTCACATCAGTCACTGACCGCTATACCAGCACTAAATACTCTCACGTCACCCGCTGACCGCTATACCAGGACTAAATACTCTCACGTCACCCGCTGACCGCTATACCAGGACTAAATACTCTCACGTCACCCGCTGACTGCTATACCAGGACTAAATACTCTCACGTCACCCGCTGACCGCTATACCAGGACTAAATACTCTCACGTCACCCGCTGACCGCTATACCAGGACTAAATACTCTCACGTCACCCGCTGACCGCTCTACCAGGACTAAATACTGTCACATCAGTCACTGACCGCTATACCAGCACTAAATACTCTCACGTCACCCGCTGACCGCTATACCAGGACTAAATACTGTCACGTCAGCCACTTACCACCAGATTCCCCTCTGCCCTCACAGTATAATCCACAAATAGTGGCTTTTACTGTATAATGTTCCCCTCGTAGCGCCAAACACTTCACTACTATCAGAGTTATTCCATTCCCCATCTTGAGAACACAACTACCCCCTTTTATTTGCAGATGCCCCCTCATATTGCCAGCCAGCAATTAACCTCTTCCTGCCTGCACTGTAATAGTATGCTGCAGTAAGCAGGTTGTTCCTAGGACTACACTTTGCAGAGACTGTAAAATGACCGTTTATGCCACGTAGGGCCCTGGCCTTAAGGCTGAGGCCCCACTTTGTGGAAAAGCAGCTTTTTTTGTTGCAGATTTTGCTTTTTTGAGTCAAAGCCAAGCAGGGCTACAACAGGATTGTGAAATATCTAGGAAGCTTCTTACACTCCCTGCTCAATCCACTCCTGGCTTTGGCTCAAAAAACAGCAACAAAATCTGCAACAAAAAAATCCGCTTTTCTGTAACGTGAAACACAGCGATTATGGCGGCTGCAGAAATATGCGAGGAAACTGAATAAAATATGTCATCATTTAATCTCATCTACAGCAGGTTAATTTTAGCTGAGGAGATGCGAGAATTTCCACATATATTTAACGTAATAGGGGAAGAAAGTGCAGAGAAAAATGCATCAAAAGCTCAATGAAAAACGTTGTGGAAAAAACAATGTGTTTTTGCTGCTTTTTATCTCCTGTGCTTTTTAGCTGCGTTTCACTGTGTTGGGCCTAATTCTTAAAGGGGTTGTCCAGGAATTACAGGTTTCTGCAAGGAGGCCGGGGAAGATGAAAAATAAATCCAACACACACCTGACCCTGGTCCTCCCACCCCTGTCTGGTCCAGCGGCGCCCCGGGGCTTGTTCCAGCGGCAGTTCTCGCCACACGTAACCGCTGAGGCCTATCATCCGCCTCAGCAGCCTAAGGAAAGGAACCAGGATGTCACTCACATAAGTCACCTGTGATGTCCCGTGTCCTTTCCTTAGGTCGCTGATTGGTCTCAGCAGTTACGTGCGGTGAGGACTTCTGCCAGAACAAGCCCCCGGGCGCCACAGGACCAGACAGCTGTGGGCGACACCGTGGACAGGTGAGTACGCGCTTTCTTATTTTTCACCTTACCCGGCCTCCTTGCAGAAAACAGTAATTCCTGGACAACCTGTTTAACATCTCAATATACTGAGCATCACACTACACAATACAATTCTAGTATGTATAATGGTACACATGTACAGAAGAAAATATAGATAGACAATAATATGCTGTATATATCTACATATATACCATATATTTACACTCATACATTCATATACACACACACACATACCTACAATCATACAGTACTCACACAGTAGCTAACACACATACTGTAAACAAATATACACATATATACATATTATATATACATATTTTACACAAAACATACACTTACATTTGGCTGAATTGCTGGGTGCACTGGAAATGGAGGAAGCTCATGTGCAGCTCTGTCTGGCAATAGTGAAAGCATCGCAGCAGACTCCCCCCTGCACACTACGATGTCCTGCATGGGGGGTTGAGGGAAGCTAGTAGCTGCTTCTAAGTGCCGGCAAACTGTGGAAGCAGCGACCAGCAGAATCTGCCTCTGCCGATGCTTTCATCTACTGCCGATTAAGAGTCCTAATAGTAGGGAAATTATGGGGCCCCTGAGGGTGTTGGGGCCCTGGGCAACTGCCCAGTTTGCCCCCCCCCCCTAACGCCGGCCCTGGCCACAATAGGGTGTAAAAGTGCTTCCCCCTTCTACCCTATAAAAAGGTTATCAGAAGCTACACTTGGGTAGTGTGCCTCTTGGTGAAAGATCGTTCATTGTTAAACATGCCTCTCCAATGTACTGATAGACATTTTGTCCAATTGACAGGCTTTGAGAGGGGGCATATCATTGGACTGTAAGATGCAGAATGCCTTTGTAAGAGACAGCCAATGTTGTCCTAAGCTTCATTTGTCTGTATAAACTGTTAATGTTGAATGTATTTCTGTGATTCTGTTCCTTTAAGACAGCAGCCATTGTAATTGTGACATGATGCTGGAGTGACTCCCCCCCCTTTTATGTCAGCTTGCCTGTTCTGCAGACAGAATGTGAGCAGAGAAGCAGGAAGTGACGAGACAGAGAGCAGCAGCCATCTTAGCAAGTGTTGTATTGAACTGGTGTGGAGATTTTTCTGTACAGCTAAGCTGTATCTTGGTCCAGAGACAAACAGAGTGTAAAGAGACAACAGGACTAGTGAGTCCACGTGAAAGGAACTGTGCTCAGTGGCTGATCAGTGAGACTGACATTGTGACTGTGTATATGGATACCACAGATAGAGACTCGCAGTGCTGTTGATGTACTGGACAGCACCTGCTAAACCCCGGCTTACATCCCAGCTCAGTGTATGGATTCGGCAGGACTGTCAGTGTGCTGAGTGGAATCTGCTGTTGGATTACATTGCATTCATTGGGTTTCCCTGTTAAAGAGGACTTCATTTCTCCCAAGATCCTGATAACCGTGAGGAGAGGACGTTTCGCTATAAAAGAAAGGAACGACTTTGGGCCCCACCGCGCGCTTCTACAGACTGTAAGCGGTCCACCTGGACCACTGGGGAAAAGGGGGTGCACCCAAATGTGAAGTCAGGGTCAGTTAGGGATAGTTTTGAGTATATTGTTCATTCAGTGTCCATACTGCAGAAGTGGACAGAGTAAAAGTAGAAACCATTGCAGAATTTGCCTTGAAATTGTTCATGCTATATTGTATATTTTGCTTGTCTTTAGCCCTGTCATTTTACCTTTAACTAGCCTTTATTAACTTATAGTAAATATATATTTTTTTCTTGAACTACCGCGTGTGCGTTCATTTCTGGTTGCGGAGTCCAAACCACCTGCCTTGCTCTCGGTTCACAAATTGGCGTAGTCGGCAGGATCCGCTTACCAGAATGGACGGTGACGCACCCGTTCGGGAGAATGGTGCTGGAGGAAGAATGCCAGCAGGGGCTATAATGAGTCAGTTAGCTAAATTTGATGGCAATAATATGTCAGTGAGTATGTGGGTGGAACAGATACGAATGATACAGCGAATGTACCAGACCGCACCAGAAGTACTAGTAGAGCTAGCAATATTGACATTACAAGGGGATGCTAAGACCACGGTGATACTGAGGCCATTTGAACAAAGGCAGACATTTGAGCAAGTAGTCCAGATTCTAGAAACCATTTATGGAGAAACTGCATTGCTGGGGTCTCTGCAGGCTCGGTTCTTCCAGAGGGTACAACAGGAGAATGAAAGCCTTCCCCAATATGCAAATGCCCTACAAGAACTGCTCCGAGATATTCAAAGGAAGGAAAGAGGGGGCTCGCCAGCCTTCTGTAACCCTGATCGGACTCTCCGTGACCAGTTTGTCCTGGGGATACGTGACGGCAGTTTAACTGTGACTATGCAGGATTTTATACGACGAGAGACTGATGCTAAATTCCATGATGTACAGGTAGAGGCCATCTCCCGTGCCAATAGTATGGTCCCGAGGCCGCAGACCGCAGTTGGAGTTACTTTGTCACAGGGGGCTAGTTCTGGCTCAGAGACAGTAGAAAAGGGGACGGTTAAAGAAATTCTCACAGTAATGCAGAAACTGCAAGAGCAAATGGAACACTTGCACACCCGTTGTGATGAACATTCTATGAAAATTGCAGACTTCCAGAAAACTGGAGGTGAAAGGGTGAGCCGTCCATACCCAGAAAATCAGAATCACCCACCACCCCGCTGGAGGGGTGAGGATAGGACCTACCGAAGGGGTCCAAATCATTTAGTGCAGTGCTCAGGAGAAATCGAAGGGGCTTACCGAAGGGGCCCAAACAGATGGCCAGAACGACGGGAGATACGCTGCTGGGAGTGTGGACGGATGGGCCACGTTGCTGCTAGATGTCCAGAGCAACGACAAACTTATGAGAGACCGCCGTTAAACTGAAGTCCCCTGCTGCTGAAGGGCGTGTAGCAGGGGAGACTGACAAGGAGACTATGTGGGGAGAATGCCCTGATGATGACCTGATCGCTGCAAGTCCTGTCATACAGGTGGAAATGGAGGGTATTCCGGTTACCGGGATGATTGACACGGGTTCCCAAGTAACGACCTTGAGTAGAGACTGTTATGAACGGTACTTCCGGCAACATGTGAAATATGATCCCCATACATTCGTACGAGTGGTCGCAGCTAACCAGTTACCAGTTCCGGTCGTGGGAGTGGCCTGGATGAATGTCCGGGTATGTGGCCAAGATCTAGGTAGGAAAGGCATTGTGGTGGTACAGGAGTCACATGAAGTAAAGGTCCCTGTCATTTTGGGGATGAATGTGTTAAAAGAATTAGATCAGATCCTCTTTGAAAAGAAAGGTCACGGTTATTGGAAAGAAACCACCACCCATCGGCCTACTCAAACAGCTTTCCAGCGGCTGATCCGGACATGTGGCTTACAGAAAAGTTCGGATGCGCAGCGTCCTCTGGCTCGAATTTCAGTTCCTTTGCATACAAAAGTTACACTGCCACCCAGTCGGGAGACAATAGTGTCTATGCCCGTAGGCACCTGTCGGAAACTAGAGGGCATAGCTGTGTTGGTAGAACCACTGCAGGCAGCCGAAGGAGGTGTTGATCCGCTAGTGGCCCGTTCCTTGGCAATAGTTCGCAATGGAAGAGTACCACTTCGATGTGTAAACACTCAGGACCAGAGTGTGGACCTGACCCCAGGGAGGCTGCTGGCTAACATCTATGTGACTCCGGAGGAAGTAAGGAAAGTAACTCCAATGCAGCTGAAGCCGACTGAAAGGGATGAGTGGACCGTAACTGTGTCCATGGGAGAAGATGAGGAACCCACCTCTGAATGGAATGGCCGTGCAATTCGAGAACAGATGAAGATGGATGCAAGTTCATGTTCTCTGGAATGTGTGCAGAAGGTAGATGAGCTGTTGTGGGAGAACCAAGCCACCTTTGCACGGTATGCTGAAGATTTTGGATGTACCACAGGGATCTACCATGAGATTCCCACAGGAGACACCCCTCCAATTAGAGAGCGCTACCGACAAATTCCTCCACAGTTGTATCAGGAAGTGAAAGAACTGTTAGCTAAGATGCTACAGGGTGGGATCATCCAAGAAAGCCAGAGTCCCTGGGCGGCTCCTGTGGTGTTAGTAAGAAAAAAAGATGGGTCCATCCGATTTTGCGTAGACTATCGGAAGTTAAACGCTTGCACCGTACGAGATTCCTACCCCTTGCCACGGATTGAGGAGTCCCTCTCAGCGCTAGGGAGAGCCCGGTACTTCTCCTCACTAGATCTGGCTAGTGGGTATTGGCAGGTGCCGATGGCCACAAAAGACAAGGAGAAGACGGCATTCATCTTGCCCATGGGACTATACGAATTTAACCGGATGCCCTTCGGGTTGACAAATGCACCCGGAACGTTTCAGCGGTTGATGGAGAAATGTCTCGGTGACTTCAACTTTGAGTTCACTCTCATCTACTTGGATGACATTATAGTGTATTCTGCGACCTTTGAAGACCATCTCCACCAGTTGGGGCAAGTATTTCGAAGATTGCGGGAACATGGGCTCAAATTGAAACCCAGTAAATGTCGGTTGTTCCAATCTGAAATTGATTACTTGGGTCACCGCGTATCAGGAGAAGGGGTGAGACCATCAAGAGACAAGATAGCGGCTGTTCAAGACTGGCCAATACCGACTACCCTGCGAGAAGTGAGGGCGTTCCTTGGAGTAGCCGGTTACTATCGACGGTTTATTAAGGATTTCGCCAAGGTAGCAGCACCACTTAATGCTCTCCTACGAGGCACATCCGGTGGTCCAAAGAACCGGTCCGTGAAGTGGGGACCTGAACAGGAACAAGCCTTCCAGGCATTAAAGGATGCACTGACAACAGCCCCAATCTTGGCATATGCTGATTACCACTTGCCGTTCCAGCTGTATACGGATGCAAGCCTGTATGGTCTTGGAGCAGTGCTTTCCCAGCTTCAGGATGGCCAGGAGAGGGTCATAGCGTACGGCAGCCGGTCTTTGAGAGATTCTGAAAGAAACCCCGAGAATTATAGTTCATTTAAGTTGGAGCTGTTGGCACTGGTATGGGCCATGACCGAGAAATTCTCTGAATATTTGACCGGTGCTGAAGTTTTAGTACTGACTGACAACAACCCACTAGCTCACCTGGAAAATGCCAAGCTCGGGGCGTTAGAGCAGAGGTGGATAGCCCGAATGACTAAGTTCAATTACCGCATTAAGTATCGGTCCAAGACAGAGAACCAGAATGCTGACGGGCTTTCTAGGGTAACCGCCCAGACCCCCACAGAAGACGTGGATCATGAGTTGGAGCATGTGGAGGTGCCCGATTTCAGCAGATTTTCACAGGCCTTGACCGCCACTAATCAGTTTGAGATGGAGGGGACTGAAATGGCTCCTTTCTTTGGTCCCTCACGACAGGAATGGGCACAGATACAACAGACCCATGAGGGGCTGGCACAGATGATCAAGTGTGTTGAGAAAGGCCAGAAGCCCTGTAGAGAGGAAAGAGAACGACTGACACGTGAGATATTATCTGTTCTGAGTCAGTGGGAAAAGTTGGAGATGAAAAATGGAGTGCTATGCCGAAAGGTCTATTTACCTTCTGAGATCGACATTCGATACCAAATTGTGGTGCCTAGTGAACTGGCTCGCTCCTTGGCAGTTGAGGCTCATAATAAGAATGGACATTTTGGTCATGAGAAGACCTTTCGTTGGTTACAGCGACTGATTTACTGCCCTGGTCTTCGTCAAATGGTCGAAGAAGTATGCCGCAGCTGTCGAACTTGTGAGATCCATAAGGCAATAGAACAGAGAGCTCCCCTGCAAACCATCGTGACCCAGGAACCTTTAGAAATCGTCATGATAGACTATCTAATGGTGGGCCCATCCAATAGCGGACACCAGTATTGCCTCGTAATGGTGGATCACTTCACCAAATTTGCGGTGGTAACCGCCACCAAGGACCAGACAGCTGAGTCAGCAGCTCGTGCTCTGTGCCAAGATTTCATTCGAGTATATGGGTGCCCTAAATGCATCCACTCCAACCAGGGTGCCTGCTTTGAGGGACACGTAATGAAAGAAGTTCAACGTATCTACGGGATAAAGAAGTCGCACACGACTCCATACCACCCTCAGGGAAATGGGGCCTGTGAAAGATTCAATAGAACTCTGCTACAGATGCTGCGGACTCTGGAGGAAGACAAGAAGTTACAGTGGCCTCAGTTCTTGTCTGAAATGGTGTGGGCCTATAACAATCAGGTCCATTCTACAACGGGGTACTCTCCTTATACACTTCTCTTTGGGCGGTCTGGGCGAAGTATAGGAGAATTACAGTTGAATGATGTGGATGGGTTCCCTCCGAGGGATCCAACCTCTTGGGTGCGGGCGCACCGGCAGAGACTTGAGACGATCCATCGATTGGTGCGGCAGCGCCTGCAAGAACATCCCCATCCTGATAAGACCCCAGTGCAAGAAGCACCATTGCAACCAGGCGACCTGGTGCTAGTTCGTGTCAAGAAACCCCAAGGGAAATTGGAAAGCCGATGGGAGGCTTTGCCGTATCGTGTTGTTGGCCGCAAGTATGCGAATGGGCCAGTGTACCAGGTCCAGAAAGAAGGAACTGATTGTGTTCGAGTACTTCACCGAAATATGTTGCGCCTGTGTCATTCTGAAGGGACAAATCATGATGGGCTTGCCAATGTGAATGAGCTCCCACAGTCAGAGAATGGAGGTGCGGAATGGGCCTCCGACGAGGAGGATGATTGTTGGCCGATCCCTGCTCCTGGGGATGTTCCACCTGTGACTACTGTATCTCCGGCCTGTGCCCCCTCTGGTGCGGAATCCGCTGGTCCTTCTCAGCCCATAGCTGCAGCACCCCATAATATACCACCGGTCCTCAGACGGACCACTAGGCCAAATGCTGGTATTCCCCCTGTTCGGTATGCGCAGGATGAGTTTGTTTGGCCTGCCATACATCGGTATACTACCACCCTGTGCATAAAAGTACAACCCTCTGGATATACAGTCATAGGCAGGGACTGCCAATCTTAAAGTGGGGGGGAATATGTAAGAGACAGCCAATGTTGTCCTAAGCTTCATTTGTCTGTATAAACTGTTAATGTTGAATGTATTTCTGTGATTCTGTTCCTTTAAGACAGCAGCCATTGTAATTGTGACATGATGCTGGAGTGACTCCCCCCCCCTTTTATGTCAGCTTGCCTGTTCTGCAGACAGAATGTGAGCAGAGAAGCAGGAAGTGACGAGACAGAGAGCAGCAGCCATCTTAGCAAGTGTTGTATTGAACTGGTGTGGAGATTTTTCTGTACAGCTAAGCTGTATCTTGGTCCAGAGACAAACAGAGTGTAAAGAGACAACAGGACTAGTGAGTCCACGTGAAAGGAACTGTGCTCAGTGGCTGATCAGTGAGACTGACATTGTGACTGTGTATATGGATACCACAGATAGAGACTCGCAGTGCTGTTGATGTACTGGACAGCACCTGCTAAACCCCGGCTTACATCCCAGCTCAGTGTATGGATTCGGCAGGACTGTCAGTGTGCTGAGTGGAATCTGCTGTTGGATTACATTGCATTCATTGGGTTTCCCTGTTAAAGAGGACTTCATTTCTCCCAAGATCCTGATAACCGTGAGGAGAGGACGTTTCGCTATAAAAGAAAGGAACGACTTTGGGCCCCACCGCGCGCTTCTACAGACTGTAAGCGGTCCACCTGGACCACTGGGGAAAAGGGGGTGCACCCAAATGTGAAGTCAGGGTCAGTTAGGGATAGTTTTGAGTATATTGTTCATTCAGTGTCCATACTGCAGAAGTGGACAGAGTAAAAGTAGAAACCATTGCAGAATTTGCCTTGAAATTGTTCATGCTATATTGTATATTTTGCTTGTCTTTAGCCCTGTCATTTTACCTTTAACTAGCCTTTATTAACTTATAGTAAATATATATTTTTTTTCTTGAACTACCGCGTGTGCGTTCATTTCTGGTTGCGGAGTCCAAACCACCTGCCTTGCTCTCGGTTCACACCTTCGTTTGCAGTGGTGTCATGAATGTGAAACCTGGAATGCTATGGACTGGAACTATATCATCTTTAGCGATGAATCTAGGTTCTGTTTGGGATCTGATGATAGACATTTTTTATTAAATAGGATCTTATGGTAGGTCCTTCATTCCTACCTTTGCTGTGGCGTGAAACACTGCCCCATCTGCTGGTATGATAATATTAGATGCAATCGCATACAAGAGTCGGTAACCCCTGGTAGTCAGGGCTGGCGTTAGGGGAGGGTGGAGGGCAGACTGGACAATTGCCCAGGGCCCCAGGATGCAGAGTCTGATGACTCAAATCAGGGGACACATCGGCCACATCGCTAATGAATTTAGAAGCCTGCCCAAGGGAAGTCTGTAAAAATAAACATTTATACTCACCTCTCCTGGGCGTCCAGCGATCTGGATTTGTGGATGCCCAGGAGAGGTGAGGCAAGGTGAGTATAACTGTTCGTTATTTTCAATCACCTCCCCTGGGCCTCCTATTATTATACTCTAGTGTCTGAAGATACTATAATAATAGCACTGAAACAAACCAGTGAACCGAACTTCACGAATAGAGATGAGCGAAGTATTCAAAAATTCGATTTGGCAACTTCGCCGAATTTCGCGATACAATTCTATGCGATTCGAATTAAATTGCGGCGAATGGAGTAACAAAAACAGCTATTTATTGGCTGCAGAGAGCTGGGGTGGGCGGGTGGACGTCAAAATGGCGGAACCCTTTGGATGCTGCGGTCATGTTTGACCTCTGCATCCAAGGTGATAAAACCCCCGATCGGTTATGGAGCAGGGTGTTAGCTGTCAGTTACAATCCACCAGAGGATTTGCCAGTTCTTTAGTGGGCCAGTTCAAGCCTGGTGCTAGTACAGTAAAAATTTTGTTTTGTGTTTAAACTGGGCAGTTCATTCCATCTTCCGCTGCAAGTAAACATGCACAGAACTGGATTTTACATCATCAAAACTACACACGACACAAGTATGTGCTACAGTGGCACTGCAAATAAGAAGGATCAGTTACAGCTGAAGGCTGATTTTTATAGCCCATTTAGTGGATATGGGACTTTGATAACAACATTTCTAAAGGGAGTAGAGACTATCTGCAAAGCAGAGCTTGTAATAACACCTCAGCAGGCATCAATGAAGTCTTTGAAATCAATCTAATGTGTCTTTTTACTAAGACTGATGTCAATTGAGGCTGGAGGAAACTCTTATACTGAGCTGCCGGTGCCAGATCACATCTAATGACATCACAGAGGCACACTCAAAGAGTCCTACTAGCTCAATGTTCTGGCACCTAACTGATGTCATTAGGAGTCATCACATTTTCCTGAGCTGGCTACTCAGCACTATAGTTTAAAGTGGTGCAAAAGAAAGCGTTTTTCCTATGTGCTTATACTGTATTACCTCTCATGCTGAGCTGCCAGCATCATCCTCCAGCCTGAGGTGAAACCAGTCTTATTTGTAAGAATACATATGACACTAATTTGAAAGTGTTCTGGAGCCTTTATAGACATCAGTGACAATGGCAAGATGTCTTTGCAGACAGTCTTGATACCATTTAAATAAATATTATTTTATCCAATTCCTTTATCCACTAAATAGGCCATAAAAATCTGAATGGTACGGTCTTACTGCAGATTGGGATCCTGATGGAAAATCGGAAGCACATGCATAGTGACTTTTTATTATAAGCTTTGGAGGAGAATGGTCATATGATTGGTGTTCTCTCTATGGGGATCTCAGAATCAGTAGTGCTGCCAGAGTTTATCAAGCCTCTTGTGCCTATTTTCTTTTAATTCTGCCCCAGGGAGGGGCCCTGGTGAAAAATTGGAAGCACATTCAGGCTAAGGCCCCACATAGTGTCCCACAGTAAAAAAGCACTGTGGGAAAAAACACGGGGCAATGCATAACGGTTTTTCCCGTAGAGCTTTTCACAGAAAGACTTTCTGCTTCCATTATACCTATGGGGAAACAGCCAGCATTTCTGTAGGTATAATTGACATGCTGCAATGGTTTTGGAAATCACAGCGTGTCCGCTGTGCACATTTATTCGGAAAGTGGGCATTGGGATTCACTAGAATCTCATCCACTTTGCTGTGACTGTAAAACACCGCATTTCCCAAATTTATTATCATGTTCAGCAAAAAAACAAGTATAAAGAATGCTGGAAATTTACACCAGGTATGAAATGGCATAGATTTCACTCTAGGCACACAGTGGGCAAACTCTGCTCTCGCCAGCCTCAATGCCAGTCTTCATAAATCTCCCCCACTGTGTCTCTTCAGCCAAAGTGTGGTTTTACATAAAGTGTTTTTTAGGCTAAGGCTGCTCGTTGTGGAAATGCAGCTAAAAAATAAGTGCGTTTTTCATTTTTACCTTTCCCACACCATAAAAGTCAATGGGAAAAACACAGCTTTTCCATAGGTAAATGAAGCTGCATTTAAAAAAACAAAACAAAAAAACAAAATGTGTGTTTTTGAAAACGCAGTGTTTCCGCAGCATTTTTTCTTTCTGCAATGGGAGAATGAGATTACCCAAAATCTCATTCAGGCTAAATTCATATATATATATATGCACCGGAGTCTTTATTGGAGAACCTGAACGTTGGAGACTCCGTAGGAGATTCCGGCACAGAATGGAGGACTTTTTTCTCTGCCGGTTTCAGTATAAAAAATATATAGTCTATGGGCAGGGCCAGTTTTAGACAAAGTGTGGCCCTGGGCAAAATTAAAAGTGAGGCCCCGTATTCTCACATATTGTTCCAACAAAACAAACGAATTCAATTGGTACACACTGTGCAGAGTGCTGCTGAATTGATTTCTATCATTAGGATATTTGCTAGGATCTTGAAATATAAGGGGCACATGGTCCGCCGAAAATTATTTATAAACATATCTTTATTGAAAACCAAAAACCAAATGTAAATATTATGTCCATACTGTTATGGAAGAAAGCACCCCATGCACTAATGTTACCAATGATACCTGTATACAAGGCTCAAATAATACTGCCACACTATGACGGCAACCATTACCATTACATAGTGACTTATGAAAACTAATTATATAGATGTAATATATAAACATGCCCAATTATTTAGAGAGTATGTAGGTGAGTCAATACCTAGTAATAAGGGAGCACTATAAGGTGGAATGAGAACTAATAAGGGGGCACTATAATAAGGGGGAACTAGAATGTATAGGGGGACACTATAATAAGGAGGAACTAGAACTAGTAAGGGGGCACTATAATAAGGGGGAACTAGAACTACTAAGGGGGCACTATAATAAGGGGGAACTAGAACTACTAAGGGGGCACTATAATAAGGGTGGACTAGAACTAGTAAGGGGGAACAAGAAGTAATAAGGGGGCTCATTGGGATGTTTGACAGTGCTCATTCAGGGATTAAGAACATTTAGCAAAATGCATGGGAGATTTTACGATCTGATCTGGATATTGGTCCATTGTTAAGTAATAGACCATCGGTTGCTTGTAGACGGGGGGCCAACCTCAAGGATAAATTGGTTCACAGCCATTTGGCCTCTAAAAACACGGATACCTGGCTAGGTAGACAAGCGGAAAAAATTTTAGGGACATACCCATGTGGGTCTTGTCGAGCATGCAGCTTCATTCAATCAAGTAAGTCATTTACTAGTACCATCTCTGCCAAGTGGTATCAAAACAGTTTTATTAATTGCAAAACAGAGGGGGTGATTTACCTCATAACGTGTTTATATGGGGTACAGTATGTTGGGAAAACCATCAGGCAACTTCGCAGGAGGGTGAGAGAGCATGTCCTTAATATTAATTGTCAGGAGGACACTACTGTCGCCCGGCATGTGTAGGACCAGCATCAAGGTGATGCATCCCATATTAGATTTCAGGGGATAGAGCTGGTGCATCCATCCCCAAGAGGGGGTGATTTTGACCAAAAAGTGTTACAAAGAGAGGCTCGCTGGACATTTAATTTAAAAACAGTCAAGCTATGGGGATTGAATGATGGGATCTCCTATGCCTGTTTTATTTAATTTGATCTGGTTCCTCTGTTTTATCTAGTTTGAACTGGCAATATATCACTCTATGATTGCAGTGAGTCTCTTGGTTTACATATAGCCCCTTTTTAGGTGGTTTGGTTATGATATTAACGAATCTCTTGGTTCACATATAGCCTCCTCTGAGGTGGTTTGACTATTGAGATTAGAGTTGGTGTAATTTTATACCAACTCTCATTGAACAGTTTGGTTCTCAGGTGACCATCTGGTCCTTATTGTGGGATGTTTTGTCTCTATTTACCATCTTGTGGCTTTTCCTGTAATAAGGGAGGTAGTAGTAATGATTTTTTGCTGTATTTGATGACACTATAAATATTGACATGTACGATGGTATTATATGCACATCTATTATTGTTGATCGTTAAATACGTAGGGTCGGTACTTCCAAATTCGATTTTAGTCTTCTTGTGTACTTCCTCTCCTCTCCTGATAGGGGTATTCTGTATTTTGATGTTTATTTATACTTACCTGCTTGCGATTCTTCTAGATCTGTCTCACATCGGTACTAGTATGTGAGAGCTTGTTCTGTTGACATTCTGCTGGTGGGCGGAGTCTATGGGGGAGTGATTGGCTGTCCCGTTATGTGATTGGATCTTTGAGAGCACATGCGTGAAGGTCCTGCCATTTTCAGCTGTATGGTGGTGTCGGATGTACATCGCTATGATTGGCTACAGATGATATGAAGGGACAGGCTTTTTAACTATTTAGGACCGGGACCTCCGTTCTCCTGTGTGGCCAAACATAAGTGCTGCACATTTTCGAGCTCTTCTAGCACAGAACCTCTGATGATTTGTCATAGCAAAAAGAGATCTATGGGCAATTGAAATGCGTTAGTTGTGCTCTAAAAGCTATGTTTAGCTGGATATCTGCAGTGACTTGTTCACTGGGCTGTTAGGTGTGGGTGAGAGACTGCCTAAACGGTTTAAACTGGTCTGCATTACAAATATTAGCAGACTAGAAGGTACTAAGCTTTGGGTGTGACTACACCTATTTTGAGTGTATCAGTTAGGGGATTAGCCCAGATGATAGATTCAGATAAACACCTGCTCTATACCCTAGTCTGTAATATATATACTAACAGACAGGAACAGTGTGGTTGTTCTTTTGTGCCTTCTGCAGCATCCCAGAGTGTAACTGCTTTTATATGTTTGTCTTGTGTGCCTCTGGGTTTTATGTCTGTAAGTTCTGTTCTGTGTTAAGTGTATTTTTGTGCAGCTTTCCCTTTGTATTTTTCCCCCTGCAGTGTTCAAACCCAGACTGGGTTCAGCCCTGGCCTATCACAGGCCACTGGGCGGGGTTGTGAGGAGATATAATCTCCCCGGCGACGGTTGAGATTCAGTTCAGTGCATGCTGTAGACCAGACAAGGTGTGCAGAGCTGACCTGCCACCAGGCTGGACTGAAGGCCAACCGCCGCTACCACAGCCTCAGGAGGGATAGCATCAGCCCCAGGCTCTTCTCAAGACAGCTCAGAGCTAGAGAGTGGAGATTTCCAAGTGGCTGAACTTGATTCGTGTCGTGCCCGGAGAAGCAGGAGAGGACCCTGACAGGAGAGTCGCATTCGGGCCTAGTATCCAGGTATCCAGTTCCCTGTCAGGACTCCCTGTAACTCTATCCCCAGTATAGCAAGCTGGGAGAGGTACAGAGGTGGAGTAGAGGAAGCCATCTTGTGGAGCCGATACTGTCTTTGGGCACCCTCCTAGAACCAAGGCTGGGGTTAGGACACTGCAGGACTATTACCCCCATCTGGAAGCTGCCGTTGTCTCTTGTTCCAGTTGCCTAAATAAAAAGGCTGTTTGGTTTACCTGCAACGCTGACCCCTGAGTCGTGCCTGCATTACCATCAGGGCTCTTCCGACCAACACCACACTGGCTCAGGTAGGAGAGATTCCTCTGCAACTGGAAGTGCCCCGGGGGAAAGAACAACTACCACCACCATCCGGTAGTGCTGCAGGAGCCCCCTTGACCTTGTCCGGCCTGGGAGTGGGACTGGAGCCGTTTGGGAGCGTGCTCGGCCTGCTAGGTGGCACAGCATCCGCCACTACTACTCCCATCCTCCGGTCTCATCCAACTGGGTTGCGGCAAGGCGATTTTTTGTCGTAGTCGGCAGGATCGTGACTCCCGTGTCCTTATAACATCTTCAGACTACGGTGTCAAGATCCTTATAATTTCATCTCTACAACGGGTGAGCTAAAACCTTTATTGGCTGTGTGAGAGACTTAGCCCTGTGGATTTATACTGAGGACTCTGTTTGTGTGCCCGGAGCTGTTTGTCGCTATCTCCCTGGATTATTTGCAAAGACTGTGGACTGTTGCAACTGTTTGCGTGTTTAAACAACTTTATTGCGAGCCAGAGGACTGCCAGCCGTTACCGGACTGTATACTGTGCTGCGACATCACCGGTGCACGTGAGCCCAGCCCACGAGGGGTTAACTCCAGCCTCAGACGGAGCTGCATCGTTCAAAATTCTACAGCTCCGCAGAGGTTAACCGCCATCCCGCCAAAACCAGTGCTCAGGCGGGAAAGACTGACGTCAGAAGTGCATCAGCCAAGCTCCACCCTCCAACTTTGAAAAGGACGAATCAGCAGCCGCTGACGTCAGCGGGACAGCCCTCTCTACAGGACAGCGTCATCGGAGCCTCCTGGGCGCCGCCATCTTGGGTGAGTCCAACCCTAGACCTGTCCTATGCGTAGTAGCACCGCCCACCAGCATCCATCTTGAGGAGAAGTCCTGGAAAGTTCCAGAGAGTGTGCGTTAGTCGACTTGTGTGCATGCAGAATAATTTGTCCTGCTGCATTATGTCACGTCCCCCATCTGTCCGAGGTAGTAACCCTGATCCGAGCGCCTGGACTTGGGGAGAGGAGATGGACGTTGAGGAGGCTATGGAAGAGATTCCCGTGGCTGCGGTGCTGACTACTTCGGGGACTCCGGCCGGGGCCCCCGTTTCACCTGCTGCTGTCCCTCCAACTGCTGTTCGCGCCCGAAGGCCTACTTCTATCGCCGGGCGCCAACAACTTAAAGTGGAGGAAGAGAAGGCGTATTCTCGTCGACGAGCTGGCTTAGAACCACCTGTGGAGGGCGAGGTGCCTGACCGGAGAAGAGGTACCGTTATGGCTTTTGACTGGAGAAACGGCTGTGGATACATCGCGGAGGACTCTGAGTGGGCCAACGTGTTTGTCAACCGGAGGCCGGTGAAGAAGCCTGGGTTGCCAGATCATCTACACAATCTGCACCCAGGTGAGAGAGTGGAGTTCACCCTGAAAGTAGGCCCTAAGGGTTTCTGGGCAGCTGACGTTGACCGGATCCCTATGTCACCACCACGACACGAGGTCTGGGAGGACTCTGCCACCGCCACACCTGGTCGCCTGCTAACAACAGCCGCAGGCCTGGCCTACGGCCCACTTCCCTCCGGGGCTGCACCCGCATCACCGCCACGCCCTGCTCCTGCTGCATCGCCACCTGCTGTCCTGAGCACTATAATCATCTCGGGGGGTGACCACATCTGTATCGGAGGTCACTCTGCAACTCCTGCAGCTGCACAGCAAGTGGAGCCACCTGTCTACAAAAGCAGCATGAATCCAGCCACCGTCACCGCCTTCTACAAAGCAATGGAGAAGAAGGGCATGGACTTCCGACACCTGTCCAGGTTACCTGAGGCTGCACCCCTGATATCTGTATCCCTGACGTCTGCACCAGCTTCACGTCCCAAGACACCGGGATCTTCTTCTACAGAAGCTGATGATTGAAAGGTTGCCACCCGTAAGTTTTGTGCCCCCCAGTCTACACCTGACTGGGGAGATCAAGTTTCTTTGCCCTTCAGGGCTCCCCCTGGAGTGATTTCCGTGGACTTTTAACCTTGTGCATAGTCCCAAGTTTGTTTTTTTTTGCCCCTCTACAATTTAGTGCCGAACTTTTGGACACTTCCCCTGTTTGACCAGTGCGAACTTGTGGACACTGCCCCAGTTTCCCTATTTATTCACCTGTCCTCTTGCTCCAGGAAGGACACTAACTTACCTGTGCCCTGGAATTTCTATTGAGGCCCTGGAAGTGGACACTATTACAATTGTGCCTCAGGGACCTTTATTTGTGTTTCCCTGTTTCCTGGAGTTTTGCTGGTGCCTGAGAAGGGACACTCCTAATTTTGTGCCTCAGGTACCAGGTGTAAATGTGGACTTTTATGTGAAATGAAACATGATAACTATATGCCTTGTATATACTTTATGTGCTTATCTGTTATGTTGTCTGTCCGCTGTATTGCCTTCTCTAGCCTGGGCAGAGATTCGGCGAGGGCGGCTCAGGTAAAAATAGGGGGGTGTGCAGCATCCCAGAGTGTAACTGCTTTTATATGTTTGTCGTGTGTGCCTCTGGGTTCTATGTCTGTAAGTTCTGTTCTGTGTTAAGTGTATTTTTGTGCAGCTTTCCCTTTGTATTTTTCCCCCCTGCAGTGTTCAAACCCAGACTGGGTTCAGCCCTGGCCTATCACAGGCCACTGGGCGGGGTTGTGAGGAGATATAATCTCCCCGGCGACGGTTGAGATTCAGTTCAGTGCATGCTGTAGACCAGACAAGGTGTGCAGAGCTGACCTGCCACCAGGCTGGACTGAAGGCCAACCGCCGCTACCACAGCCTCAGGAGGGATAGCATCAGCCCCAGGCTCTTCTCAAGACAGCTCAGAGCTAGAGAGTGGAGATTTCCAAGTGGCTGAACTTGATTCGTGTCGTGCCCGGAGTAGCAGGAGAGGACCCTGACAGGAGAGTCGCATTCGGGCCTAGTATCCAGGTATCCAGTTCCCTGTCAGGACTCCCTGTAACTCTATCCCCAGTATAGCAAGCTGGGAGAGGTACAGAGGTGGAGTAGAGGAAGCCATCTTGTGGAGCCAATACTGTCTTTGGGCACCCTCCTAAAACCAAGGCTGGGGTTAGGACACTGCAGGACTACTACCCCCATCTGGAAGCTGCCGTTGTCTCTTGTTCCAGTTGCCTAAATAAAAAGGCTGTTTGGTTTACCTGCAACGCTGACCCCTGAGTCGTGCCTGCATTACCATCAGGGCTCTTCCGACCAACACCACACCGGCTCAGGTAGGAGAGATTCCTCTGCAACTGGAAGTGCCCCGGGGGAAAGAACAACTACCACCACCATCCGGTAGTGCTGCAGGACCCCCCTTGACCTTGTCCGGCCTGGGAGTGGGACTGGAGCCATTTGGGAGCGTGCTCGGCCTGCTAGGTGGCACAGCATCTGCCACTACTACTCCCATCCTTCGGTCTCATCCAACTGGGTTGCGGCACTTCCTCCTTGTACTGGATATCAATGTGGATTATTTAAGGTCCAGTCAAAAAAATCATGAGGGTTGACAACTATTTTAATGTCTCCTGTCTAGGAGATGAGTTCAGATTCATCATATTTTTGTTTTTGTTGTTTGGGGGTTTTCTAAAGATTTTAAACATTCTTCAATAAAGGTTTATTTTGGTTTTATGCGTCCCTTATAGGTATTGACTCCCCTACATACTCTCTAAATTACATAGTGACTTAATAATACCACCATACTGTTACTGCCAATGTACAAAAAACAATATTACCACAATACAGTGACAGATACCTCCTCTACACAGATGCTCTGTTGACCCTAATAACATATGACGCCAGATAGTGCCTCATATTTTTCCCAAAACATTAGTTGTGCTGCAGACTGCAGTAATGCACCACACAGTAGTGGTGCCAACTTTTGTACTCAGTAGAATAATAGTGACCACACACATTTATCATAATAAAATTTGATTATATAATTAAAATAATGATTTAGCAATTTCTTCCATGATATTAAAGCTCACCTCTGTACACAGTAATGATACCTATATTTCAGCCCTGCATAGTAATAATGCCCACCATTATGCCTCTGCAAATTAATAATGCCCCTCTCTGTCCACTACACAGTAACAATGTCCACTTTGTGCCCTTTACAAAATAATAAAGGTGGGCATTATTATTATGTGGGGGCAAAAAATTGATTATTATTGCTTTGGGGCAGAAAGGGGGTATTATTGTAAATAACACATCCTTTTTGTCCCTCAAACAGTACAACCCTCTTTGTGCCTCCAGAGAATAATAATGATCTACTTTGTGCCACCTAATAAGTAATAGTGTCTCCTCATAGATTACAGCTTATCAGCTATAGTACCTTTTTGTTATAGTGCCCCCTTATTAGTTCTACTTACCCCTTATTATATTGCCGCCCTATTAGTTCTAGTTCCCCCTTATTATAGTGCCACCTTATTAGTTCTCATTCCCCCTTATAGTGTCTCCTTATTACTTCTTGTTCCCCCTTACTAGTTCTAGTCTGGCTTTATTATAGTGCCCCTTTACTAGTTCTAGTTCACCCTTATTTTAGTGCCCCCTTACTAGTTCTAGTTCCTCCTTATTATAGTGTCCCCCTATTCGGTATAGTTCCCCCCTTATTATAGTGCCCCCTTTTTAGTTCTCATTTCTCCTTATAGTGCTCCCTTATTACTTCTTGTTCCCCCTTATTAGTTCTAGTCCGCCTTTATTATAGTGTCCCCTTATTAGTTCAAGTTTCCCCTTATTATAGTTCCCACTTATTAAAGAGCACCCTTACTAGTTCCCCTTATTATGGTGCCCCTTATTATTTCCTCCTTATTATAATGCCCCCTTACTAGTTCCCCCTTATTATAGTGCTTCTTGTTAGTACCCCTTATTATAGTGCCACCTTATTAGTTCTAGTCCCCCCTTTTTCACCCTTTAGTTCTAATGCCTCCTTATTATAGTGCCTCTTATTAGTTACAGCACCCCTTTTCAATTTTAATTCCCCTCTGTCCTCCAGAAATTTAAAAAAAAAAAAAAAATCTACTCACCTTACCTGATCCCCTTACAACTGAAGCTGATGAAGTCTCCCCTGCTCCTGAAGAGATCCAGCACAGGCTGCACAATGCAGTGCCAGGACGATATGTGCGTACTATACTGTGGCTTACCTAGCATGGCAGAGCATGGAGATATTCTCCATGCTCTGTCATAGGTGACAGGTTCAACTGAATCAGAGTCCTGAGGACTCCGCTTCAGTTGAAAGTGGTGCTCTCATGATCGGAGGCACCAAGGGAAACGTCGGGTGCCCTGGATCCACTGGGGGCCCCTTTGGGTTTTGGGGTCCTGGGCAGCTGCCCAGTTTGCCCCCCCCCCCATAATGCCGGCCCTGTCTATGGGGTCTTCCGGTGTACGCAGGTAACCTCTGTTTTGACGGTCAGGCTCTCCGTCATTCAGGTTCCCCGGTGAACTGAACAACTGAGAACCCAAAACCTAGCCTCGCTATGCTGGTATTGTAAAACAACAACAACCAGCGTCTGACAATAGCTACATTTCTGCCATTTTCCTACTGTTTTTAGGTTAAGGCCCCAGGTTGTGAGCCACAGCCAAAAGCACTGCAGAAAAGACAGTGGCGGAAATGCATCACATTTTTTTTTCACAGTGTTTTTCTGTAATGCAAAAGAAACCAAAATGGCTGCCCTTGATAAAATGGCTGCCCATGATAAGCTATTATAGAAGCCAGCTCATAGTAACCTTAATTTCAACTCGGTATGAGATAATGTCTAGATAGACATGAAGACAGATCAAAGTTCAAACTCTGTTTGAGCTAATGTCTACAATAGACTTAAAAACCAGCTCAGAGGTTCAACTCTGTTTGCGCTAATGTTTACATGGATATAAAACGAGCTTAAAGTTTAACTCTGTATGAGCTAATTTCTACAATAGACTTAGAAGCCAGCTTAAAGATTAACGCTGTATGAAGCATACGTGTCACAAGACATATTCCAGTGGGAGTTGGCCCCTTTCACAGGAATGTGAGCTTGGAGATGAGTAAAGCCTTACAGAGGTGTATACACTTCTGTAACCGCCCACTCTATAACCACACAAAGGGTATATAAAGACGGATGATATCCCCTGGCCGATGTTGCAATCCTGATAGCAGTAATTGGGGACGCCTGATGCTGCATGATACCTGTCACAATGGCTTGGTGGTATTTCCTGAAGCTACCCTTATCGGAGTTCATCAATGAAGATTGGCAGTGTTGTAAGTGTTGATTTAATTACCTGTTTATATACTTTGATATACCTTTTGATATACTTTTAAGTGTTGCAAGTGTTGATTTGATATACCTTCTGATATACTTTTAAGTGCTAGAAGTGTTGATTTGATTACATTCTAATATCTTTTATACTTTTCCTTGTTATAAGACCTTTTTGATATCTTCTTATACTCTTCTTAATAAAATGTTAAGCTATTGTTGATAGTCCAGTGTTTTATTCTATAACTTTATTCTATTACACGGAATCCAAAGAATCTTTTCCCTTGGCAAAACATTTTCACAGAAAGTCCACAGAGTTTTGCTCTATGGACTTTCTGCCCCTATTATACTGTGAAATATAAAGAAAGGACTTCATCATGCTGGATCGACTTCTGGCTTTTTACGTAAGTTACAGTACTACTTTCATCATGGTGACAGGCTTCAAAATAAAGGTCAATTAGTTATACAGTGAAGACCACCCCTTTGAGACCCCAAGACTTATTTTTCTTCAGTAACTAATTTTTCTTTCATTATACTCTATGGAAGCTACCTCTTTATAAGCAGACTACCCCCTTATTCAACCAAAGACCACTTTTTAAGCACTGGACTCCTTTGAAAAGACCACACATTGAACTTACATATCCTGTGAGACCAATGTGGACACAGCTCTGCCTTGCACTGCACCACTGGACTGCAGCAAACAAGAACAAGAGACTTGCAAGGGACATCAAGGGAGAAAAACTACCAGCATTAGACTGGAGCAGAGAGTCCGTTTCACGCCCAATGTGTAATAACTGAACAATGGAGATCACCAGTGAAGTGCCAAGCATACATGCCAACAATCCCAATTTTTCTAGGACAATCCTGAGAACTAGGTGACATATTTAATGTTATCCCCACCTCAAAATGGGCATTCTTGGGGCATTCCTAGGCAGGCCTTAAAGTTTTGGCTATGAAATGTCAGTATATATGGTGAAAAGGGCAGTGACAGGGGAAGATGAAAGGGGAGACATGTTGGGGTCTAGGAATGAGAGAAGAGTCATGCTAGGAAACATGAAAAAGAGGGGCAACCATTCTGAAGACAAAGATTTAAAGAGATACTACTCTGGGAACTAGTAATCAGAGGTCAGCCATGCTGAGGACAACAATTTAAATGGATGCCATGCTTGGGACTAAGGGCCACTCCATGGTCCATATGTGGGCCATAGTACCCAGACTGACCACAGCTGTGTGCATAGAAGTCATTGCATCATAGTCAGTTAAAACGCTATTAGTTTATTATTGTAGCGATCGGCTGTTAAGAAGCTCACTGAGTCATAACTGCCTATGATGCGTGAACTTCTGTGCACACAGCCGAGTTCAATCTGGTTACTATGGCCCACACATGGTCTGTTTTCCACGGACAAGGATGATTTTGGGTTCTGGAATCATTATTTGGGGTTTTGGAGGGTTGTGCATGTTTACTGACTGACTACATTAGACAAAGCAGTGGTCAGTTCACCTGAAAGAGTGCACTTGATCCAGCCTCTGATACACAGTCCAAATAATATTATAAGTAAGCCATTAAGGCTGGGGCAAAAACCGGGGTGTTTTAAAGCCTCTGGAAAGTGGATGGGATACAGGTGGCAGAGAAGTGTGGGTGGGGGAACATTTTGAGGCCATTATAATTAATTGGGACACTTATGGGGGCCAATAGAAAGCATGGGGACGCCTATGGGGGCCAAGATAATGTATGGGGAAACTTATATAAGCCATTATAATGTATGGGGACACTTATGGGTGTCATTAGAATGTATGGTGACACTTATAGGGTGACAAGAGGTTCTATGGGGGGCTTCAAAAGGATGTCTTCCCTCACAACCCCACACCCCTGGCCTCACCAGAGAACCTCTGGATATATCCTAGCAATATGCTATCACTATGCTATGGGGACCAATAGAATGTATGGGGACACTGAAGGTTCCATTAGAACACATGGGGACCTTTAGAAAGTAGGGGACACTTACTTATGGGTGCCATTAGAATGTATGGGGTACACTTAAAGGGGACCTTTCACCACCTCCAACAAGTCCAGTTCTTTAAATCCATTAATAGCTGCTGCTCCACAAATTCTAGAACAGTTGGAATTTCTTCTGTAGCTCTCACTGTTCCTGAGCAATCAATGCTGTTAGTTTTGGTGCCTGATATACTATTTAAGCTCTGTACTGTCAGAGGGGTGGTGTTAGGCAAGAACAGGCAAGGGGTGTGATTCTAAGCTTTACCATTGGCTGCCTCTGATTGGAGCGCTGAATCACACCCTGACATCGCCCTTCTGACACTACAAAGCTTAAATAGCATATCAGGCATCAAAGCTACCTGCACTTGTTGCTCGGCAACAGTGGGGGCTAGAGAGAAAATTCCACCTGTGTTGGAATCAGTGGAGCAGGACCTAAGATGTTAAGAACTTGAATTGGTGGAGGTAGTGAAAGGTCCTCTTTAAGGGGAACCTTAGAATGTATTGAGACATTTATCAGGGCAAATAGAATGTATGGGGACTCTTATGGGGATCAATAGAAAGTATTGAGCCACCAGAATGTATGGGGGTACTTATGGGGACCAATAGAATGTATTTGGACACTAATGAAGAGGCCATTAGAATGTATTTGGACACTTATTGGGAGGCCATTAGAATGTATCTAGACACTGATAGGGCCATTACACTGTACAGGGGGAATAATAGGGGTCATACTGTAGGGAAACAATATCCTGTGGTGGGACAATGGACATTGGGGGGATATTAAATGGGTTACCCACCTTTCTATTATTGCTGACCTATTCTTAGGATAGGTCATCAATATTACATCTGCAGGGGTCTGACAGTAGTTAACAGAAGATTTAATATCTACATACAACAAATTCATTATATGGGTGTATCAAACTATAATGGTCTTGGGCCTTGTTCACATTGTCCATTTACTTGGACAATGCAGTTTCCATAACATTTATTTTTTGGCTGTGAGAATCCACACCAATTAATGAAATAAGGATTCATGCAGGATAGGCAAGAGGCTGTTCTTTAACATCAGGTGATATGTATTTTCAATGTTTGCTATTGTTATTTTTGTATTTTTTTATGGCTTCCTATTTTACCTTTGATTCAGAACACATATAGAGCTAATGTTTGGAAAATAATATCCTTACCTAAATCAGCTGATTCCTAGCATTTGAGCTTGAGCCCTGTTTAGATGGTTCAGTTAGTTGAACTATTTGGTATTCAAGCCTTTTTTGGATTGGCAGTGAAATTCTATACTGAATCAATGAATTATTCATATAGTGATTGGGAGGCATTTTCTGTGGTGCTAAGTTTTATATACACATGATGTTTGTCTTTGAGAAGGTTATCTTGTAGTTACTAAGGGCTGTGATAGTCTATCTATGTATCAGAACAGCACATGCAATGTCAATGATGAGAGGATGATGTCACATATTTATATCATGTGATTTGTATTATGTGGTGCATTGGTCGGTATTTTTTTATAAAAGCAGTTTTAGTAATTCTAGGATTATATATAAATGCATGTATTCATGTGAATACAGCCCAACTTTTTTAAATTCTCTGGATGAACTACAATTGTATAAACTGGGGAATCTGTTCTAGAGTAATTATATTATAGCTTACTATTGTCTGTTTAGCTAACAAGCCTTAAAGTGACAAGTCGCTCTGGCTCAATAACAGCAGTGCGCATCGATTACGGCTAAACAGCAAGGAATCAATAGAAGTCCTTTTATGCCTGGAGTCCGCGCTCTGCTCTATGTGGTGGAGACTAAAGAATAACAATGAAGCAGCGATCTTACGGCTTCACCATTTCTTATGAGCCTCTATAAATTTATTTGACTGCAGAAGTTCATGTTGAACCTCTACACATGGATCCTGATTAATGACTAGAAGAAATTCCACTGCAATTAGATGTAATGAGAACCATCATGTGCTGTGCTGATCCCAGGAAATGTACACTTCATTAACAACTCGTGTCCATGATACCTGATCTGCCAATAACAGTGCAGTTGTACACAGTAACACTGCAACTGTATGCAGGGGAAACAAAATATTTGTGTGTATATATATATCCTGAACTTCTGCACTTGGTAAACTGCTGCAGCATAATATCTTGTCACAGAAGACGACAAAAACCAATGAAAACATTTTCCAATCACTTTGATGGTAGACCGGTCTGTCAATTATTCTCCCTTATATTATTGGCTGAAATGCCTGTCAGTCATATATATGACATGAATGGACATGTCTGGTCATTCCCATCCCTAGAAGAAGCAGACTTGGTTGGAAAAATGCGTGTTGGGTGGTCTCTATAAGGGTTAAAATTAATGAGGGATAGCAGTTCCTTCTACCCCTAATATACATGTAGTAGGAACTCTCAAAATCCCACTGATGTGCTTTTCACTACAATTTCCTTTGTTATAGATGCCTTTCTGCCATTTAAATATAGGAAAAGTGGTTCCTATATTCGCCATAGCCTGCACTGTCTAACATAGTATTCTGCTGTATCTCTGATGCACTCAGATATAGCATCTCTCCCAGTCACATAGCAACACTGGAGGTGGGTTCCAGCATGTGCTTTCATTGTAAAGCCAGAATACATGATACACGGCAGTTGTATACCTGACTTTGTCAATGGCTTTGTTCACTATCTATGGATACATCTGGGCAGGTTCACTTTAAACATAGGGCAAATGCACCGTGCCCTATGGTAACGTAGGTATGTCTATGTGGTGGTGATGGGGGGAAGCCAACTTATGAAACCTTTGCACTGGGCCACCAATGTATTAAAACAGCTCTGCATCTGGGTATTGAAACCTTTTGGTGCCAGTATTGTGGTCAATTTGGGCTTGGCAGGGCAAATGTGTATGGCTATTTAATAAAGACTAAGCCCTCAAGTTGCAGAAAAGCTGGTTGTTTTGTTGTATATTTTGCTGTGTTTTTGAGCCAAATTCAGGAGTGGCTCCAAAAGGTATGGGAAATATAAAGGAAGCTCTTATACATCTCCCTTCTGCTCAATCCACTCCTGGCTTTGGCGCAAAAAACCGCAACAAACTCTGCAACAAAAAAAGCAGCTTTTCCGCAACATTGGTCCTTAGCCTAAATCTCTTATTAGGGTGGGGTCAAAATTTCTCAGCCACTTCCTCCTAGGAGATATTTACACCTCTACATCCATGCACATCCTTAGGGTTAGCTTAATACCCAAGACAGAGAAGGTGATCACATACAGATAGGGGATTCTCTCCATCTCCTGTTTGATGGTTATATATGCCATCTCTACGCCATTTTATATACCCATTATTTTTTTAACAGCTTAAACTCTTTAAGAATAATGTCCCATAGTGGCCCCTCCACACAGTATAATGTCCCATAGTGGCCTCCACACAGTAAAATGTGCCATAGTGCCCCTCCACACAATATAATATCCCACAGTGACCCTTTCACACAGTATAATGTCACACAGTGGCCCCTCCATACAGTATAATGTCCCATAGTGGCCCCTCCACACAGTATAATGTCACACACTGGCCTCTCTATAAAGTATAAAGTCCCATAGGGACCTCTGCACACAATATATTGCCCTATAGTAGCCCGTATGATTTTCTTTACGAATTTTCCCAAAAATTCAGGTTCAGAAGAACTTTAGCCCTTCTTTTATCCTCATGTTCTGCATAAGGAGGGTAAAAGCAGCGTCGTGGAAAGCAGCATTTTTGCCTACTAAAGAAACGTCTGAGAATATTGCATTTTACAGTAGCAGCAAAGAGAATGAGATTCTGGCTAATCTTATCCACATGTTGTAGATAAAAAAACGCTGCAGAAAAGCTGAAAAGCTGTGTTTTTGAAAAACGTAGCATATCAATTTAACCAGTGAAAACACAAGCATTTTCCCTATAGATTTAATAAGGTAAGAAAAAACGCACTAAAAAACGCTGCGGAAAAAAAAACATGATGCGTTTCCACTGTGTTTTTTAGCTGCAGTTTGCTACATGAGGCCTTAGCCTTAACAGTTTATTTACCATATTTATTTTATGACATGAGAAGCTTTGTGACTTTCCTATAATATAGTGCATTATATTTTATATGATTTTTCCTGTTGATTTGTTTTTGGAAGGCTGCTAAAAAAGAGCAAATATGCATTTACCTACTTTTACAGGTATGCAGACTGATTGTTTATGGTAATTTTAGTCAAGATTCAAGTGTTATTATAATAATATTACTATATATATATATATATATATATATATTCAGCAGCGTTAACCTGAACTTCTGCAGTTAATTAAACTGCTGCAGTTATCAAAGAAGACAACAAAAAACAATGAAAAGTAATTTCAAATTGTTTTCCAATGTCTGCTAAAGCAGGTTTAACCTATTGCAGAAGTTCACTCTGCTACATAGATAGATGGATAGATAGATAGATAATTGAATTAAGATAGATTAAGATAGAAAACTGAAATTATATAAAACATGAAAATAACAGTTAACACAATATAATGGATAATAATAATAATATTAAAATACTAATATTTTAATGCAATTTGGATAGAGGCAGAAATGCACAACACAAGGTCTATGGCAAGTCAGGACTAAAAATATCCTTTATGTAATCAGGTCATCTAAATCTCATGGATAAATAATGCATTTCATCCCCTGAGTGTGACATGATCTCTTCTTTCTGCTCCATCTCTCTGGATTTTCATAAGATTAGGACTAAGTCCACTGGGAAGTGACAGTATCTTAAAGTGTTTCCTTATCAGTTCTTTCTTATTTTTCATTTAACAGCAAAATGATACTATAACAGAAGCATAATTTATACAATAACAGGGCAGCTATGATGTGCCAGAGATCTAGTATAGCTTTTGTGCATCTCAGTAGTGGAATAGGCCATTGATGGTGACTTGGTATATTAACAATACTAGAGATCATTTTCATTCTTTGGTGTAAGTGGAGCATGGCAGGGATATGTGCTGAAAAACACAGCGTTTTGGCAGAGGAAGAAAGCCACAGCGTTTTACAGTCCCTACAAAGTGGATGGGATTCTAGGGAATCCCATCCACACATTGCAGAAAAAAAATCCACAGCAGATATGCTGCGATTTCCAAAACCGCTACGCTTTTGGAAATCACAGCATTTCAATTATACCTACGGAATCGCAGGCAGTTTCCCTATAGGTATAATGGAAGCAGAAAGTCTGCATAGGAAAACTCTGCAGACTTTCTGTGAAAACCGCAATGCATTTCCGCCATGGTTTTTACCGCAGCGCTTTTTGGCTGCTGCCTCCTACGTGGGGCCTTAGGCTAAAGTTGAAAATGTGACCCTGTAGTGGTGAACTTTATGGTGTCTAAAAATCCAACATCTCTACTCTACTTAGTTCTTGTGGTAACAATAGGAAATGAGAGGAATATTTAAAATTCTTTTTGTAGGGTGACAATTACAGTCCTCACCCCAATGTAATTTTGTAATCTTTTACTATAAAGGTTTTTTGTTTTGGGTGGATGTAACTACAGAAGTAACCTATGCAGAGCTGTTAGAGAGATAAGGTCCTGCCAGGTCGGAATCGGTCCCTATTATATTAATAGATGGTAAGAACTACTAAGTAATGATTATAAAAAGGAGGTGGGGCAATCAGTCACTAAGACTTAGACTACATGCACATAACTGTGTGCATATGCCAGGTCTGTGGTTTAACAGCACAGACGACACATGTGCTACCTATGCCTCCATGGACCTATTCACTGCCTACAGTGAGCCCGGGCCACAAAACAGACAGGTAGAGGACCTGAGTTTTACCCCTGGCTCACAGCCACATACAAGGGTCCGTGATAATACATGGGTGTGTCTGTTGGGTCATAGAAACGAATGGCCATACAAACAAATAACAATGCACACGGTCATGTACATTAAGCCTTAGGGCTATGGTGATGTGAAGCTGCACTGAAAGATACCATGTATTAATCTATGCTTCAAGGCTCTCTTTCATTTATATATGCCCCTGTGGTAGGGTTGCGCATCTTTGACACAATTCTTGTGACAATTGCTTTTTCTTGGATAACAACCAAGAGTAAATGACCAGCCACCTGTATTTACATACCATCCACCTCAGCGTTCAAACCTTTGACGGAAGCTGGAAGAGAAATGAATACAAAGATGGAGCATTAAATCAATGCACTTTGTACTTGGCCTGAGATTTTATGAATGCTATTGAATAATGTTTTCTGTCTGCTTACCACCAGGAACGGCTTCAAATTCTGTCAACTCCTGAGAAAATTTCGCCAAATCAGGCTCTTGTAATAAGATCTGCTCCACAAGGGCATGTAGGAAGGTGAAGTTCTTCTCCTTACTCACCAGCTGGGACATCTACCGACAGATCACAAAGGTAATATGACAAGCAGGGCAGTCAATCCACAAGTAATGCAAGTATCAGAGAAGATTGCATCCATCACTTATATAGAATCATGACAGATAGAAGCCCTCTGCTAAAACTGATCTATACATCCCTGGAGTCAGTACACATCACTCCATATAATAACAGATGTATATAAAGTTTTATTATGTAACTTTTACATATCACAATAAAGGGAAAACATAGAATACCACAAAAGAAAACAGGTACAATGATATATTAACATTAGATTGCAAATATGAGAAAACATAATTATATGAAGTATCTCCTGCCTACTTAGATTAATGTCACTGAATATAGTAAATATATTCTTGTACATGGGAGACACTATTATTGTTATTATATTATTGTACGTAGGTGGAAGTATTATAGTAGTTATTGTCTTTACCAAGTTTGCAGATATATTTTTATACTGTAGATAGAATCAGTGCTGCAGCAATCATATTCATGTACATATGGGTGATATTATGCTAGTTATATTCATGTACATAGGTGGCAGGTATTTTATTGTACATGGTGGGGAGTATTATAAATGTTATTCTATATAAAAAGTAGTATTATAGCAGCTATATTCTTGTAAATAGGGGGCAGTATTATAGTAACTATTCTTTAATATAGTAGGCTGTGTTATAGTAGTTATATTGTTGAATGTAGAAAGTAACATTATTTCCACGTTGTGGAAACGCTGCTTTTTTTTTTTGCAGATTTTGTTGCAATTCTTTTTTAGCTAAACCTAGTAGTGGCTACAGATGGAATGGGAAATATATAGGAAGTTCTTATACTTCTCCTCTCTGCTCCATCCACTCCTGACTTTGGCTCAAATAAATGCAGCAAAATCTACAACAAAAAAGCAGCGTTTCCGCAACGTGGGGCCTTAGCCTACAGTAGTTAAATTCTTGTACATGTGGATCAGAATTATATTACTGCCCGTGTCTACGTATGGAAGAGACAGAAGTAATGAAAGCCAGAGAGAAGAAAGCTCCTCTCATAGCCAATCCTTATATGCCTTTGTGTGGGGATATGTGCCTGTAAGTGTATACCTGTTTTTCTATGTATATATGCTTGTGTATGTACTTATGTATCTATATGTATGTTCCTGGGTACACAAGTGCCTATGTGTGTGTGTGTATATGCATGAATGCATTTATTCCTCTATATGTACATATACTGTATACATGTGTTGCATGTTACATCATGGCAGTCTTACAGAGAAGGATAGGAACAATTTGAATCAGAGAGATATCACTTGTGAGTTTTTCACTAGTGTGTTTAAAAATTGCCCCTACATAGGCAGAATTGTTCTTAAGATGTTTAATTAAAGCGTAAGTAAACTTTTGAACAACTTATTATTAACTTTTGTTAATAAAGTATATCACAAAATTTATTAATGACACAAATACTGCCAGAAAATCAAAAGTTGCTCGGAAGTTTAGTTACACTTTGACAACTGTCTTACAATATCAGAATACTGATTCAATTAAAAGTCGAAGCATATTCAAGAGAGGAATCCACTCATGAAACCTCTGCACTGGGCCCACCAATGTGTTAAAATGGCCATGATTATGCCGTGTTTCTCCAAAAATAAGACCTACCTGGAAAATAAGCCCTAGCTTCATTTTTCAGGTTTTTTGGAGTAGGCTTGAAATATAAGCCCTACTCCAAAAATAAGCCCTAGCTAATTTAACCCCTTTCCGACATCTGCTGTGCGATTACAGCGGATGCCGGGTCCTTAAAGATGGCGGCCACTCTGCTGCAGAGCAGCTGCCAGAGCTGCCGTATCGGGTCTCCGCGGAGACCTGGCGTTAATGCCCGTGATCACTGTCTACCCTGATCGCGGGCATTGTTGAGCGTGACTCCCCTCACCTCCTTCCCACCAAAGTAGCAAAACCACTGGAGTTAATGCCTGCGATCAGAGTGGACTCTGACCACGGGCATTGGTAAGTGTGACCTCCATGCTTCCCCCCCGCAGTCCCTAGGGCCGGTCCCTACCCCCTATAGCTACTATACCGGGTCTCCTTGTACAGCAGAGACCCGCAGTTAATGCCCGCAATCAGAGTCCACTCTGATCGCAGGCACTGTTGAGTGTGGCAGTCCGTGACCCCCCCTCCAAATCGACCCCCCCCCCCAAAGCAGAGAAAATCCATCCCCGGGGCCGGTCTCCACCGGCCCCGTACCTTTCACGTTGCAGGCCGGCTCCCGCACGGCGAGATTGCGGGAGCCGACCTGTTCCTTTGACAGCCGGGAGCGTTATGAAGGCTCCCAGGCCTGTCATAGGAATATTACTATTGAGTCTATGACCAGCCTCATTAGTAATATAGATAATCTCCAATAGACTAGAATACGTTGTATTGCAGTCTATGGTATGATTGCAGGTTCAAGCCCCCTAGGAGGGGTTAATAGTAAAAAAAAAAAAAAGTTAAAAAATATAAAAAAACAAAATAAAAGTTCAAGCCCCCTTCCACTTTCACTAGAATACATATAAAAATAAAATATTACTGTGAAACACATACACATTAGGTATCCCTGTGTCCGAAAACGCCCAGTCTACAAACTTATAAAAATATTTTACCTCTATAGTGAATGCCGTAGCGAAAAAAAAAAAAATCTAAAGTGCCGAACTGCTGTTTTTTCGCTGTTTCACTGCTGATAAAAGTTGAAATAAAAAGCAATCAAATGTGTGATTGTTGTTCATGGAAAAAATTAAGACCTACCCCGAAAATAAGCCCTAGCCCTTTTTTCGAAGAAAAAAATATTATAAGACTCTTTTTTTCGGAGAAACATGGTAGTAGTTATTTTATTGTACATAGGAGACAGTATTATAGTAGTTACAGTGAATCCTCCCCAAATTTGCACAGAAAATGAGCATTATATAGGCTTGGTCCTCACAAAGACAAATGTGTAAAACACAAAATGTAATCAGCAGGCATGCACAGTCCCCCCGAACCCCAAAATAATGATGAAAGAGCCAAAAGTCATTTATTTTTAGCTTCAGCATATTACACAGAACCAAGTATCAGATCAGTATATTACACAAAATCAGGTATCAAATCAGTATATTACATAGAATCAGGCCTAGACTGGGACTTATGAAACAGTCATGGTACTGTGCACAAGTCACTCTAACTCATACACATTTAAATTATGGACCTTAGTACAGTTCTCCCCTCATTCCTAGTGCATGTGAAATAGCAAATACAATATAACTTTTATTTAAAAGACATACTCATGAATGAGATAATGTATTCATGTATAATAACTTAAAGAGATTGTGGATTCCATATATAAGTAACAGTGCAATATGAAGGGATAGGGGCAGAAAAAAATGTAGTGAATATGATGTGTAGACAGGCAAAGGGTAAAGTGGTAGACGGCCGATATCTGCCACTTAGAATATTACTTGCAGTGAGATAAGGCCTGGGATTGGGGACTTGCTGCAGGTCCACTCCAGTACGGGTGTTGTGGACAGGTGTATGCAGTGTTTAAATTGAAAGCTGCCAGAGCAGTAGGGGGTGTGGTAGAACAGAAGTAAGCTGTGTTGTTAGACAGACCCTGATCAGCTGCTATACAGGTACACTATGTGGAGGAAAAAAAATCCAAGATAACCAACTGTATTGGTGAGGAAGCTCTTCTGAACTGTTTTTGTATCCTGAACTAAGGAAGATTTATGTTACCTGGTTTTGTACCGTTATGCTGAAGCAAGCTGTTTGAGTTGGACTGTGTGAACTATTGCTAATAAAACTGCAAGTGTGAACTGAAACCTGCGCTTCTTCTGCCTGTCTTCCGTGACAACCAGCCTACCCCGAGGGTCCTGTGTTTACAGTTGTCACAAAAGCGCTTCAAATGGACAACCAGAAATAAGCCCTAGCATGCTATTACAAGAGCACTGCTTCAATTTTAGATTTTGTCACAGTTAGTAACAGATGGTAGATTGTATTGTCTATCCCCACTTAAACTATAGGGAAGTGCCATTTACAAATTGTAGTGTTCCATCTGTCCCTCCATTAAATCACCCTGCGCTGACTGTGGCAGTAATTTACTGGCCTAGTTGACCAGAACGGGTTGGTCACAGTGCTGAGAAAAAAAGAGACCTTCTCAAAGTCTCTAGAGCCCACTCTCTACACTCTCTAACAATTCCAACTGTAGCCTAATTTCCTTTTTACTTCGGGTAGTGTACTTGGCATCTGGTGACTGTCCCCGGATTACGTTGGTAAAACAACCCCTCCCACCCAGCTCCACCCCCACTGCTTGAGTGACATCTTCCACTTTTCTGCAGTTGGAGGTGGTTATCTAGAGCGGAGAGCGAAGCCCTGGCAGGAGAAGAAACACCCCTTAAATCCCTTTTCAGCTAATTTACATTAAATGCTTATTTTCATGAGCTGAATGGAGCTGAAATTACGAGCAAGAAAGGAATGCTTGGAAAGTGTAGAAGCCGCCCTACGAGGGGCTGTCATTAGTTTAATACCAATTTTCCTGCTGACAGACTCTCTCTAAATCCCTCTAAATCTATCCCGAATGGCCTCAATGAAAACTTATCCTTCAGTTGTTTTCTAAAATGGTTTTGTTACCCCATATGGACACATACACACGTGGACAAAATTGTTGGTACCCCTCGTTTAATGAAAGAAAAACCCACAATGGTCACAGAAAAAACTTGAATCTGACAAAAGTAATAATATATAAAAATTCTATAAAAATGAAAAAATGAATGTCAGACATTGCTTTTCAACCATGCTTCAACAGAATTGTTTAAAAAAGAAAACTCATGAAGGCCTGGACAGAAGTGATGGTACCCTTAACTTAATATTTTGTTGCACAACCTTTTGAGGCAATCACAGCAATCAAACGATTCCTGTAACTGTCAATAAGATGTTTTGCACCTCTCAACAGGTATTTTGGCCCACTCCTCATGAGCAAACTGCTCCAGTTGTCTCAGGTTTAAAGGGTGCCTTTTCCAGATGGCATGTTTCAGCTCCTTCCAAAGATGCTCAATAGGATTTAGGTCAGGGCTCATAGAAGGCCACTTCAGAATAGTCCAATGTTTTTCTCTTAGCCATTCTTGGGTGTTTTAGCTGTGTGTTTTGGGTCATTATCCTGTTGCAAGACCCATGACCTGTGACTGAGACCAAGCTTTCTGACACTGGGAAGCACATTTTTCTCTAGAATACCTTGATAGTCTTGAGATTTCATTGTGCCCTGCACAGATTCAAGGCACCCTGTGCCAGATGCAGCAAAGCAGCCCCAGAACATGACAGAGTCTCATCCATGTTTCACAGTAGGGACAGTGTTCTTTTCAAGATATGCTTCATTTTTCCATCTGTGAACATAGAGCTGATGTGCCTTGCCAAAAATTTTGATTTTTTTTTTGTCTCATCTGTCCATAGGACATTCTCCCAGAAGCTTTGTGGCTTGTCATAGAATTTTTATACAGTACAGAGCAAAAGTTTGGACACACCTTCTCATTCCAAGAGTTTTCTGTATTTTCATGACTATAAAAATTGTAGATTCACACTGAAGGCATCAAAACTATGAATTAACACATGTGGAATTATATACTTAATAAAAAAGTGTGAAACAACTGAAAATATGTCTTACATTCTAGGTTCTTCAAAGTAGCCACCTTTTGCTTTGATTACTGCTTTGCACACTCTTGGCATTCTCTTGATGAGCTTCAAGAGGTAGTCACCTGAAATGGTTTTCACTTCACAGGTGTGCCCTGTCAGGTTTAATAAGTGGGATTTCTTGCCTTATAAATGGGGTTGGGACCATCAGTTGTGTTGTTCAGAAGACAGGTGGATACACAGCTGATAGTCCTACTGAATGGAGTGTTAGAATTTGTATTATGGCAAGAAAAAAGCAGCTAAGAAAAACGAGTGGCCATCATTACTTTAAGAAATGAAGGTCAGTCAGTCCGAAAAATTGGGAAAACTTTGAAAGTGTCCCCAAGTGCAGTGGCCAAAACCATCAAGCGCTACAAAGAAACTGGCTCACATGAGGACCGCCCCAGGAAAGGAAGACCAAGAGTCACCTCTGCTGCGGAGGATAACTTCATCCGAGTCACCAGCCTCAAAAATCGCAGGTTAGCAGCAGCTCAGATTAGAGACCAGGTCAATGCCACACAGAGTTCTAGCAGCAGACACATCTCTACAACAACTGTTAAGAGGAGACTGTGTGCAGCAGGCCTTCATGGTAAAATAGCTGCTAGGAAACCACTGCTAAGGACAGGCAACAAGTAGAAGAGACTTGTTTGGGCTAAAGAACACAAGGAATGGACATTAGACTTGTGGAAATCTGTGCTTTGGTCTGATGAGTCCAAATTTGAGATCTTTGGTTCCAACCACCGTGTCTTTGTGTGACGCAGAAAAGGTGAACGAATGGACTCTACATGCCTGGTTCCCACCGTGAAGCATGGAGGAGGAGGTGTGATGGTGTGGGGGTGCTTTGCTGGTGACACTGTTGGGGATTTATTCAAAATTGAAGGAATACTGAACCAGCATGGTTACCACAGCATCTTGCAGCGGCATGCTATTCCATCCGGTTAGTGTTTAGTTGGACCATCATTTATTTTTCAACAGGACAATGACCCCAAACACACCTCCAGACTGTGCAAGGGCTATTTGACCAAGAAGGAGAGTGATGGGGTGCTACGCCAGATGACCTGGCCTCCACAGTCACCAGACCTGAACCCAATCGAGATGGTTTGGGGTGAGCTGGACCGCAGAGTGAAGGCAAAAGGGCCAACAAGTGCTAAGCATCTCTGGGAACTCCTTCAAGACTGTTGGAATACCATTTCAGGTGACTACCTCTTGAAGCTCATCAAGAGAATGCCAAGAGTGTACAAAACAGTAATCAAAGCAAAAGGTGGCTACTTTGAAGAACCTAGAATATAAGACATATGTTCAGTTGTTTCACACTTTTTTGTTAAGTATATAATTCCACATGTGTTAATTCATAGTTTTGATGGCTTCAGTGTGAATCTACAATTTTTATAGTCATGAAAATACAGAAAACTCTTGGAATGAGAAGGTATGTCCAAACTTTTGGTCTGTACTGTATATTATTACTTTTGTCAGATTCAAGTTATTTCTGTGACCATTGTGGGTTTTTCTTTCATTTAAACGAGGGGTACCAACAATGTTGTCCACGTGTGTATGAAGTCTCTATCATACTACAGTGGGGAAAAAAAAGTATTTAGTCAGCCACCAATTGTGCAAGTTATCCCACTTAAAAAGATGAGAGAGGCCTGTAATTGACATCATAGGTGGACCTCAACTATGAGAGACTAAATGAGAAAACATATCTAGAAAATCACATTGTCTGATTTTTTAAGAATTTATTTGCAAATTATGGTGGAAAATAAGTATTTGGTCACCTACAAACAAGCAAGATTTCTGGCTCCCACAGACCTGTAACTTGTTCTTTAAGAGTCTCCTCTGTCCTCCACTCATTACCTGTAGTAATGGCACCTGTTTGACATTGTTATCAGTATAAAAGACACCTGTCCACAACCTCAAACAGTCACACTCCAAACTCCACTATGGTGAAGACCAAAGAGCTGTGGAATGACACCAGAAACAAAATTGTAGACCTGCACCAGGCTGGGAAGACTGAATCTGCAATAGGCAAGCAGCTTGGTGTGAAGAAATCAACTGTTGGAGGAATAATTAGAAAATGGAAGACCTATAAGACCACTGATAATAATCTCTCTCGATCAGGGGCTCACCCCGTGGGGTCGCAAGAACGGTGAGCAAAAATCCCAGAACCACACGGGGGACCTAGTGAATGACCTGCAGAAAGCTGGGACTAACGTAACAAACACACTACGCCGCCAGGGACTCAGATCCTGCAGTGCCAGACGTGTCCCCCTGCTTAAGCCAGTACATATCCTGGCCCGCCTGAAGTTTGCTAGAGAGCATTTGGATGGTCCAGAAGAGTATTGGGAGAATGTCATATGGTCCAATGAAACCAAAGTAGAACTGTTTGGTAGAAACACAACTCATCGTGTTTGGAGGAGAGTGAATGCTGAGTTGCATCCAAAGAACACCATACCTACTGTGAAGCATGGGGGAGGCAACATCATGCTTTGGGGCTGTTTTTCTGCAAAGGAACCAGGACGACTGATCCGTGTACATAAAAGAATGAATGGGGCCATGTATTGTGAGATTTTGAGTGCAAACCTCCTTCCATCAGCAAGGACATTGAAGATGAAACATGGCTGGGTCTTTCAGCATGACAATGATCCCAAGCACACCGCCAGGGCAACGAAGGAGTGGCTCTGTAAGAAGCATTTCAAGGTCTTGGAGTGGCCTAGCCAGTCTCCAGATCTCAACCCCTTAGAAAACCTTTGGAGGGAGTTGAAACTCTGTGTTGCCCAGCGACAGCCCCAAAACATCACTGCTCTAGAGGTGATCTGCATGGAGGAATGAGCCAACATACCAGCAACAGTGTGTGCCAACCTTGTGAAGACTTACAGAAATCGTTTGATCTCTATCATTGCCAACAAAGGATATATAACAAATTATTGAGATCAACTTTTGTTATTGACCAAATACTTATTTTCCACCATAATTTGCAAATAAATTCTCTAAAAATCAGCCAATGTGATTTTCTGGATTTGTTTTTTCATTTTGTCTCTCATAGTTGAGTTCTACCTATGATGTCAATTACAGGCCTCTCCCATCTTTTTAAGTGGAAGAACTTGCACAATAGGTGGCTGACTAAATACTTTTTTTCCCCACTGTATCTTTTATGGTGGGTGTTATGCCTACACATCTCCTACTTCCCTTCTGCATTATGGATAAACTGGGCTTTCTATGTTCTTGAGTCAATACGTAATGCAATTTCTATAAATATCCATTTGGATGATTCCTCTGCTGCTATTTATATATCTACTCATATGTGTGCTGATCGTGCAGAGCACAAGATTACTGACATGAGATAAGGTTGTGCATCTGTCATACATTATACATATTATTGAGTCTCGTGGTAGTACTGATGATTACATGTAATTATTTGGATCTAAGTAGCACACAGCACTGTAAAAGTGAGAGGACATAGGGCAATGATCAAGTTATGCTTTATAAGCAGCACTATCCCCCTTGGCAATGAGAATGTTCATTCACAGATTGGTGTTTCATGATCTTTTTGTTTCACCTCTAAACTGTTCACCACTGAAATGTGTATGTACTTGTTGCTGTAAGCTGATGGCCTGGGGACATGCTGTAAGATCTCCATGACAATCTAACTCTCACCACCCTTCATGATGACAACGATAGTGTGTACAGAGATGCAGACCCTTTGAAAGCAATGGCTGCCCACAGATTTGATTGGACCATGTCATATACACACTTCTAAGGTGGGTAGAGTTTGAGCCACAAAATATCCTGATCTCGGCAGTGTGATGGCCATTGCCAACTAATGCTGCGATACGCCAGTTAGGTTTTCTGTAGCTTCCTGAAGAGCCATTTGACTGCTTACCGAAAGGAGTAGGGAGGAAAGCAGGCTACAGTTGGTGATTGTTACAAAGTATAGGGAGAGGGCTCCAGAGACTTTAAGGAGGTTCCTCTTTTCAGAGCACTTTGACTAACCTCCTCTGGTCTATCAGTAAAATATTGCCACAGTCAGTGCAAGGTGATTTATTGGATGGACAAATAGAACATTTCAGTTTGTAAATGGAACTTCCCTATAGTTTAAGTTGGGATAGACAATATACTCTACCATTGCATTGACTCTCTGTTCCAGTGTGATACTGGAAACTTTTCTTCCATTATCTCTGGTTTTCCTTGCTGCAGTCCTGCGCAGAGTGGTGTCCATATTGGTCTCATGGTCGCATGTAAGTCCAATATGTGATCTTTTCAAAGGTGTTTCCATTGAAAAATTTGCTCAAAAAAGTGGTCTTTGGCTGGATGAGGAGGTGGTCTGTTTATAAAGGTAGCTTCAATAGAGTATAACGAAAGAAAAATTGGTCACTGAAAAAATCGGTCTTTAAGGGGGGGGTTCCTCAAAGGAGTGGTCTTCTGGAGAGTTTTCACTGTATTTTATTGTACATAGGAGACAGTATTATAGTAATTATATCCTTGTACATATGGCACAGCATGTTAGCATGCAGCTGTGTTTCTGGTCAAAGCCATAGTAACTCAGGACTGATGGCTGATTCTCATTTATGGAAAGGACGAGAATGAAACTTTTGATATGCTTTGATTTTCTAGTCATGGAGGATATGATGTCCTGCTGGCTGAAGACTTGTTATGAAAATAATTTATGCTTAATTACTTCTAAACATGCATTTCTTCTGCTCCTGAGATTGTTTGATGTACACTGTTACTATCTTTCCATATCTCTATTAGATAAGAACATAGGAAGATACCACTTAGATCACATCATGCTTCACACAAACCTACTCATGACATTTATTTCAGACATGTGCTTTATATGTATTACAGATTGTGAAGTTCTTAAATTGTATTACCAATCAATACTCTGGTAAGGAAAAAGCAACTGTGCATAGTAGCATGTGGATACCAACAATATGGTGGTCCTTCCCTATGGTTATTGAATCAAGCACTACAGTACGTACTGAATCAAAAAATATAAGAACAGGTGAAGTAAAGGTAATGAGAAACAAGATCCTCTACCAAGATTTGGTCTTGTCTAATATTTACAGCATGTTCTTAAATACCATGCACATTTTGCCCCTGGAAGCCCTCCTTCTAAAGACTCTCTCAAAAATCACATGCCTTAACATGAGTAAAAACACATACATGTAATAGGACCCTTAGGGATTTTCAACTGACACTGCTCTTTCAGTCAGCAGTACTGGTCATTTAGGGTATATTTACAGGTGTGCTTGCAGGGTACTGCACATCTGTCACTTCAGCCTAAAGCTGGCCATACACATTACATTTTAAAAGATCATAAAAGTCCTGTGGTTTTGATTGTACAACCAACTGTCCCAACCACAAATCTTCCAACTAGTGTCCATCTATCGCAGACACATTAAATTAACAGAAAGTCGTTCAATGCTAATGAAGTGCTGAAAAGAGGAAATGATGGACACTTTTTGGGTGTGTTAGTAGTGCAAACACGTGCCCACAATACAAAAGTCTCCCACAGGTCTGTCACTCTAGCCCATACTCAACAGATCATGGCAGACAGATGGCAGAAAAAAAATCTAACACAACAGATTTTGGTTCTAACCAACTTTAATTTATGGTTGGCTGTATGGGACCTATGTTTATGCATGACCAGACCATCAGCAGACAGACCAAAATCTGCCACTTCAGCAGTCTAAAATCTAATTTGTATGGCCAGTTTTAGACCATTAAACAGAACTGTGAGGCCATAAAAGCAAGGATAGAGGTCTTGATACAGAGGGAGCCCATCCACTAACTAACTGAGGATGAGATCATGCGTGCCATATGATGGTGTGTGCAGATATAGTATATGTTTGTGTCTGCCCCTTAGCATAATGTGTGATCATTTATTGTATACAGTATATGGAAGAAAGAGGCTGGGATGAGTGTAAAAGAAAAAAAAAAAAGACATACTCACCTGTCCCCAGCTTCCGGGCTCGCAGCACTGGAAGCTGTGAGGCTCATATGACCAGTAAGACCAATTAGTGGCATCAGCAGTTGCTGGTAGGGAACTGGCCACATATGTGAATGATGTCACTGGTCACTCTCCAGTGACTGCTGAGGCCACTGATTGATCTTAATGGTGGACAAGTAACTTTTTATTACCCCTTTTACACACACCCAGACATCCTCTGAGATTGCTTCAAATCCTGGGCAACCCCTTTAATACTTCAGGGTATTGACCAGGCATCCACGCTGTCTTTCATACAGGCTAAGATAATGCATTGAGAAAGATTGTGACTGGTCCAAAATGTTTGGTAAAATTTGCCATACTACAAATTACCGTATATATCCAGCACATTGCCTGGAATTCTGAATAAATAAAATTAATCATATTACTCACTTCTCTCCGGGACTCCGTTTCCAGCAGCAGCAGCTTTGGTCTTCTGTATGCAGGTCTCCTTTCTGTATCACCGGTGATGTCTCTTTTGTGCTAGGTGACCAGACCTCAGTGGTGACCTGTAACTGCTGCGACATGCCATTTGTGATGAAGTGACCGCTGAGGCCTGTGATTGACTGCAGTGGTTACATGGCAAAAACAGCCAAGTGACCTATAAACTGAAGACCAGACCTGTCGCTGGTAACATAAGACCAGGAAAAGGTGAGTAATGGCTTTTTATGTTTATGGGCATCTCAAGAGAACTATTAAATAATAAAAAAAAGAATCAGAACATCCCTTTCATACTGCCCTCAATGTACAAGAATATAACTGCTTTTACACTTTCTGCTTTGTACAAGGAAAGGTAACTGTTATAAATACTGTCTCTATGTACAAGATAAAGCTGTTAGATTGGGAGACTTTTTATATTTGTTGGGTATACTTCTTCAATGGACATATATACATAGATTTGTTTAGTGTACTTAGCTGCTTTGATGCTTCAGAGCAGTAATATTTTGTAGGTGACGTCCGAACTTTAGATTGGGAATATGCGTACTCAGCTGCTGACCTTCTGGCTCCCTGATGTTACATATTGCAATATTCTTTAATCCTGGGTGTTTTAATAATTGTGTGGTAGCTCCACACTGGGAAATGCAGTGGTAAAATATGATTTGGTCAGCATTTTTCTCAGTGATGAATGAGGTGTTAGAACTCATACCACAGAGGTTCTGGTTGCGCTCAGATACAATTGTCTTGTCGCCATAAATCACTTAGTGACTCATAAATATGAGCTTCTTTAAAATGTATTACGTGGGTGTCTATGGGAGTGGAATATGGGGCAAAAGAGAGCAAACTGCACAATGAACAAAGTCATAGACCTGTACATGACACTGGGAAAATTTTAAGAACATTTTTGCATGTACATGTGAAAGGATACTATGCTGCTTCAAGTGGAGATATCCTGCACTAGAAGTATTTTGTGACTTGATGACTCCCTTTAAAATTTCAAGAAAACTTAAAGGGAGCCTGACAGATAAGTCATCTGATGTAATAGGGCAAAAGGAGCTGAGGAGATTGATATATAGTTTTGAGAGGAAATTTATATATTTTTTTTTATTTTAATTCCTTCTATATTTCAGCTGAAGAGTGACAGAGTGACTGACAGCTATCTCTGTATGGACTACAATACTGCCCACTGGACTCCTAAGCACATAGAGAGCATGATTTGAAATGAATAGATGACAGGTTATACTGAATCTTTTACTTTAACACTATATATCAATCTGCTCAGCTTCTCCAGCTTTATAATATTCTGCCTGCAGATAGGACTGCATTTACAGTGTGACACCATGACTTTAAGTTGTGTGACACCTCGTGATCAAATATTGCACACATGTCAGTCTTTCATTTCCTATGGGATGGCTACATCTCCCATCTGAACATCACTACACCCCCTTTTGTATATCGCAAACGTCCCTTTCTTATGACGTGGGTACTAAATGTGCTGGCCTTTTGAATGTGAAAAAGTGTTCAAGTCACATATAAAGTGACTGCTACCCCAGAAACCTAAGAGATTTGCCTGCTCCTCCTGGAGTCCAGCAGGTCACCCCTTCTTTTGGGTGCCTCATGGTGCTTTCGAGAGACTTGGGAAGTATGCTTAAGGCCAGGGCTACACTGTGACTTTTTGTAACGCTTCTAATTTATTTTAACTATAGAGCTACACTTACAGTGCAAATGAATGTATCTAGTTACATGCAATCCTTTGGACTGCAACTATAATTCAATAGTTAAAATCAATCAGTTGCGATACAGAAAGTTGCAGTGTATCCATGGACTAAAATTCAACAGTAGAATATGGATTTCCCATGACAAGAATTTATGTCTGATCTGGGACTAGGGTTAAAAACTATAAAGAGACCAGAATGGTCCAGTCTATTGTATTAGATTTATCTGTTCATAAACCCAACAACAAACAATGCTACAAAAGGTATTGCCACTTTTGCATCTTGCTGTTGCTGGAGATCAAGGTTGGACTCATCCAATAGGAAATTAGAGGATAGCGCTAAGGCACAAACTCCTTCTCCACCCCCCTCATTTGGAGGTAACTTTGGATCCGATCTCTTTAAACTAGGACCCATATACTGACAAATAACCTATTAGGTCTTATTGCTGATCTGTATAGTGTTTTCCATTAACAAAACAACTTGTACTTGTTTTGTATAGATAGAGGGTGGACCTCAGAATCCTTTCTGCTGATGTTCCTAAGGAAATATAGTCTGATGCTAGTACAGAATTTCAAGAATCCCATGGATCTTGAGGAAAACGTACAAAAAAGTACATTTTTGAAAAAATTTAACCATCTTTATGAAGCATGAATGGTCATATCACAAACTGAAAATTATCCCTAAAATTGGATGGGAGACATATGTAATCCAAATAGTTTCAACCGCAATACAGTTCCAGATATACAAAATGTCACAGCTTGAGGAACAAAGCAAACTCAAAATACCCAGATATATAGCATTAACGTATAATACGCACTTTTGTCAGCGTGGAGAGCTGGAACCCCTTGGCTTTCCCTTTTCCTGTGGTTTCATTAAGACAATTGCCCATGGCCAGGATGTAACTGAGCACTGCTGGGAAGGCCTGACTGTGAAGCAGCTGCTTACATGCTTTGATGTTCTGTAGTATTAGCTGCAAGCAAAATACTCTATTACCTTTACTTCATCATAGATCACAAAATGTGTCTCATTTATCATACATAGTAGATATAGAATCAACTGGCGTAAAAGTAACACAATAAGACACTATACATAATATATGGGAAACAAATATAGGTAGAAGCAATAGAGTATGTGGTAGTCTCTCTATTCTATTCACATAGGAAAATCCAACAGCATATGACATGATTAGGAAAAACATAAATCCTTCTTTAAATGTCCCGTGTTTAACCCACCAAGAAGTGTAGCAGTGCCTTAAAGTTACTAAAATCATTGGACCTGGATGGTATACACTCTTGTCTTGGCTTCCATGTATATCGGAGCTATGACAACCAAGCTTTAGAAGACCCTTTATCCTATATCGGTTCCATCAATGTACCAGCATTTTTGACAACAAGAATAGAGCTGCAGACTATGCTATTTTTAACATAAAAGAGTAGGCCCTAGAATAGCTATAGAAATTCAACGCTTTACAAGCAATCCTATAGCAAGAAACTGCTCTAAAGGTAGCAATGTCCCACATCTTTAATCTATCTACTGGGCCTCTAATAATTCAAGTTAGTTATATGGTATAAATGTCACTGCCACACTAACACTTACTGGATGTAGGTCTTTCATGTACATGGGCAGTTCTCTTATTGCTAATAAAGTATCAAGTCGTAAACAAAGATCTGGGATTTTGCACATCTGTAAGAAACAGAAAGATTATTGGAAGAAGGAAGTAAGAGGATTTCCAGAAGGACATTGAATGTGATTTCTTTCAGATATATGGACCCTGTTATGGTATAGGAGTCAAATGCAATGGCCATCTCTGGATTTTAAAGACAAGGTATATTCCCAGTTATTGTCCAAGGACTGTATGGGCTTCTAGCCTTTAGATGTAAAAAAAAAAGAACAATGGTTGCCTAATGTATAAATATCTCTGTACCTGCAGCATAAACTGGTCCACAATGTGCAACTCTGCAGGGGAACCTTTATAACCCAAGTACATACTTCGATCCTTTGCAGTTGGAACATATCTGTAAGAAAATGCAAGGAAAGAACATTAATTAAACAAAGATATTTAAAGAAGATTTTTCATGTCCACAGAATACAGAGTATGTTATATACCATTACAAAGCCTTTCTTGTGCTGAATTCAGAACACTATCTCTTTTGTCTGTAGATTCTCCTGTTGAAGAAATATAGGTGCCATTTCAGCTACCAATATCTCTGTAATGTTCCGAGTAGTGGTCCTTACAGCCCAGCATCATTGCTGTGGAGAACACCCCCTTCACAGTGCAAGACAATACAAATAAACTATCAGGTGGGTTTACTGCACAGCGATGACTCTAGCCTACAATGACCATCTCCCTGATAGTACAGTGATATTGGTAGCTAAACTAATTGCACCTATAATGAGTGGGACTGATTTGGTAGCAGGACTTTCTTCTGCTGTGACAATGGGAGCTAGCTGTTACTGGCTTCTTGTTAAATGCTTATGAGAAGGGGATTAAAGAGGAATGACCAAATAAAATTAATCATGGCTGACCCTGTTCTGTCCCAACATTAAACAGTTGATTCACCTGTTGCCCACAAACAGGAATTGTTGGAATATTCTAGTAGTTTTTAATCCAAACACTTTTCCTGAACTGCCATCATCAGCAAACAGGAGTCCTCATAGGTAAAAACAAGATGGCATCCTGTTGCTAATTCACACAACATTTAGCCTTAGGTGGGTGTCTGACGTAAAAGTTTCTCCCTAAGATAGACTTAATGTGCTCTTGTGTACAATTATGTTCATTCATGTATTGCTGTGTGCATTGTCTGTGTGTCATAGTGTATTGTTGGCTGTGTTTTGCACTGTTTATGCTGATGACTAATTGTACTGTGTTTATATGTTATTGCCACTTTCAGTATTGTTGCTGCTGAATCATCATGCTGCTTTCTGTTCTCAATCTTCTGGATGGAGGACAGCGCAACGATTCTCCAAATGGGTGGAACCCTATTGTGCCCATTGGCTGTGCAGCAGGTGGCGCCCTTCACACCACTCAAAGTACAGTTTATACATTCTGTGGCTTGATGCTTTTCTGTTACACTGATGCAAGAAAAAGTTTTCCAGCATATTTCAGAGGTCTGCCTTTCATCAGTGAAGTCCCATGAGAGAACTTATCTGTGGGGAGTGTCTGAGAGTAGACCAGAGCCTCTCCAAAAAGCCAGTGGAGAGAACCGCATTGGGACTGCAGCTCCAACGCTGACTGAAAGGTTGCTGGCTACATTTTGTGTAGCTACTAGTTCTAATGTAACCAAAAAATGTTGATGATGAATGCTGTGCCCAAAACCTACCTCAGTAAAGTACCAGGTGACAACATCACCTGTGGATTATATGTGCTTATGCAGCCTAACTTGTTTAAGCACTGGCGTAGCAGGGAGCTAGCTGTCCTGTACATTCTTTTGGGTAGGTTGGCATAATGGGCGGTGCAGTGATTGCACCTGGCACTGTTACAGCCTCCTTGTCAATCTCATCACTTGCTGCTAACTACATAAGGCATTATTCACTTGTCAGTCTTTTGGTCAGTATTTGTAAGCCAAAATATAGAGCAGGTGGGAGGCACAGAGTAGATACAAATCTTTACGTTATCTCTTATATCTAATGTTAAATCTCTCCTCCTTACTGTTAAAGAGGGCTTATGGTAGACTGAACCAGGCACCTCTTCTCAAGGGCAACAAAGAAATGTGGAAAATAGGGAAGACAAATTTGACTAATCTCACACATACACCTACTGGCAAAGGTTGCTCTACAGGAGGTGGAAAATGATTATTAGGTCTACCTTCTAAGGTTGGTTAGATGTTCATCAGATAACCCTCCGTCACATTCTCGGATGATCAATAACTTCTCCTTCAGCTGCTCAGGCTCCATGTGAAAATGTTTTAAAACTATATCTATTAAAGGGAGAAAGGGTATTATTTGAGAACATACTGTAGGATGAGCTAGGGTACATTGTATTACATTATATATCCTGTACAAATTTTGAGTTATGGCCCCTAGAACTGCACTCACTATTTTGCTGGTGGAGACACTAGGGCACATTTATTAATGTTTCTATGAAATGTTTGTGTCATAAAAAGGATTTCTGAGGTTTACAACATTTTGCAACCTGTGACAAAATTGTTTGCAAGTGGCATTTTTAAAGTTTATTTGTTCACCCTTATTTTAAAACTTCAATAAAATTCTTAATGTTAAAAAAAAATGGACATAAAACAGATGAAGAAGGAATGTTTCATTCATTTTTCACAGCCGTGAAACAGGCACAGGCATGTGAACATGTGAATACAACTTAAGGCTAAGGTTCCACATTGCGGAGAAGCAGCTTTTTTTGTTGCAGATTTTGCTGAGTTTTTTTGAGCCAAAATCAGGATTGGATTGAGCAGAATGGAGAATGAAGTGTGTTTCCTTTATATTTCCCATTCCTTTTGTAGCCACTAAGAGGTTTGGCTCAAAAAACCACAGCAAAATCTGCAAAAAAATAAAGCGGCTTTTACGTAAGTGAATCACAGATAAAAAACGAAGCAGAAAAGCATTGTTTTTTTCCGCAATCTTTTTCACTGCATTTTGGTTTTGGTTTTTCTCTAGTGTTTCTTCCCTTATTAAATATAAAAAAATTGACATGCTGCGTTTTTTCAAAAACCATGTTTTTTTGCCTCGCAAAAAAAGACACCTTATGCAGCCTGTACTCGGAAAGATAAAAATTTATGGGTGTCAGAATAAGTCACACAAATGCAGTTTTTCTCCACCCCATTCTGAAATTTTTTTTCAAATTCTCAAAATCTAAATTTTAAAAATTTTAAAAATCTACTGTGTGTAAAGACAACCTTACTATCCTGTAGTGCAGAAGTCCCCAATTACCAGGCCATGGACCAGTACCAGGCCGTGAACCACTTGGTACTGGGCCGCCCGGTCATTGGGGTCCTCTGTATGCTACTAGATGTCGGCTGATGCTGCTTTGCTGCGTGTAGTCTGCAGCACTGGAGCATCGGCCGACACCTAGCAAGTGTCCACAGGCCTGATCACTGATGCAGCTCTCTCTCTCTCAACACTCGCTCTGTGTCAACACAGGATGTGGGCATCTTCTATTCTGCTCCCGGAACCTTTGCTATGGTGCCACTGGGCCCTGGGGAGCAGCATAGAAGATGCACACATCCTGTGTGTCAGAAGAGATACTGGGACCTGCATAAGTAAGCAGGTAAGTATAATGTAATTGTAACTATTGTAATAGTATGAGGGGGGACTATTACCTGTGGGGGGCACTACTTGGACTCTATTACAGTAATAGTGCTCCCCCACAGTTAATATCAGTCCCCCCCCCCACACACACAGGTAATGTTATGAACTGGGGGGGGCACTATAACTGTAATAGAGCCCTAGTAGTGCCCCCCCACAAGTAATAGTTCCCTCCGACACACAGGTAATATTATCTGTTGAGGGCACTATTAGGGTTCTATTACAGTTATAGTGCCCCCCTACAGTTAATACTCTCCCCACACACAGGTAATATTACTAACTGGGGGGGGCACTTTTTCTGTAATAGTGCCCTAGTGTGCACCCACAGGTAATAGTCCCCCCACACAGGTAATATTACTTGTGGGTGGGCACTAGCACTATTACAGTAATAGTGCCCCATGAGTAATATTATCTGTGGGGGACCACTATTAGGGCACTATTACAGTTAATAAAAGTAATAACTGAGGGGGATAATAGTCCCCCACAAACATCGGTAATATTACATGTTGGGGGCACTATTACAGTAATTGTGCCCCCTGAGTGATGGTCCGCCCCGCCCTACCCATACTTTTATTAAGGGAGCTGACCATACCACCAATAAGTTATGCATGATATGGAGAGAGATCTCCCCTAATAAAGTATAGGGAAATGTATAAATGTAATAATTAAATATGCACTTTATTGTGTTTTATTATGAATCACCCAATCATCCCAACCCTGCCCCGCCACTGAAAACCCCACCCTTCGCTGGGCCATAGGAATATTGCCCTATATGAAAATGGTCCTTGGTACCAAAAAGGTTGGGGAACGCTGCTGTAGAGAGTTACATTTGTGTATTATAATCCAAACCTACAATCACAATCCAGCAGTTCACAAACAAAATCTCCCTATATTCAATGTTCTCTGGCACAATTTCTCTAGATAAGACTAATAACCCTCGGGACATCACAATTTACTTCATACAGTGCTGGCCAAAAGTATTGGCACCCCTGCAATTCTGTCAGATAATACTCAATTTCTTCCAGAAAATGATTGCAATCACAAATGCTTTGGTAATAATATCTTCATTTAATTTGTCTTCAATGGAAAACCACAAAAAGAATTGTCAAAAAGCCAAATTGGATATAATTCCACACCAAACATAAAAAAGGGGGTGGACAAAAGTATTGGCACCCTTTGAAAAATCATGTGATGCTTCTCTAATTTGTGTAATTAACAGCACCTGTTACTTACCTGTGGCACATAACAGGTGGTGGCAATAACTAAATCACACTTGCAGCCAGTTGAAATGGATTAAAGTTGACTCAACCTCTGTCCTGTGTCCTTGTGTGTACCACATTGAGCATGGAGAAAAGAAAGAAGACCAAAGAACTGTCTGAGGACTTGAGAAGCAAAATTGTGAGGAAGCATGAGCAATCTCAAGGCTACAAGTCCTTCTCCAAAGACCTGAATGTTCCTGTGTCTACCGTGCGCAGTGTCATCAAGAAGTTTAAAGCCCATGGCACTGTGGCTAACCTCCCTAGATGTGGACGGAAAAGAAAAATTGACGAGAGATTTCAACGAAAGATTGTGCGGATGGTGGCTAAAGAACCTCGACTAACATCCAAACAAGTTCTAGCTGCCCTGCAGTCCGAGGGTACAACAGTGTCAACCCGTACTATCCGTCGGTGTCTGAATGAAAAGGGACTCTATGGTAGGAGACCCAGGAAGACCCCACTTCTGACCCAGAGACATAAAAAAGCCAGGCTGGAGTTTGCCAAAACTTACCTGAGAAAGCCAAAAACTTTTTGGAAGAATGTTCTCTGGTCAGATGAGACAAAAGTAGAGCTTTTTGGGAAAAGGCATCAACATAGAGTTTACAGGAAAAAAAAGAGGCCTTCAAAGAAAAGAACACGGTCCCTACAGTCAAACATGGTGGAGGTTCCCTGATGTTTTGGGGTTGCTTTGCTGCCTCTGGCACTGGACTGCTTGACCGTGTGCATGGCATTATGAAGTCTGAAGACTACCAACAAATTTTGCAGCATAATGTAGGGCCCAGTGTGAGAAAGCTGGGTCTCCCTCAGAGGTCATGGGTCTTCCAGCAGGACAATGACCCAAAACACACTTCAAAAAGCACTAGAAAATGGTTTGAGAGAAAGCACTGGAGACTTCTAAAGTGGCCAGCAATGAGTCCAGACCTGAATCCCATAGAACACCTGTGGAGAGATCTCAGAATGGTAGTTTGGAGAAGGCACCCTTCAAATCTCAGGGACCTGGAGAAATTTGCCAAAGAAGAATGGTGTAAAATTCCAGCAGAGCATTGTAAGAAACTCATTGATGGTTACCGGAAGCGGTTGTTCGCAGTTATTTTGTCTAAAGGTTGTGCTACCAAGTATTAGGCTGAGGGTGCCAATACTTTTGTCCGGCCCATTTTTGGAGTTTTGTGTAAAATGATCAATGATTTGACTTTTTTTTTTCATTCTCTTTCGTGTTTTTTCATTGCAAGCAAAATAAATGAAGATATTATTACCAAAGCAATTGTGATTGCAATCATTTTCTGGAAGAAATTGAGTATTATCTGACAGAATTGCAGGGGTGCCAATACTTTTGGCCAGCACTGTAGTTATCCTTCTCATGTTCATATAATGGGAAGACAAGTATTACCACCTATGAAACTATTACATGGGCTCCTCTGTGAGCTGAACACAAAAGTAGCACATACTTCTCTCCTGTACTGATAGTTTGTCACAAACTATCAATCAGTACAGGTCAAGCAACTTGTTTGATTCTTCTCCAACTATAAATATACAAAGAATTATTTCTGGTTTGGATACATTGCTTCCATACTAAAGTTATGTGCGATCTTCTGGTCTAACAGGATATTTGAATGCTTTGTGATGTCCGATTCCAGAGCAGGAGAGAAGTCATTGGTTTGGAACTGATGTAAAATTCTTTGAGTGTCAATCTTCTTCTGAGCAGAGTTCTGCCCCCATATGGACTTGTTAATCTGAAGGAAAAATACATCAAACAGTTACAATCATGCCAAGAAATTTCTCTACATGGTGAAAAGTATGTGCCCCCCCCCCCCAGACATCATCTCAATGAGCTTGATAAGCAAATTTGGACCGAAATTAACTGGAGGGCCGAACCTCATAAATATTTGTCAAAACAAATTTTGTGAGGTTTCACCATCTCTATACGACATGTAATGTGTGCTGTGATACCAAATTCCCTTCTGCTAAGCACCTGGAAACGGTCTGGTCAGAGACAGAGATGTGTAATGAAAGTGCCACCTATCTGGATGGTGGACAAGGAAACTGTGGGAACTGCTAGTGCTTGTCGGTTGAACAAACGATCTTCTCTATTGGTGGTCTGTCTGAGCCGTCCGGAGCCTGTTTACAATGTGTGCGTGCCCTCACTGCTCCTAACGCCTCTAAAAGAATGGCCTAATTTCTCGAAATGATCATCCTGCTTCTGTCAGTCCAATGATGCTCCCTGTCTCAAAGTCTGTCAACTGGGCAAAATGTCTTTAAGTGTGTCATAGAAGCATGTCTAGCAGCCAACAATCTTTCACAAAGAAGTACACTACCCAGAAGTAGTCTTCAAGAGCCTTTTATAGGGCAGCATGGGAAGCATTTACTCTCACTTGTGGCAAGACCCTGTGTCTAATCTAACCATACCTGTAATCATTTATCTGTCTAAGCCGTAACTCATGCTGCATTCTGGGTGCATTATTTTTTTTTTGTCAATGAGTGTACCTTCCACCTATGCGTACACTCATAAAGATGAGTTAGGCTAGTTCTACGTGGTGACTTTGCCAGCTGACTTTTGCATGGCCAAAGGTCACCCTGTTACTCTGTGACTCCTTCACTAATGTAAGCATTATAACTTGTGGATGTTTAGACATCCACTTTAAAAAAAAAAAAGTAAAGTTCCATTTTGTTACAACTAGAAGTCATAGTCGTGACATCCCTAGGTCTAATTAGTGAAGAAGCATCAGGTAATCTTTGGTCAACATGTAGCTCTAGCCAAATATAAATATGATTAGCAAGTTCTACCACTATACCAGGACCAGTGATTACCTCCATGATGTTACTAAGCAAACTACACTATACAAAGACCAATGTTGCTACTAATACCATTACAGTAGGCCCAAATAATACCAATGCACCATGAACTCTACCATTTCCACTAAATTTAGACTGAATTATAACCCAGTACTATTAATGAATGAAAACCACTAAACTATGACCAATATCATTATCAAACAGAGACCATATAGTGGTAGTTACCAGTTTTACACAAGCGCTCTGCAGACTATATAAATTAATGCAGTAAAAGTAAATCCACTGGCTCACGTCTGTCGCCTACTCTGACTGTATAATAATAGTGCCAAACAGAAAGTGCTCCATATTTTGCCCAAACATCAATTGTGACCCAGATAGTAATAGTGCACTACAGAGTATATCCCCTTTTTTACCCCACAGAGTAAGTGCTTACACAAAATTCTTTGCTAATAAAATCAGAGGACTTATTTTAACTAGTAATGTAATAATGCCCCCTTCAGGCTCCAAACAGTAATAGTGTGCTCTTAATGCTTTACAAAGTAGCAATGACTTTTTTATTGCCCCCACATAGTAATAATGCCCACCATTGTACCTCCTAGACAGTAATAATGTGTTTTTAACAGTAATAATAACAACCACATTTTGCCTCAATATGGTAATAATGATTACAGATGGATGAACCTCTTCGTCACAAACTGGATTCAAACGGAATATTCCAAATTGTTGGTTTTTAACGAAAACAAATAAATAGCGATTTGCTTCAGATGAACAAAAATGGCTGCGATAAGAGAAAATGGCTGCTGCCATATGTTAGACCATGAAATACAGAGGAGATAAGTATGCATGACTCAGCCTGTGAGTCACTGTGACGTTGTAGCACCACCTTACAACCTCTCAGCCAATAGACAGTGGTAGGTGGTCCTTACAGTGCTGATGTCATACAGAGTATAAAATATTGTGCATTTATTCTAAGCCTTTAGTTGGTGACTGTAATGGAAGACATGCAAATAGATCCATGATCCATTTCAATGCATCATAAGCTAGTACAGTTCTGAAAAAGAAATAGGAATTCCAGCAATAGTTAAAGGACTAGGAGAACTTAGAGAATCAAGCAATTACACAGGCAGATTAGTGTTAGAATTCAACAGAGATAGGATAGGGTCACATAGGCCTAGTGACTGGGGGAATTGGTACTTCTGCTGCTGCTTACAAAGACAGTTAACCCATTTCATTGCCAATAATCTAATTTTGTATGTCTGTTCTGCAATAGAGCAGTTTAATCTATATACACATTATTTAACCTACTTATAAAAATGACATTCCTGTTAGTGAAAAATGTTTTGTTAAGGACATTTTTGGGAAAGAGTTTAAATGTTTTCATAAAATACATAACAGCAAATTTCTGATTTCACCAGCACAAATCTGAAAAAAAAAAAACTCTGTTATGTACAAGCGGGTTTTTGTTGTTCACCAAATATACAGTCTAGCCTGCACTAATCAGAAAAAAAAATCTTGTAGTTTCATATATTATTTTTTCCACTCTAATGACCAAATACACAGTGTGACTGAGCATTATTATTAATCTGAAAAAAAAATTAATTGCTTAAGCATTTCTCTGATTGTGCAACTGTGCATACATACACAGTTGTGCAGCCTCCACTAATCTAATAAAGAATCTCTGTTATTTCATCAGTTTTTTTTGGTGAACAATATACAGTCTAGCGAAAAAAAACAAAACAAAACAAAAAAAATCTTGTAATTTCATGGGTTGTTTTTTACATTCTAGTGACCAAATACACATAGATTAGAAAGATCATGACACTCCAAAATCATGCGTGAAACAAAATGGTGTTTATTTTTTAGCTATATCCAGCTTGGTCATCGTAGTAACAAGAATATACAGTTTAATATCCAGATTCAATAATAACGATGTTTCGGCTCTAAAGTCTTTATCAAGTCATATCTGGGATATAAAGAAAGAACTTATCAAGATCAAAGGAATATTGCTGGAGATGAGACATGGATATATAAATGCGACTAGAGTGATACAAAGTATATACCATGACATAATTAGTAAACAGCAAAACAAAATAGTGATGAAAATGAACAATTGCGAATAATCTTCAAACAAAATACATATTGTTAAGGGTGTTCGTTAGGGCGAAATGTTAGGATGAGTGGGAGCTGTCAAAATAAAGTACAGAAATGGACTATATACAGTGGCTTGCAAAAGTATTCATACCCCTTGAACTTTTTCACATTTTGCCACCTTACAACCACAAACTTAAATGTATTTTATTGAGATTTTATGTGACAGACCAACACAAAATAGCACATAATTGTGACGTGGAACAAAAATGATACATGATTTTCAAAATTTTAATCAAATAAAAATCTGAAAAGTGTGATGTGCAAATGTATTCAGCCCTCTGTACTCTGATAGCCCTAAATAAAATCCAGTGCAATCAATTTCCTTCAGAAGTCACTTAATTAGTTAATTGAGTCCAGCGTTGTATAATTTAGTCTCAGTAAAAATATGCCTGTTCTGTGAAGGCCTCAGTGGTTTGTTAGAGAACACTAGTGAACAAACAGCATCATGAAGAACAAGGAACTCACCAGACAGGTCAGAGATAAAGTTGTGGAGAAGTTTAAAGCAGGGTTAGGTTATAAAAACATATCCCAAACTTTGAGCATTCCAAGGAGCACTGTTCAATCCATCATCCAAAAATGGAAAAAGTATTCTGCAACTGCAAACCTACCAAGACATGGTCATCCACCTAAACCAACAGATCGAGCAAGGAAAGCACTGGTCAGAGAAGCAGCTAAGAGGCCCATGGTGACTCTGCAGGAGCTGCAGAAATCTACAGCTCAGGTGGGAGAATCTGTCCATAGGACAATTATAAGTCGGGCACTCCACAAATCTGTCCTTTTATGGAAGAGTGGCAATAAGAAAACCATTGTTAAAAGAAAGACATAAGAAGTGCGGTATGAAGTTTGCCACAAGCCATATAGGAGACACAGCAAACATGTGGAAAAATGTGCTCTGGTCAGATGAGACCAAAGTTGAACTTTTTGGCTTAAATGCAAAGCCCTATGTCTGGCGGAAAAGTAAGTTCATCACCCTGAACACACCATCCCCACTGTGAAACATGGTGGTGGCAGCATCATGCTGTGGGAATGCTTTTCTTCAGCAGGGACAGGGAAGCTGGTTAGAGTTGATGGATGGAGATAAATACAGGGCAATCCTGGAAGAAAACCTGTTGGAGGCTGCAAAAGACTTAAGACTGGAAAGGAGATTCACCTTCCAGCAATACAATGACCCTAAACATACAGCCAGAGCTATAGTGGAATGGTTTAGATCAAAGAATATTCATGTGTTAGAATGACCCAGTCAAAGTGCAGACCTACATCCCATTGAGCATCTGTGGCAAGACATGAAAATTGCTGTTCACAGACGCTCTCCATCCATCTGGCTGAGTTTGAGCTATTTTGCAAAGAAGAATAGGCAAAATCTCAGTCTCTAGATACGCAAAGCTGGTAGAGATATACCCCAAAAGACTTGCAGCGGTTTCTTCACTCTTCAAGTACTACTACAAGTGCTACCATTAACTATAAGAATGTGGATGGCAACAGCAACACTACTTCTGGTCTTGATAGGCCCACCAGTAGTCACAATGTTGTCATACTTCCTGAGAATAAAGACATTTTTGAAAGCAGTGAACCACAAATATTGAGGTTCTGTGTGTTCCTCAAAATGTAATTTACCATGTTGTGTTTCTGTACTGTCAACCATGTCTTCTCCTTTATCTTCACTGACATAGATCCTATTCTCTAGTAGTCATGTGACATCTGCTTAGAGATATTCCTCATAGCCCAAGAATTCCTCTTCTTGCTCCTCTTTTTGAAGAGCTGTATGAAAACTGCCATTTTTTTTTTGTAGAGGTGGAAGACATTAGTGTTGGTGGAAGTTGTAGTGGCAGGGGGTTTGCTACTGGTGGTAGTGTTAGTAGGGGCACTAAAGGGAAATCTGTTAGGATTTGTGAGGGCATACAGGAATCCTATTGTCATGACTCATAAAAAAAGTGAAGAAGATGATGCAGAATCCGATGATGATTCTATTACACATAAGACCTGGCAACTGGGTCAATAGTTCTAGCCAACGTGCAGCCCCAACCTCAAACAGACCGGCCTGGGAAGATCTAAGGCAAACTAAGGTGGTTTTGTTGGCACTTGAAGACACATTTCTGGTTTTGGCAGCAGCAGCTACGTGTGGTCATCTTGTGTACATTACCAAATGACAAATTAATGGCAAGGTGCAAGATCTGCAAACAGATAATTAGCCATGGGTGTGCAGGCACACATGTAGGAGCTAGGCCTCTCCATACTCACATGAAATGGCGACACCAGCATATTTGGCAAAAAGGAATTAGCAATGGCACCAAGTGAGTAAGACTGTTCCATTCCTTCTCCCCATAATCATCTTTGTAGACAGGACACATCCATTCCATACCTGGATGGATGATGGTCTTCATCACATTCTCATTCATTATTATCATCTCCATCTCCTTCTCCTCCTCCACGCAATCTGCACCTAGTCATCTGGCTGGTCTGCAAGTTTAACTCCCACCTGGCCAAGTTACTGGTGGTGCAATCACTGCCGTGCCATTTAGTGGAATCCAATGCATTTTGCCAATTCATGGCAGCACACAGACTCCATGGAGAATACCTAGCCACCATTATTTCTCAAGGAAAGTTGTCCCTGCTTGATGGCTATGTGGGCCTCTCCTTTTAAATTTCTAAGCGGGGAAAGGTGAACGCCACTCTCAATACATGGAGCATCAATTATGGGTAGGGGAAAATACATTAGCTGTCATGACCCACTGGGTCAATGTTTTGAGCATCAGAAGCCACAGTCTAGAAACGCAGCAAGGCCTGGTGCTTTCTAGTAATCACATCACCTCACACATGCAGGGCAGGCACAGTTTCAACACCAGGAAGGACCCATCCTACTCCTCTAGTTCCTACACATTGAACTATTTTCCACCACCAACTTCACCAGGGCAAGCCATTGGTTCCACTCCCCTCCCTTGTTTCACGGTTGTAAGGCGAAGTGCACATTGAGTGGCACTTTTGCACATGCTGGAGCGTCAATTTGAACAGCAGTATATGATTACTGATGCAGCAACCTACAGACACAATGATCACTTTTGGAAGATAGTTTAGCTTTTTTAGCTGACAAGCTAGGCAGTAGGCAGGGGCGTAAATACCAGGGTAGCAGCGGTAGCGGCTGCCACAGGGCCCAGAACATTATGGGGCCTGGAGCCCTGTGGCAGCCGCGAACCGCACAAACACTGCTTTCGTTATACTCTGGGGTCTTTTCAGACCTCTGAGTATAACGATCGGGGGCCCAGGGGAGGTAAGGGAACATAAAAAACACTGTAACTCACCTCTCCTACGTCATTATGCGTCTCAACACCGGCCTGGATCACTCGAGATCTGGTCCAACATTGAAGATGGCCGAAGTAGCGCACTGGAGTGCATCGGAGCCAGGGAGAGATAAGTAGCATTGTTTTTTTATGTTTTTATCCTCCCTTGGGTCTCCGATCATTATACTCTAGGGTCTGAAAAGACTCCAGAGTATAATAATCGTTCATGGGTGGTCCACAATAGGGCATAATACTGTGTGCAGGGGCCACTGTGGGGCATAATACTGTGTGCAGGGGCTACTATGCTGCATAATACTGTGTGCAGGGGCCACTATGGGGCACAATACTGTGTGCAGGGGCCACTATGGCGCAGAATAGTGTGCGCAGAAATGCGGTTTGTGCGGGGGGGGTAGTTGGGGGCGGCAGTTCAGGGGGGAGGCCTTGTCAAATGTTCGCCTTGGGGCCCAGCCATTCCTAGTTACAAAAGTGGCAGTAGGTACACTGATAGTGTTCCCCAAATGTATCTTCCAGTTATGTCACACACTGCACTACTTGCTTGGAAGGTGAAGTGCACATTGATGGCACTGTTACACATGCTGGAGTGTCAATTTGAGCAGCAGTATATGACTACTGCATGCAGCATACTACAGACACAATGATCACTCTTGGAAGAAAGTCCAGCATTTTCAGCTTGCAGCCAGGCCAGGCATGCTGATAGTGCGCCCCAAATTTTTCTCATACAGGGATAACCAGCAGGATCATCCAGGTTCTTTTCTGCCTCCCCAGTGTTGTTCTCAGGGTCATAGAATCCTTTCAATTTCAGACAATAATCTAGTTTTTTCAGCTGCCAGACCAGGCACGTCTCCATTTATCATCATCTTCCATTTACTGTACTGCTGCTAATGCTTGCTGCTACTCCTAAACAGCTGGCACCACTGCCACCACTCAGGCAGACATGTCCTATGACCTGGTCCACTGTCACATTCCATTATATCACATCTACTTCAATCACAGGATAATTTTTGGTGACTTTTTTTTTTCTTCATCACTTTTCAACTAGACAACACAGGCACAAATTTGTCTCCCAAATAACAATAAGCCTGTAGCACTTACAAGTTATCACAACGGGCTAATGTTTCTACAAAACCATTGCTTTTTGTAATATAACTGCCATTTGTGTCTAAAAAAAAACACAGGCAACCACCTTTTCCCCAAAAAAGGGTAAATTTTGGAGCATTTTAAATGTTAAAATGCATAAAATCCAGTGTCAGCGCTGTGAATGGTTAAATTCGGAGTTTGTATCCACTGCTTACCAATTGTTTTTCCATAGACATACATGTCACTTTCACTTTGACATAACTTTGGCTATGTTTACTTTAGAAACCTAGAAACCTATTAGATAACTAGGTTCTTAAGAGCCCTAAGAGTGTTCTACATTATGTTTTAAGCCAATTTAAGTTGTGGTTCGTTCCAAACTTATTTGACCCAAAACTAATCTTGGTCCCAAGCCATCCGAACCCAAAATTAAACGAATCTTGAGAAGTTTGCCCATCTCTAATAATGACCTCCTATATGACTAGCACACAATAATAATTTAATTATAACAATAATGCCCTTTGTGCATCCTGGAAAATAATGTGGGCAGTTTTATCGTGTGGGGGCACAAACTGGGTTGTTATTACTGTTTTGGCATACTTTACAGCATTCCATTGCTGGTAATTGGGAGACCATGACAAGCATCTTTTTTGTAAATGTCACACCCCTTTTTGTGCTGTACATAATCCAGAGTGTTGGCCACAACCCTTTTTCAGGACATTACTGGTACATAAAGTGTCCATTTCACGGGTAAAATTATCAGGATTATGCAGGAGTATTTAGCTGAACCAAAGAGATTTGTCTGCTCTTTCGGGACTCCTGGAAGTCCCATCTGTTTTCAGGAGCCTCCCAAACATTTTGAGAGAGCTGTTCTGACTCAATAGCTTGGCTGCAAGTGTGAGGTTGTGAGAGTGTCCTGTAGTCTCTATGCTAACCAGCAATTTACACCAAGATATTTATCAGATAGTGTTAAACTCAACTGAGGAGGCGTAGATAAGATTCCAGATGCTTTAATCCAGGTAAATCTTGTAGAACCTCATACAGCAGTAGGTGAAAAATGATGATGAATCACCAGGAGCTGAGCAGACATGTTGCTTACAAAGAAGTGAAACTAACAGAGAGAGAGGAGGAGCTACAGCATCACAGCTAAGGATACAGAGAGAGAGAAGGGACAAACTACAAAGACAAACACAGTATCACAGGTATATGTCAGTGAATTAAACCAAGTCCTGGGACATGACACTCCCCGCCTGAAATCTTTAGATTTCACTGAAAACAAACATTAAATGTCCTGAGATGTCCATAAGGTCCTCTTCAAACCTGAAAAACAAAAAAGAAACATGCACAACAAACAATAATCAACAGTTAGTCCAAATAAACCAATCTTCAGATCGGGAAGCCGCAATTTGCCAACACCTCCACCAACCCACACTGTAATACACAAGAATATGTTAGAAATACGACACGGTTTTAGTTCATGGAAGGAAGCTCCCCGCCATGAGCTGTGAATGGTGTCCTTATCTTCTTTTATTTAACGTCTCCTCTTGGAAGAAGAAGCACCAGTTCATTAATTGGGCGGAAGAAAACTCGCACTGAGCCTCCCTTGGTTACCTTGACCTTCTCGTGGTAATGTCGGATCAGCAAAGCAGAAATGTAGTGTCCTCCTGGAATGATCACTGGGTTCTGTTCCTTGCTACACAAGTCAGACTCTCCAATCTGGCCGCCCACTCTCAATAATTCGTGGTGGTCGATTACGGGGTTTAGTTTGTAAAATGCACTGTTCCTGGACAGATTGATGCTCCATGAGATACTGTCAATCTCTTGATGATATACCTCTTGTTGAACACTCCAGATGATAACTTGCTCAGCGTTTTCAATGTCCGCTGCGGTAGGGTGTTTCGTACACATATGCCAGCCATGACACTCCATTGATCTGTCCTTCGCAAAGCACTGAGCGATGTGAAACAGTCGGGCGACAGCTCTCACAATGGATGACCAGGTTGAGAAACGTTCAAAGCGATGTGGCTTCAGCTTCGCCTTTGGAATCACAGAAGTGTAGAGTGTGGAGGTCATAGGCCTGATTTCCTTGTCAGACTCGAGATCCACTAAATCGTAGACAGCATTGTTAGGAGTCAAGCAAGGATCTTCATACAGGAAACTTGGAGGCGACAGCCACATATGGTCTAAAAGGTGCGCTGTCGGTGCAGGCCTTGTACCACTGTCAGCTGGGTTAAGTTGTGTGGAGACGTAATGCCACTGATCAGGGGCAGAGAAACTTCGGATACGTTCCACTCTGTTTCCAACATACTGTACACATAAAATTGTCCTGTTTGATTGTGTATATAACCAAGGACAACTCTGCTATCACTGTAGAATGTAAATGAATCAATGGCAATGTCCATTTCATCTCTTATTGCTTCAGCAATTTCTACTGCAAGCACAGCTGCACAAAGTTCGAGTCGTGGAACGGAGTGTGCAGGTTTTGGGGTCAGTTTGGCCTTACCTAGAACAAATCCACAGTGTAGCTCATGATTGGCTTCTAATATCCTCAGATAGGCCACCGCAGCTATAGCTTCCACTGATGCATCAGAGTAGATGTGGATTTCCTTCCTTACTGCCGCTGAATGGGAGCTGGGTACATAACAACGTGGAACCTGGAATTGTTCCAATACTTGCAAAGAGCTTTTCCATTTTTCCCACCTTTGTTGTTTCTCAGCAGGCAGTGGAGTGTCCCAGTCCATGTTCTCAGTGGTAAGCTGTCTTAGTAGTAGCTTGCCTTGAATGGTGATGGGAGCAATGAAACCAAGAGGATCATAAATGCTGTTCACAACAGATAAAACTCCTCGTTTGGTGAAAGGTTTGTCACAAGAAGACACTTGGAATGTGAATGTGTCTTGTTCAGTGTTCCATAGCAATCCTAGGCTGCGTTGCATAGGAGGAGTATCAGAACTGAGATCAAGATCCTTCAAGTTGATTGCATGATCATCAGAGGGAAATGCCTTCATTACTTCCATATTGTTGGAGATGATCTTGTGAAGTCTGAGGTTAGCTACAGACAGCATTTCCTGTGTTCTAGAGAGGAGATCAATCACTTCTTCACTTGCAGATAAGGATTTAAGACCATCATCAACATAGAAGTTCCTCTCAACAAACTGACGAGCATCAGAGCCATACTCTTTCTCACCTTCATGGGCGGTCCTTCTCAGTCCATTGATCGCTACTGCAGGAGATGGGCTATTGCCAAAGACATGTACCTTCATCCGGTAATCTATGACTTCATTGTTGACATCATTGTCCTTATGCCATAGGAACCTGAGATAGTTTCTGTCATCATCCTTAACAATGAAGCAATGAAACATCTGTTGGATGTCGGCCATCACTGCAACTGGTTCCTGTCTGAAACGAATTAAGACTCCTATGAGGCTGTTGTTTAGGTTAGGACCAGTGAAGAACAGGTTGTTGAGAGAGACGCCTTCATACTGAGCGCTAGAATCGAACACGATCCTGATTTGGTCAGGTTTGCGAGGGTGATACGCGCCAAATGATGGAAGGTACCAGCATTCTTCTCCTTCCTTTAGTGGAGGTGCAGGTTCTGCATGATCTCTCTCAAATACCTTCTGCATGAAACCTACAAAGTGTTTCTCCATCTCTGGTTTCCTCTTGAGGGTACGATTTAAAAAGGAAAATCTAGAAACTGCTTGCTTCTGATTGTTTGGTAGTTTTGATCTCGGGGAGCGGAAAGGTAAGGGTGCTACCCAGCTGTTGGAATCATCTTGAATGAATTCCTTGTCCATAAGTTTGAGAAATTCTTTATCAGCTATAGCCGGTGCCAGCTTGTTGTCATCACTTGTTGTATTGAACACTGTTAATCCAAGGGTGTCGTCCCCAGGCAGGAAAGTATTCACATGGTCTCGGTGATTATGCAGCCACTTACTGTTGCTTATCTTCTCTTTCACTTGGTAGTGATGTGGACATGGCTGAAAACAAGTGCTGCGACCATTTGGTAACATATGCGTCTTAAATGAAGAAATATTGGTGGGCCTTTTCATCCTACCTATGCTGAGGGGGTCTGAGCTGCAGATGCAAATTATGCAATGCTGATTCCTTCTGGCTTCAGGTAACTTGCTGTGACTGACTGTGTGTCAGAAGTTGGTGAACTGTCTTACAGCCGTATCTGGCAGTCTTTATGCATCATTTTTCACTGTTCTGACTCAATAGCTTGGCTGCAAGTGTGAGGTTGTGAGAGTGTCCTGTAGTCTCTATGCTAACCAGCAATTTACACCAAGATATTTATCAGATAGTGTTCAACTCAACTGAGGAGGCGTAGATAAGATTCCAGTTGATTTAATCCAGGTAAATCTTGTAGAACCTCATACAGCAGTAGGTGAAAAATGATGATGAATCACCAGGAGCTGAGCAGACATGTTGCTTACAAAGAAGTGAAACTAACAGAGAGAGAGGAGGAGCTACAGCATCACAGCTAAGGATACAGAGAGAGAGAAGGGACAAACTACAAAGACAAACACAGTATCACAGATATATGTCAGTGAATTAAACCAAGTCCTGGGACATGACAAGAGCAGAAAGCAAGTGGTATTGCCTCCTCTTGGGTAATAGTGACTCCTCATGAGTAAAAGCTCGCATCATAGGTAATAGTGAACATTTTTTCGACAGAAAATATTAAATCTTGCAGTTACCTTATTTAAACCCCATGGCAAGTGGAGCAACTGAGGCCTCTGGAGTCAGCAGTCCTGTGTAGGCAGGAAGATACAATGACATCATCACACTGCCTCCACTGAAACGCTGATGTCCTGCGTGTTATCCTGTCAACCTATAGCTGCAGCCCTAAACTGGCCTGTGGACTAGACAATGGCAAGGCAGGAAACAACTTTACTTGTGCCTGTAGATGAGAATACAGGTGAAAGTAGTGTTCCCTTGATCCAGGTCACCAGGGGTGGGACCAACCCTGGCTTATGTTTCTCTGGGCTGAGAGGTAGATGCAGTTGTATCCATTCTAAACAATATTCTGTGAGATATACAGCCTGGATTGATATATTCAACATTGCTTGGACTGGAAATAATTCCAACTAATTCTTAGGTAAGAGAAGAACTAGCTATGTATGTAAACTAGACTTCATTCACCAGTAGCAAGTAAGTATCCTTGAATAGTGAGTCACTCCAGTATTATAAATGGCAAATGGTAGACTGGGGCCCTGGTATAGAATTTGCACTGGGGCTGAGGAGCTTCAAGTAATACCTCTAAATGTTATTGATGGTCTAATATATGGAATCAGAAAGTTGCTTCTTACCTTTTCCTGTGGTACAATGTTCCAGTGGAATGCTTTGGTTTTGAACTGTGTAGGACTTGGGGTGAATGTTCGGTGATGGACTGGTAACGGAGGAGGTAAGATGGGACAAGGAGCTGACACCTGAGGAGAAGCTGTGAGGCAAAGTTTCTTCTTTGTAGCTGCTGTTTCTGAACGTGCGTGATTCTCTAGGGCCAAAGGCTGTAAAGGAATTTCCTCATAAACCTGGGGAGCATCTCCCAGCTTGAGACACTGAGTCTTAGGTTGGCAGTAAACCCCATCCTCCTTATTCATCTCCAAGTCCTCAGAGGCAGCAGCTTTGCCTTCAGGTAAAAGACATTGATGATTGTTCGGGCAAAGCTCCTGCAGGATTGCTATCCAGTCGTCTATCATTAATATAGTTCTCTCCAGTCTCTTGTTCTGCTCATTCAATGGGATCCGGAATCTAATGTGAAATAAAGAAAATTCAAGATGTGGTGAATAAGATGATGGAAGAAGTAAGTATAATGTGTGCATAAAAACTATGTTCTGTTTTCAATAGCAACCAAGTTGAGTCCACAATTTATTTCATGATGCAAGAAAAACAACTAAAGGCCAAATGTTTTGACCATTTTCTGGTTTTACATGATTTAGAGTTGCAACAGCTATGAGTTTATTACAGTTGTATTCAACCAAAACACTCCTCAGGCTGAGGCCCCATGGAAATGCAGATTTTTTTTTTGGGGGGGGGGGGAATATGCTAATATATTGGGAGGAATTACTAAGACTGGCATTTCCTAGGTACAGTTGTGCTAAAAAGTTTACATACCCTGGCAGATTCTTTGGCCTTTTTTCAGAGAATATGAATGATAACACAAAAACTTTTTCTCCACTCATGGTTAGTGGATGGTTGAAGCCATTTCTTGTCAAACTTCTGTGTTTTCTCTTTTTAAATCATAATGACAACCAACAGGGCCGATTTTAGACAAAGTGGGTCCCTGGGCAAAATTAAAAGTGGGGCCGCAAATGCTGATATACCAACAACACCATCGTCTTGCAGTGGCAACCCCTATAATAAGGCCTCCTTTCTGCCAACAAAGAAGTAATAACAAGCCCCATTTACCACACACAATTCAAATGAGCACCTTTGTACCGCCTAATAGATTTTTGCACCTAGTCATCAGTTATTATAGCGCCTCCTTATAAATAATAGTCCCTGCTTATAAATAATATTACACCTTTATCAGTAATATCTCCCTTATAAATGATAAATAGTGCTCTGTATTAGTAATATCCCCCTCATCTGTAACAGTCACCCCGTAAAAATAATACTGCTCCCTTATAAATAATAGCCCTCTCATAAATAATAGTTACCCTTATAAATAATAGTCCCCATTATCACTAATAGCCCCCTTTATAAATAATCCTCTTAACAATTATACCCCCCTTATAAACAGTTCCCCTCTTAGAAATAATAGCTCCCCCTTATAATTGATGCCTTATATATAATAGTTCCCCCCCTTATAAATAATAGCCCGTCTTATAAATAATAGTTCCCCATTATAATAGCCCCCCAATTATATATAGTAACCCACCCTTATATATAATAGTTCTCCGTTATACAGTGTTGGACTGAAGGGCCTTAGGCCCACCAGAGGAACTTGTTCTGGGCCCCACCCAACAGCTTCCTGCTAATAACCTACACCATGGCTCCTTCACTGAAGTCTTACATATGTGTTGACTATCTGGTGTTACTGAGTATATTCCCAGTATAGTCAGCCCATATAGTACTGTGCAGGCCCCAATAACTCCATGGCCTGTTCATGCACAGTACTGTATGGGGAATGACATGGCCATGGAGCACTACACGTATGTGCATGATTATAGTGAGGGAGCTGTGATGCAGACATAGCACACAGGGCTGCCAGCAGGAATTTTGAGCCCCCCCCCACAGTATAATGCTCCACAGTATAAAATGCTACACTGAGCCCACTGTGAGGCACTGTGGAGTGTAACAGGCTCCCCACACTGCCCCTTCCCCCCCAGTATAAAGCTTCACAGTGGCCCATAGTATAATATGCTCCCCAGAGGGCCCCCGCTAGTATAATGCTCCACAGTGCTCCCCCACAGTATTTTGCTCCACAGTGGCCCCACGCAATATATTATGCTCCCCACAGTTTCCCCCCAGTATAATGCTCCACAGTAGGCCCCATGCAGTATAATATAGTCCGCAGAGGGACTATAGTCCGCAGAGTCCCCTAGTATAATGCTCCTTAGTTCCTGCCCCGAATAATACCCCACAGTAGCACCACGCAATATAATATGCTCTGTAGATGGCCCCCCCAGAATAATTCCCAACAGTATAACATGCTCCAGAATGGCCTCCACAAAGTATAATATACTGCCCAGAGAGGTTCCCCCAGTATAATGCTCCACGGTGGCCCCACACAGTATAATATGCTCTCCAGAGGGGCCCCCTGTATAATATGCTATGCAGAGGCCCCCCCACAGTATAATGCTCCACGGTGGCCCCACACAGTACAATATGCTCTCCAGAGGGGCCCCCCTGTATAATATGCTATCCAGAAGCCCACCCCAGTATAATGCTCCACAGTGGCCCCACACAATATAATATGCCATACAGAGGGGGCCCCCTAGTATAATGCTCCACAGTGGCCCCACACAGTATAATGTGCTATCCAGAGGGTGCCCCCAGTATAATGTTCCACAGTGGCTCCACAGACTCCCTTAGAGTATAATAATCGAAGGCCCCGGGAAGGTAAGGGAAAATAACAAACAGTTATACTTACCTTGCCTTACCTCTCCTGGGCCTCCTCGCGCTGCTCCGCTATCCCCGTTGGCGCTCCTCTTCTATGCGGCTTATGTCACGTGTTTTGGACGTCACCGCTGAAGCCTGTGATTGGGCCTCAGCAGTAACATGAGCACGCCCCACATGACTGCTGAGGCCAAGGTCTGGCCTCAGCGGTGATGTCCAGAACGCCAGAAGATGACGTCGGACGCCGAGGACAGTTGAATAAAAATGTTTTTTACTCACCTCGGAAAGGGGCCCTGCGGCACATGATGCTGAGTCCCTTTCTGTTATTGATATGGCCGTGCCTGAATCCGGGATCCGGAGTCATCAGGCTCCGGATCCCGGGGGCCCCTTTGGGGACGGGGCCCTGGGCAATTGCCCAGCTTGCCCCCCCCCCCCAACGCCGGCCCTGACAACCAAAAACAACAAAATGACCCTGTTGAAAAGTTCACATACCCCAGTTCTTAATACCGTGTATTGCCCCCTTCTAACATCAATGACAGCTTGAAGTCTTTTGTGATAGTTGTGGATGAGGCTCTTTATTTTCTCAGATGGTAAAACTGCCCATTCTTCTTGGCAAAAAGTCTCCAGTTCCTGTAAATTCCTGGGCTGTCTTGCATGTACTGCGTGCTTGAGATCTCTTCAGAGTGGCTCAATGATATTGAGGTCAGGAGACTGAGATGGCCACTCCAGAACCTTCACTTTCTTCTGCTGTAGACAATGACAGGTCGACTTGGCCTTGTGTTTTGTATTGTTGTCATGTTGGAACGTCCAAGTACGTTCCATCTGCAGCTTCCCGGCTGATGAGTGCAAATTTGGCTCCAGTATTTGCTGATAACATGCTGCATTCATCTTTACTTCAACTTTGACCAAGTTTCCTGTGCCTTTGAAGCTCGCACATCCCACATCATCAGTGATCATCAGTGATCCACCTCCGTGCTTTACAGTAGGAATGGTGTTCCTTTCATCATAGGCCTTGCTGACACTTCTCCAAATGTAACGTTTATGGTTGTGGCCAAAAAGTTTGATTTTTGTCTCATCAATCCAAATTACCTTGTTCCAGAAGTTTTGAGGCTTGTCTCTGTGCTGTTTGGCGTATTGAAGGCGAGATTTTTTTGTGGTATTTGTGCAGTAATGGCTTTCTTCTGGCAACTGGACCATGCAGCCCATTTTTCTTCAAGTGCCTCCTTATTGTGCATCTTGAAACAGCCACACCGATAGTTTTCAGAGAGTCCTGTATTTCAGCTGATGTTATGTGTGGGTTTTTCTTTGCATCCCGAACAATTTTCCGGGGAGTTGTGGCCGAAATTTTGGTTGGTCTACCTGACCGTGGTTTGGTTTCTGGGCATGTTTTCAGGCCAAAATCACCAGGGTATGTGAACTTTTGAACAGGGTCATTTTGATGTTTTTGGTTGTCATTATGATTTAAAAAGAGAAAACACAGAAGTTTGACAATAAATGGCTTCAACCAATCACTAACCATGAGTGGAAAAAAGTTTTTGTGTTATCATTCATATTCATAAAAAAGGCCAAAAAAGCAAAAAATCTGCAGGGGTATGTAAACTTTTTAGCACAACTGTAATTGAGGATCGGACATAGATTTCATGTATAACACGCTAGTTAACTGGAGTTATAGTAAATTCTTCAGGCTGAGGCATCTCTTCCCCGCTCCGACAACTTTCACAAAAAGTGCAGAGTATGGCTCAGAATGAATGATGTGGAGGACCTCTGGTACAATAAAGGATTGTGCACCAAAGATGTGCCACATTAACACCCATCTACACCAGAAAAATGTTTTAAATGAGTTAATGAATTTCCCCAATAGGATATAAAGAAATAGAATACTTTAAAATACACTTTAGACTGTGAATTCTTGCAACATCAGCACACTCCTCTACAGAAATACTCTGTTTTGCTTGGGGACCCTACTATTTCCATTACATTACTATAAGCCCATATTCACACGAATGTCAAAAACGGCCATGTGGCGTCTGTGTTTTTAATGTCTGTCATATGATCGCAATAATATTCATTCAAGTAAATGTCAAGGACCATCAAAATATAGGCCATGATTTTATTTTTAACCGTTTTCACAGATATTTCCATACACTATTATGTTTTCAAGGTCATTCATGTGAGTGTAGCCGTGGTCTATGACCTTCCACAAGTTCAGCACTCTCCTCTCATGAGATACTTTGTGCTGCTGGGGATCATGCCCCTTCCACTGTTGCTCTCTTTATACTCATGGGACAGGTATGAATTGAAACACAATAAATTCACTGTTCCGGACCTTTAGTTTTTCACCTTATTGCAGCTGACTCCAGAGATTTAATCAGATTAAATGATCATATGAATAATATTCCTGAATTTTCTCTGCTAGAAATTGGTTTTGTTTCCGAGTAATTTAACTCCCAATAAGAGAAGGAAATGTTGTATCCCTAAGAATATGTAGCGTTAATTTAAAGGTGCTGATGACGGTTCATTGTCCTATGCAGGTAATGAGGGGAGATAAGCGGCAAGAACAATGTGCTACAATGTATCTGTGCATGGAAACGTTACAATATATCTATTGAAAGTGTGAACGCGTCAGTCGGTGTGCGGTGCTGAGTCTGACCTTTTCAGACTACGCTAATTGCTGGCATAGCGGCAGCCGGGGGAGTTGCTTGTATTTGGCTACACATTGTGGATGGTGAAGAGAACGTCTGTACAGTTCCCCTGGATGCTGCAGGATGTTCTGCCACAGGTGAAAGGTCACACTCCTGCTCTAAATACTCCTGATTATGCACAGCCATAAAGTGAAATCTTTCCTGAATTTACTGAACTTTGCAAAAATAAATAATCTGAATTTGCAAATGAAAGATGATCTAAATTTATTCTGGAGAATTTTAATCTTGCAGGAAATAAGATGACAAAGTTTGTAGTAGTAGCTGCTATATGCGTCATGTAGTTTCCATATACATGTGGTTAAGCATGAATACCATTGTTTTATCACAACTAAAAAACAGGATTATTGAGGCCCCTCCCCTTTTCCAAGACTCCTCCCCTCATTTTATATGGATAGTTCTCACTAATTGTTTAGTTAATAATCTTATATCCTTACTATTATTGAAATATCCTCTCCATGCACTGACTTCCTATAGAACTTGTGCTTATGCACAGGAGCCAAACAGTGCTGCAGTGCAAAGCACAATGACATGACAGAGCAGAAACCCCAGCTTCTGGTAAGATATCAGGTGCAATACAGACTTCAGACTTCACTACCTCAGACTTCAATGGGCAGGGCAACTAAACTAGAGTCATTGATCAGTCTGTGATCTAATTGATAGTAGTATAATGTTGTACCGTGTTAGCCATTGAAAGTAGTGTAAGAGTGAAGAAATCAGGCGATACCTTTTAGAGCAGGGGTCTCAAACTTGCGGCCCGCGGGCCAACTGCGGCCCTCGGGACAATAGTTTGCGGCCCCCACCTCAATATCAAAGTTTATTGTTACTGCGGCCCGAGTAGGGTAGCAGGGTACGGAGCCCGCGGCCAGCTGGAGATGGCCGGGCCCCGGACCATTATGATAGCGGTCGGGGAAAGCCTGGTTCCCCGACCGCTATACATTCTGTTATTGGAAAGGAGTTCTGGCATATTTCAGGCCCCTTTCCAATACATGCCAGCACAGGGGAGGTGACTGAAAATAATAAACAGATATCCTCACCTCTCCTGGGCGCAGCGTCCTCTCCGGCGCTCCTCCGTCATGTGACTGAGGCCTGTGATTAGGCCCCAGCGGCCACATGGGGCGTGGGCGCGTAATGACGTCAGTGCGCCCCATGTGACCGCTGAGGCCCAATCACAGGCCTCGACAGCGACGTCGGAAGAGGGTCTGAAGACGGCAGGATGGAGCGAGGATGCCAAGGAAAGGTAATACAAGGTGAGTATGAATGTTTGTTATTTTTAATCACCTTCCCTGGGCCTCCGATTATTATACTCTGGGGTCTGAGGAGACCCCAGAGTATAATAATAGCACCGATACGGAGGGGGCTGTTGGGAGCTTATAATACTGTGTGGGGGCCACTGTAGAGCATATAATACTAGGTGGGGCCACTGTAGAGCATATAATACTGGGTGGGGACCACTGTGGGGGGCATATAATACTGTGTGGGGGCCACTGTAGAGCATATAATATTGGGTGGGGGCCACTGTAGAGCATAAAATACTGGGTGGGAACCACTGTAGGGAGCATATAATACTGGGTGGGGCCCACTATGGGGGGCATATAATACTGGGTGGGTACCACTGTGGGTAGCATATTATACTGTGTGTGGGGGGAGCAATGTAGAGCATATAATGCTGTATGGGGGCCACTGTGGAGCATATAATGCCGTGTGGGGGCCACTGTTGAGCATATAATACTATTTGGGGCCACTGTTGAGCATATTTTACTGTTTGGGGACCCGTAACCGGTTCAAGGGGGGCCCCATGTCAAATGTTCGCCTTGGGGCCCAGCCATTCCTAGTTACGCCTCTGCCCCAGAGTATAATAATCGGAGGCCCAGGGGAGGTGAGGGAACATAAAAACCAATGTACTTACCTCTCCTGCGATCAGTGTTACTCCGAGCAGGCTTGGGGCCTCTGGTGACGTCATCAGGTCGCGTCGCTGGCCCGATCACGTGACGTGTGTGCGCAATTAAACAGGGCCGAAAGCTGCAAGGAGTGCGCCGATGTCCAGGATAGGTAAGTAACATTGGTTTTTATATTTGTCACCTCCCCTGGGTCTCCGATCATTAAACTCTGGGGTCTGAAATAATACCGTGTGCAGCGGCCACAATGGAGCATAATACAAGTGCAGGGGCCACTAGGGAGCATAATACCGTGTGCAGGGGCCAATATGGAGCATATTACCGGTGTGGAAAACGATGCGGCCCAGCCTCACCCAGACTCTACCTCCAGCGGCCCCCGGGTAAATTGAGTTTGAGACCCCTGTTTTAGAGGCTAACTGAGTATATTTATAAGTAAGCTTTCAGGAGTACTAGCTCCCTTCATCAGACATGGTGTTATACAAGAACTGAAAATTCACAGATTTTTATACACATGGTCTTCAAAGGATTTTAGAGTCCTTAAAAAAACCAAAACAAAATGCAATCTAAGTAGAGAAGTTATTTACAACAGGTCAAAAAACAATCTGGAAAGTTGTGGTGCGTGACAGAGGGATCTGTTATCTGTTTGCTATCAGGTGGTGATTTGTGACCCTCACAGTTCATACATAGTGTGACATGAAGCTGGCATGAATATTAAGTCCAAATTGCAGAGTTTGAAATTTTTGCATAAATTTGTATTCCGATTCTTTCCTTTTCTCCTGCGTCTTAAAATGTCCCATTAAAACCACAACCCGCAAATCTTCAATAGAGTGGTTTTCTCTGGAGAAATGTGCGGCCACTGGGAGATCTGTTCTGCTGTTATTAATGTTGGATCTGTGTGAGTTCATTCGTTGACTAAGTCTCTGCCCTGTTTCCCCCACATAGAGGCCTGTGGTGGGACATTGCACACACATTATGAGGTACACCACATTGGAAGACCTGCAGGAGAATGTCCCCCTAATTCTGTGCATCCGTTGTGACTGTGGGATAGGTACACTGTCAGCGGTGTGGATGTGCTTGCAGGTCATGCACCTTTTATGTAAGCAAGGTGAGGTGCCATTTTCAGTTGGGGCCTTCAGGGCACTCTGGACGATAATACGCATCAGGTTTGGTGGTTGTCGAAAGGAAAGGAGAGGAGGGACTGGAAATATGTCCTTGAGTCTGTTGTCCCTATGTAGCACAGGTTGGAGCTCCTTGGCAATCCTTCGTAGGATCTCCAGCTGTGGGTTGTAGGTGACAACTAGGGGCACTCGGGCATCTTTCTGGGTCTTTTTATATGTGAGCAGACTGTTTCTGTTAATGGCTGCCGCTTTGTTTAATTGGTTGTCTGTTACTTTTGGTTTGTATCCCAATCGGAGAAATGTCATCCTCAGATCCAGGAGGTGCTTGTCCAGGTCTGTTTTGTCAGAGCAAATACGATTGTATCGTATAGCCTGGCTGTAGATGATAGATTGCCTTGTTTGCTTGGGGTGGAAGCTGTCGTTTCTCAGGTAGGCCATTCTGTCAGTGGGTTTGTGGTATATTGATGCGAGTAGCCGGTGGTCTTTGATGTATATTGTGGTATCCGGAAAGTGAATTTCACTCCATGAATAGCTAAGTTTAAGGTTGATGGTAGGGTGAAAGTCATTGAAGTCATTATGGAATTGAAGTAGGGCCTCCTCACCTGCAGTCCAGATGACAAGGATATCATCGATATAACGAAGCTAAATCATAGGTTTGGTGGTGCATGTTGATAAATATGCTCCTTCCAGTTCTGCCATAAAGAGATTTGCATATTGGGGTGCACATCTGGTCCCCATTGAAGTTCCCATTCGCTGTAGATATAGATCCTCTCCAAAGGTAAAATGGTTGTGGCTGAGGATGAATTGTATGAGCTGCGTTACTGGTTCTGTTGGGAGGTTTTGTTTTGCCAGGTGTACCCGACATGCTGCAACTCCATCCTTGTGGGGAATGTTGGTATACAGGGATTCCACATCCATGGCGGCCAAAATGGTACCCTCAAGTAGTGGGCCCAGGGCATTCAGTTTGTTAAGAAGGTCAGTGGTGTCCTGGATATAACTTGGAGTATCCCTGACAAGGGGTTTTAGGAGATTTTCCACCCAAGCTGAGATGTTTTCTGTCAGTGTCCCAATGCCAGAAATGATAGGCCTCCCAGGGTTGCCATCTTTGTGTATCTTTGGGAGCATATAGAAGCAGCCTGGCCTGGGATCTTGTGGGATAAGTCCTTTTACCTGATTCTGGATCTGGATTGGAAACTTCTTGATCATACTCTTTAGTTCTTTCATATAGGCTTCTGTGGGATCTCTTCCAAGTTTGGAGTAATACAAACCAAAAGTAACAGACAACCAATTAAACAAAGCGGCAGCCATTAACAGAAACAGTCTGCTCACATATAAAAAGACCCAGAAAGATGCCCGAGTGCCCCAAGTTGTCACCTACAACCCACAGCTGGAGATTCTACGAAGGATTGCCAAGGAGCTCCAACCTGTGCTACATAGAGACAACAGACTCAAGGACATATTTCCAGTCCCCCCTCTCCTTTCCTTTCGACAACCACCAAACCTGAGGCGTATTATCGTCCGGAGTGCCCTGAAGGCCCCAACTGAAAATGGCACCTCACCTTGCCTACATAAAAGGTGCATGACCTGCAAGCACATCCACACTGCTGACAGTGTACCTATCCCACAGTCACAACAGATGCACAGAATTAGGGGGACATTCTCCTGCAGGTCTTCCAATGTGGTGTACCTCATAATGTGTGTGCAATGTCCCACCACAGGCCTTTATGTGGGGGAAACAGGGCAGAGACTTAGTCAACGAATGAACTCACACAGATCCAACATTAATAACAGCAGAACCGATCTCCCAGTGGTCGCACATTTCTCCAGAGAAAACCACTCTATTGAAGATTTACGGGTTGTGGTTTTAATGGGACATTTTAAGACGCAGGAGAAAAGGAAAGAATCGGAATACAAATTTATGCAAAAATTTCAAACTCTGCAATTTGGACTTAATATTCATGCCAGCTTCATGTCACACTATGTATGAACTGTGAGGGTCACAAATCACCACCTGATAGCAAACAGATAACAGATCCCTCTGTCACGCACCACAACTTTCTAGATTGTTTTTTGACCTGTTGTAAATAACTTCTCTACTTAGATTGCATTTTGTTTTGTTTTTTTTAAGGACTCTAAAATCCTTTGAAGACCATGTGTATAAAAATCTGTGAATTTTCAGTTCTTGTATAACACCATGTCTGATGAAGGGAGCTAGTACTCCTGAAAGCTTACTTATAAATATACTCAGTTAGCCTCTAAAAGGTATCGCCTGATTTCTTCACTCTTCCACTGTGATCTAATTGAGCAGAGCTGCAGTGTAGAGGAATGGATAATACAGCAGCTGGAGCCTCTTATAACACAGGACTCAAATACACTTAGCAGTAATAGTAGTTATATTATTGTATGTAAGAGCCAGTATTATAGTAGTTAAAGTCCTGTGCATGGACACAATATTATACCAGTTATTATTCTACATTGGAGGAATTACTATACATTCTTGCACATAGGAGGCGGTGTTAAAGTATTTATAGTCCTGTGCACTGAGACATTATTATAGCATTTATATTCCTGTGAATATAATATTGCTTATAATCTGGTACATAGAGGCAATCTTCGAGAATTTATATTCTTGTACATAAGGTGGGCAGTATTTTATAGTTATAGTTCTGTAGATGAGGACAGCATTATAGAAGTTATATTATTGTTCCTAGGGTCAGTAATTTTGTAGATATATATGGCAGTATTTATTTAGTTAAAAGTGCACAATTACATACTGTATATTAGCATAACTTTTTCCTACCCTATCACAATATGATATAATATAATTATTCATATACATTAGCAAACAATATATATGCCCTTACATGTATGTGTTTCCAGTGCAGTGGATGGAGAATGTAGGTATGGAATTATACGTTGCAGTGTGCACTTCACAATCTGACAGGTTCAGACTAATTTTTTTCTGGCACCAGTTTCTGAGAACAGTAAAATATAAGTTCATCTCTCTTCACCTTTACCAGATATCTGTGAAATGATGCAGGAAAATATATTATTTACAGAAGACCAGGCACACAATAACACAATATATCCCCAAAGCTTGTGATTCTGTACTTACAACAGATATATTGTACAGAGAAAGCAGTTCACGGGTTACTGAGAGCTCAGTACCAATGTGATCTCCAAGGCAAGAATAACATTGTATTGTTCCAAAATACTGAACTTCCTGAATTTCAACCTTGTCTGAGGTTCATAATGAATTGGAGTCTGAATCAGGTGGTATTATCTTAGTTGCTGAAAATATTATAGACCTAAGCCCCTTGCAGACGACCGTATGAATGGTCAGTGTGCTATCAGTTTTTCCCGAATAGCACACTGACCCATTCACTTCTATGGGCCCATACACACGACCGAGAATTACATGGTGCCGTGTGCAAGCCGCAAGTCAAGGCCGCAAAATATGGAACAGGTCCTATTCTTGTCCAATTTTGCGGCTCTGCTTCCGCGGCTCCTATTCGTTGACTGAAAGGTGTCGCGGAAGCACGGCCGGTGCACGATCTGCACTCAGATGACATCCGTGTGTCCCCCATATGCCGCCCGTGCCGTTCAATCAAGGCAGCCGGTTAGCAGACATCGTGTGCAACTGGCTTAATTCTTAAGTTCAGTCCAAAGTTAAAAAAAAGGCTTCAAAACAGACATATACTAGACATAAAAAAGTTGTTTATTTATGTTCCTCACAAAAAGATGAAAGTGAATCTACAACCATTTATTATTATATCAATCTTATGTCAAACATTCTGTGCTGAACTATATTTATTAATTATTAGCACATTTTTATAGCAATCAGAATTTTTTTTTTTTTGGAAACAAAAGCCCAAATCCCCTGCATTTACACAGACAATATAAAATTCCATCTGCCTGAAGTCAGCACTAGGGGAAATTCCTGCACGCTGTGTTATTATTGAGTTCAATGTGCTGTATACATTTGTATGCAGCAAGCTCCAAAACTCTGTGTATTGGTGGCTGCAGGCAGACAGAATTATATCATGTAACTTTATGTCTATGGCAGGGGAGAAGTTTATCAGAAAAATGGAGCTCCAGTGCTATAAGGATATATCTACAAATGAGTCAATATAGAACCTTTCTAAAAATCAAAGGCTAAGGCCCCATGTAGCGGGCTGCAGCAAAAAACGCTGCAGGAAAAACAGTGGCAGAAACACATCACGGTTTTTCCCGCAGTGTTTTTCACAAAAAGCCATCAGAGGACTTTCTGCTTCCATTATACCTATAGGGAAATTACCAGCGTTTCCATAGGCATAATTGAAATGCTGCAATTTCCAAAACCACAATGGTTTTGGAAATTGCAGCATTTCCAGCGCGTGTATTTTTCTGCAGTGTGTGGATGGGATTCGCTAGAATGCCAACCACTTTACAGCGACAGTAACATGCTGAGGTTTTTGCCGCAGTGTTTCGGCTGAAACCCAGCTTTTTGTTTTTGGCAAATTTTGCTGCAGTTCTTTGAGTTAAAGTCAAGAATAGGTACAAAAGGAAAGGGAAATAAATAGGAAATACATATACTTCTACCTTTTGCTCAATCCACTCCTGGCTTTGGCTCAAAAAACTGCAGCAAAATCTGCAACAACAAAAAAAAAAGCTTCTTTTCTGCAATGAGGGACCTCAGCATAACAGTGGACATTAACGTTAAGGCTAAGGCCCCACGTAGCAAGTCGCAGCCAAAGAATGCTGTAGAAAAGACAGCAGCAGAAACGCATTGTGTTTTTTTTTTTTTTTGTGTGTGTATATGGGATTAGCCAGAATCCTATCCACTTTGCAGGTACTGTAAAACCCAATGTTCTTGCAAAGTGGGGCCCCGGCCTAAAGGGGTATTCCCTTCTCCAGGATCATATTTAAAGTTGTAGCTTAAACTAACTGTATTTTACTTAATGCATTGCTTTATCTTGCTTGCTCCTTTTGTCAGATACTTCTGATTATGCCTCATCAGTATTTACATAGCTAGGTTACCTAAATTTCAGACCATCTTTGCTGTCTAGCTACAGTGGTTATGCTGGTGACATCAATCCCTGTTCCTGGCCACCTCTATAATCTTGACTTTGATTGACAACTAAGGGAGCCAACTCTGCAAATTGAAATTAGTTTCTGAGCTTTGATAACGGTTAGAACAGTGCGAACAGAGCGAGTGAAACCCTGAGATGCGAGAACTCTTTTAAGGCCTTATGCACAAATATCTATGATGACCAAAGATAACTGTGCAGGTTAGAATAAGCATACTATTCATCTTGGGAGCATGCTGCTGGACTGAGATGCGCATCACAAAGACTAAGCCCACCCACCATCCTGTCACTAAAACCAGGAAGAGGAGGGGATGGAAGGGGAGACAAGAGAGCAGGTGAAACTCTAAGATGAGAAAATCCCCATATGGCGTAAATGCTACGATTCGCCCGCGGCGGAAACGCTGTGGAAAAAATCGCTGCATTCTACAGTCAGAGAAAAGTGGATGGGATTCTAGTGAATCCCATGCCCACTTTGCGGAAAAAAACGCGCTGCGGACACGTGGCGATTTCCAAAACCGGCACAGTTTTGGAAATTGCAGCATGTCAATTATACCTACGGAAACGCCAGTAGTTTCCCCATAGGTATAATTGAAACAGAAAGTCCGCAGAGGAAAACTCTGCAAACTTTCTGTCTAAAGCACTGCGGGAAGAACCGCGATGCGATCCCGCCGTGGTTTCTCCTGCAGCGCTTTTTTTGCTAAGGCCCCACATGGTGGGTGACAGCATAAAAACGCGGCAAAAACGCATTGCGATTCTTTGCACAGTGCTTTTCACAGAAAGTCCGCAGAGGTTTCCTCTGCAGACCTTCTGCTTCAATTATACCTGTCAACGTTTCCATAGGGATATTTGACTTACTGCTATTTCCAATACAGCAACAGTTTTGGAAATCACAGCATGTCCACTGTGCATATTTTTCCATAATGTGTGGATGGGATTTGCTAGAATACCATCTACTTTGCAGGGACTGTAAAACGCCCGTTTTTGCTGCAGCGTTTCCGCCTCATGCACAAATATCTATCATAACGGGAAGATAATCATGTAAACTAAAATAAATAAATTATTAAATTAATAACATAAAATAAAAGCCAATTTAAAACAAAAAAAACACAAAAGGGAAATAAAAGATTTCATGTCCTACACCAGGAAAAAAATCGTTGATTGTAATGTCAATCTGTATTCCCTTAGTCCTGACAGCAGCACAATATGGGGGGTATCTCTGCCCCTGTGTGTTGTTTAGGACAGGTGGAACCTTTAATTAGCACCAAAAAGGTGCCTCCTACTAGCCCTATAAGAGGGCACAAGAGACCTCCCTCCACTGTGTAAATTATAAAGTAACAGGAAACAAGCTTCTAGGGAGGGAAGCCTTGTGCTGCTGTCTGGACTAAGGGAATACAGATTGACATTACAATCAACGATTCCCCTTACGTCCGACAGCAGAACAATATGGGGAGATAGCAAGTAATTCCCCTAGGGAGGGTTTCCTCGCCTTACAACATCAAGGACTGACTGACCAAAGGCAGTTGTCTGGAAACTGCGGATGTCCAATGATAATGTTTAACAAAAGGTCAACTGAGATGACCATGATGCAGCCGCACAAATCTGGTCCAATGGTAAGGACCGATACTCAGCCAAAGAAGTCGACACAGCCCAGGTCGAGTGGCCGTAGAAAGACTGGAGGGAATAACTCCTGAATAAGAAAGGAAGACTTAATTGTCTCCTTGATCCATGTGGATAGAGTAGGCTTGGAAGCCTTGAGGCCTCTGTTTTTACCCTGCATATCAATTAGTAGGCTTTCGGCCTTCTTAAGCTGTTGAGTGTGGGATAGGTAAATCCACAGACACCTTACTGTGGCATCCCAGAGCTGGCTATGGCTGGGCTGAGGGTGATCTCTGTAGTCATTGTATTATTTCCTGTTGCTTCATAGCCTGTGTGACATAGCAGGGGGTCCTGAGTCTCACACAACACAGCGCCACCTAGTGAGCCTCACACATGCATTACACCTCCCATAGGATTGAATAGTAACCAAATGTCCAATGGGAGGACATCGCCTGGGAAAAGGGGAGGAGTCAGCTGATCACTGGGTCCCCATGGTAACACCCCTGCAGGAAGGTCCTGCATGTGAGGAGTTAGAAGTGTGGAGTGTTAGGAGGAGGAGGTGAGGAGATAAGTGTGATGTCCTGTGAAGAAAGCAGTGAGTTTAGTGCAGGAATCTCAAGTCCTAGACAGGCCCAGGAAGGTTGGAGAGCTGACATACTCCAGCTATTCAGAAGATCCTGTCCCCTGTCTGCCTAGCCATCGCCCTGAAGGAAGTCAAGCATCATTATCTTGTCAGCCTGAGACTGTGGAGAGAACATTCTGGAACACGTGCTCCATAGCCAGTATCACAGGATCCAGGGGCCAAGGCCAGACCTGTGGAATATCCTGCCACCCTGACTATTGCACCCCGAAACTCTGAGCTATCAGGACCACATAACGTGAGTGGGGAATATTATGTACTAGTATCATGGTGGGCATCCTCCTATGAGCCAAATAGGAGCCCAGACGCACCTTAGGGCTGTAACACTGAAGTATAAGGGGCTAGGAACACCTTTCATCAAGTCTACCCTGCACCCCAGGACTTTGCTGTGTCACCAGGCGTACCCCGTTGTTTTGTATTGAAGAAACTGTTTAAGCATTTGTGCCTCCACACCCATGGAAGTAAAAGTTCAACTTTACAACCGTTTCTGTGTCTGACTCTGCACCGACAACATCAGGGCGCCCCAAACACCACCAGTCGGCACAGTATAGGGGAAGCGCCCCGGGGGAACAATCACCACCAACATTTGTGCAGCCCCCTCATCACCGGTACCAGTGGTGGTAACGTGGGACAGCACCAGCGCTGCGCCCTCGTGCCCAGAGACCGTGACAAGTCTGCGCTGTTTGCACCCCGCAATCCCAACTGCAGCGTTACCTTCCATCTGGTCACCGCATTACCACATCTAAGGTGTTGAGCTTTTCTTCCTCCTCAGAGGTTGGAGTGGGGAAAAACACAGGTAACGAAATTAGCTGATGGCTATTATAGTATGAGGGGACCTTAGGGATAAACCCAGGAAAACCTAAGGTGCACCCTATCTGCAAAAACAAAATGTACGGCTCTCTAGAAGAGAGAGCCTGGAGTTCCCCTACTCTTTTGGCAGATATAATAGCCAACAAAAAAGTGGTTTTGTAGGCTAAATATTTTAGCTCCGTAATCTCCAAGGGTTCAAATGGAGGAACGCACAGGCCTGCAAGGACTACCGCAAGGTCCCACTGGGGATAATACTGAGGGTTTTAGCCTCATTGCCCCTTTAAGGAACCTTGTAACCAGAGGATCCTGAGACAAACGTCTGTTCAAATGAGCGGAGAGGGACGCAATCTGCACTTTCAAAGTGGCAGGGGCAAGGCCCTTATCCAAACCGTCCTGAAGAAAATTTAAAATATCAGCCGTTGAAGGTTCTAGATTATTAATACTCTTCTTGGAGCACCACTCCATGAAAATCTTGGCTGTCCTCTGGTAGTTCTTATTGTTAGATTCTGCTCTTGCAGAATAAAGGGTCTTCAGGACGGCCTCTGACAGTCCTCTATCCTGCTGTAGGGACTGCTCAACCTCCAGGCTGTCAGGTTGAATCTCCAGAGATCCTCCTGGCACTTCAGAGATCCTTGGGAAACCAGGTCCTGGATGGGGGGAAGCCTCCAATATATCCCTAGACTCATCTCCATGAGTTGGGAAAACCAAGCTCTTTTTGGCCAGAATGGAATGATGGCTATCACAGAGACTTGGTCCTGTCTGATTTTCATTAATACCTTTGGTATTATTGGAATTGGAGGGAAGATGCATGCCAGCCTGGACCTCCAAGGGATGGACAGGGCATCCACTGCCAAAGGATTGTCCTCCTGGTAAAGCAGGGGTCTCAAACTCGCGGCCCGCGGGCCAACTGCGGCCCTCGGGACAATAGTTTGCGGCCCCCACCTCAATATCAAAGTTTATTGTTACTGCGGCCCGAGTAGGGTAGCAGGGTACGGAGCCCGCGGCCAGCTGGAGATGGCCGGGCCCCGGACCATTATGATAGCGGTCGGGGAAAGCCTGGTTCCCCGACTGCTATACATTCTGTTATTGGAAAGGAGTTCTGGCATATTTCAGGCCCCTTTCCAATACATGCCAGCCCAGGGGAGGTGACTGAAAATAATAAACAGATATTCTCACCTCTCCTGGGCGCAGCGTCCTCTCCGGCGCTCCTCCGTCATGTGACTGAGGCCTGTGATTAGGCCCCAGCGGTCACATGGGGCGCGGGCGCGTAATGACGTCAGTGCGCCCCATGTGACCGCTGAGGCCCAATCACAGGCCTCGGCAGCGACGTCGGAAGAGGGTCTGAAGACGGCAGGATGGAGCGAGGATGCCAAGAAAAGGTAATACAAGGTGAGTATGAATGTTTGTTATTTTTAATCACCTTCCCTGGGCCTCCGATTATTACCCCAGAGTATAATAATAGCACCGATGCGGAGGGGGCTGTTGGGAGCTTATAATACTGTGTGGGGGCCACTGTAGAGCATATAATACTAGGTGGGGCCACTGTAGAGCATATAATACTGGGTGGGGACCACTGTAGGTTGCATATAATACTGGGTGGGGGCCACTGTGGGGGGCATATAATACTGGGTGGGGGCCACTGTAGAGCATATAATACTGGGTGGGGACCACTGTAGGGAGCATATAATACTGGGTGGGGCCCACTATGGGGGGCATATAATACTGGGTGGGTACCACTGTGGGTAGCATATTATACTGTGTGTGGGGGGAGCAATGTAGAGCATATAATGCTGTATGGGGGCCACTGTGGAGCATATAATGCTGTGTGGGGGCCACTGTTGAGCATATAATACTATTTGGGGCCACTGTTGAGCATATTTTACTGTTTGGGGACCCGTAACCGGTTCAAGGGGGGCCCCATGTCAAATGTTCGCCTTGGGGCCCAGCCATTCCTAGTTACGCCACTGCCCCGGAGTATAATAATCGGAGGCCCAGGGGAGGTGAGGGAACATAAAAACCAATGTACTTACCTCTCCTGCGATCGGTGTTACTCCGAGCAGGCTTGGGGCCTCTGGTGACGTCATCAGGTCGCGTCGCTGGCCCATTCACGTGACGTGTGTGCGCAATTAAACAGGGCTGAAAGCTGCAAGGAGTGCGCCGATGTCCAGGATAGGTAAGTAACATTGGTTTTTATGTTTGTCACCTCCCCTGGGTCTCCGATCATTATACTCTGGGGTCTGAAATAATACCGTGTGCAGAGGCCACAATGGAGCATAATACAAGTGCAGGGGCCACTAGGGAGCATAATACCGTGTGCAGGGGCTAATATGGAGCATATTACCGGTGTGGAAAACGATGCGGCCGAGCCTCACCCAGACTCTACCTCCAGCGGCCCCCAGGTAAATTGAGTTTGAGACCCCTGTGGTAAAGGGAACAGAACTTCTCCACCTTGGCGTTGAGTCGGGTTGCCATGAGGTCTATTTCTGGAAGACCCCTCTTCAGGGTAATCTGATGAAAGACTTCTGGATTGAGTGACCATTCTCCTGATACGGCATGACCCCGACTCAACCAATCCGCTACTATGTTCAGGGAGCCCTTGATGTGAACTGCGGATAAATGAGTTAGATTTTTCTCTGCCCATGTAAATATCAGATCTGCCTCCCTGAGTAGGGTTGGTGATCTGGTGCCTCCCTGTCTGTTCATGTACAGCACTGTGGTCATGTTGTCTGACCGGATTTTGACTGCTCTTCCCTTGGGAAGAGGCGAGAAATAGAGTAAGGCACGATATACGGCTCTGAGCTCCTTCCAGTTGGACGAGGTCCTTTTTTTCAGGAGCGCTCCAGACTCCCTTTATGGAGTTTTCGTCCAAATGGGCTCCCCATCCCGAGAGGGATACATTTGTAGTCAACAGGGTCCAAGAAGGTTGGACCGTGGACCCTCCGTCTTTCAGGTGCAACCACCACTTGAGGGAAAGACGGGTCCTGGGGGAGAGTCGAATCTTCTTGCTGAATGTAAGAAGGGAGCGATCCCAAGCTTCTAGTAACTCCTTCTGGAGGGGATGTAAGTGCCACAAGGCCCATGGGACTGCCTCCACTGAGGAAGACATCAAGCCCAGGATCTTCATCAATGTTCTGATGGAGGCTATCGGCTTTTTGAAGAGGTGCCGGACTGCCACAACCAGCTTCTCCTTCCTTACTGGTGTCAAGGAGATTTGCAGGCGGACTGAATCTAGGAAGGAGCAGAGGAACTTCCCTCGAGTTGAAGGGATCGTTTTTGACTTCTCCCAGTTTATGAGCCATCACAGACTCTGAAGGCTGTCTGTAGGTACTGGAGCAGAACAGACTCTGACTGGGCCTTTATCAACCAGTCGTCTAGATAAGGCACCAAGAATATCCCCTGAAGCCTGAGGGCGGCCGTTATGGGGGCCACTACCTTTGTAAAGGTGTGGGAAGCAGAGGAGATCCCGAAGGGTAGTGCTGTGAATTGAAAGTGCTTCCTGTGGCCGGAAACTACTACGGCAATCCTTAGAAAAAACCTTCTGTGTGGAGGCAAATAGAAATATGCAAATAGGCGTCTTTTATATCCAAAGTCACAAAAAACATCGCCTTGGAGGAGAAGGGTGGTAACAGACTTTATGGTTTCCCTTCGGAAGCGCTTCTTTTTGATGAAGTGGTTGAGGTACCTTAAGTCTATGATCATTCTCCACTTGTCTGCCAGTTTTGGCATCAGGAAGACTGGAGAATAGACACTGGATCCTTCTTCTAGAGAAGAGACTTCCACCAGAGCTCCCTTGTGAATGTACTCTCGGATGGAGCATTCCAATGTAGTCTGGTGCATTGTAGGGAGGCTGCGAGTTAACACAAACCGATCCTGAAGAGGACGGAGGAACTTGATTGCATAACCTCTTTGGATTACCTACCGGACCCATGGGTCTCGAATTTTTTCCTGCCAGCAGTTGAGAAAGTGGGAGACACGACCTCCAACAGGAATCTCGGCCACAGGAAAACTGCTTCTGATGTCAAAAGCTAGGCTTGACTTTTATCATCAGACTTCGGGAAGCTCCGGCCGGCGCCTCTAGAGGAATAACTAGAGCCACTCTGGGACTGCCTTCCACGACGAGGCGGATAGCCTCTACCACGGCCAGAGCCAGACCTACCTCTGAAGGCCAAGGGTAAAGTTTTATCCTTCTTGTCGGCCAAGCCCTCTAGGATCTCGTCTAGGGCACAGCCAAAGACTCTACCTGGCTCAAAGGGTAATGCGCACAAATTATACTTTGAGGGGAAAGCAGCTCTCCAAGGTTTTAACCATAGAGGTCTTCCTGCTGCAGTGTTCTTGGTAAGTGCCAGGGATTTGGCCGCCAGCCTTAACTGATGGTGGGAGGCTTCCGTTAAATATTCAGCTGCCAGGGAAACGGAGCCTAGAAACCCTAGCAACTCATCTCTGGAGACTCCAGAGTCGGTCACTTTCAAGGTGGACCAGGTCAGTACATAATTTGGCTGACACTTCACAGGACGCAACCGCCACAGCGGTCTTGGGCGAGGCAGCTGAATAAGCCTTCTTGAAGGTATTGTCGAAGCACCTGCCATGGCGTCATGCAGATTTGCTCCATCATCTGATGGTACCTTAGTGCGGCAGGACAGTTTAGCCACCGCCATATCCACCTTGGGAGGAGGACCCCATTGATCCCATTGAGCAACTGGGAAAAAAGCGCTAAACCTCCTAGGAACCAGAAGAGGTTTTTCAGGACATCTCCACTCTGAGGACATTAATTTTTGTGATGTCTGGTCCACTTGGAAGACCCTAGGCCCTCTATAGGTGGACGCGGAGGCTTCCCTGTCAACATCACGATCCTCAGACTGGATGGACTTCAGCAGCCGGCTTAATTTTTCGAGTGGGAAGCACGGCCTCCTGGGATCTTCAGTGGAATCATCAGATGAGAGTGTCTCGTCCACTATCTGATAATCTTCATCAGAGATCCGTAAGGAAGATTGTGTCTCAATCTGCGGTCTCTTGGCAATCTGGGCGATGGAAGAACGGATCTCCTTAAGAGACTCCTCATATAGTCCTTTACCCAAGTAAAAACCTCTTATAGAAGGTACTTCCGGCGGAGGTCCGCGACACTGGTGACAGCGGGTAAAATCATAGCCGTCAGGTAAAGGGGTATTGCAATCCAAGCACGTTAGGTGTTCAAGTTTAGAGGACTTTTTCCTCCTAAGCCCATCGCCATTACGTGATGCAGAAGATGGCATCTGAAACATCAAACAGCCACGTGACACTGAAAAAAGGAAGATTGCCAAGCATCGCATAAAAACCCAAGGGGTACCCCCCCTTTTTTTTTTTTTTTTTAATCGGTCACTTGAAGAGAGAAAAAAAAACGTCAGAAAAAAAACAGCTGCCGCAAGCCACAGCAGAGGAGCTAGAAACCACTCACTCAACAAATAAAGGACTGCAGACCTTTTGAATGTAATCCAGCAGCGAGGGGAGGAAGCCAACATAGAAACATTTATACAGCACCAAAACAAGTCAAACGCCATAATGGAACATAGAGGAGCATAAGCCTAAGCCAGAGGCTCAAAATACAAGCAGCAAAAATCAATTCTATATTTTGCCTTTAAATTTTAAATTTCCAAACTTACCGCACTTTTTCCGAGAAAACCGGAAGTAGGCCGCGGTGGTGCACAAAGGCTTCCTTCCCCTGGGAACACGGGACTGGAGAAAAGTTCCGGCCGAGGAGGTTCCTCACTTACTCCCGGGATCGCGCTGCCTGCAGAGCGATGAGTCGGATAACGCTGCGCTGCGGGGAGAAGGCCCGAAGGACCGGAGGTTTTTCTTTGGGACCGAGGTACCCTATAAAGGTAAGCCAGGAGTAAATAAAACCCCTAGCAACGGGAGGTCACAAGAGACCTCCGTCCACCTGTCCCACACAGGACAGAAAAAAACACAGTGGAGGGAGGTCTCTTGTGCCCTCTTATAGGGCTAGTAGGAGGCACCTTTTTGGTGCTAATTAAAGGTTCCACCTGTCCTAAACAACACACAGGGGCAGAGATACCCCCCATATTGTGCTGCTGTCGGACGTAAGGGGAATGATCCATTGAAGTTCCCATACACAAGATAAGGCCTCATTCAGTTAGATGTATACTTATGTTTAACTGTCAACACTGTTGATGTAATACCAGAAATTCAAAACATCCATGTCTCTTAAACATAAATCTGAAACCTGTAGGCCAGTTACATAAGGATCCCCTCTTGCTGGATTTTCTGTTACTGGGACCCCAGTGGTTCTATTGAATCAAACTCAGATCACCATGTGCATGTAAATAATAATTATGATGTCTTAAGAAAGACTTAATAACTCTGCTGACTACTAAAAACATAAAAAACTACATAATACAATCTAAAATTAAGAAAAAAATTGTCCTTTTAGATGTCCAGATGAAAGGTAAGATAAAAACAAAAATTGTCATATCATGCTGTCAAAAAACTATTATGTGAGATTTATATTTAATTAAATATGGCAAAAATTTAAAAAGAACATGAAAAAATAAAATAAATACAGTACAATCACATCCTGCACTGGGAAGCTGGGGGTCAGTAATCTGTCCTGGATTTCTAATTAGCCTGCATCATTTTAATACCTCCGATATTGTTAACCACATGACAAATGTAATTTCTAGATCTGAATCTTCAGTGTCCGCCTGGCATCTTCAGCACCTCATTAATTCTAGGACCATTTTTTGCCCAGAGAAACAAAAACCACATGAATATTTTACGTGATGTTTTCATTGTGGGGGGAGAATCTTCCTGCAGCTGAGTTTCTATCTTGTTGCCTGGTCTGTAATTACATCTCATTAACATCCACCGCTCCTAAATCCAAGCTGACGGGATGAGAACGCAACAATGTAATGGAGAGCGCCATAATCAAAATAACTCCTGAACAATATGTTCTACATAACATGTTCTTCCTATTCACCTAGACATGAAGCTACAACTATAAGAGTTTTCAGAAATAAAAGTGACATTTCTGGAGAGATTGTGAGGTGTTAAATTTCATTCAGAGAAGCTCTCAAATAAAGATGTACATATCATAGAAACTAAGAAGCTGCCATAGAGCTTGGTTTCTCAGAAGGGAACTGTATTGTAGCATAAAGATGGTGCAGGGGAAGGCTGGTTCATAAGCCATGAATTGGATGGATTTTCATACTTCACCCATTTGTTGGACATATTATCCAGACGTTCTAGGAGCCCTTCCAGGATCACATCAGAAAATGCATTTTTTTTAACAAACGTTTTCACGGGAGACATCTGGCCGTTCTTTTGCATCTGTAGAATATCATTGAAAATTCTTAGAATCTGTCATTAAAAACAAAAGCAGACAATGCCCAGGTTAAATCTGCATGGCCCATATCACTACATATCACTATGTACAAGAACATGTATGTACAAGAACATATATAGTTATATATTCGAAGATGCACAGATTTTACCTTTATAGTCATTTTATACCACATGTATAACATGCTGTATATGTATACAGTCTGCATTATCAGTGCAACTTCTCTTGTTAGAATGAGTGTACAACCTGATGTGAAATCATGGTCACATGACCATTACTGCGTATGTTCTGCCTACAGGACATATGCAGTAATGGCCATAATGTAGCTTGCTCCACTGCGTGGGGCCCGAGAGATCAGGATACCCCCTACAGCATGAGCATTCAGCCATTATCTATATTATACTCACCCATCACTGATGATTGATCCTCCATAGGCTCTTCTCCTGTTCATTTCCAGGGAACGCCGCATACCACATCTGTACAACTGATTGATTATTATTTATTATGCTTACTTATCACTCACTGGGGGAAATAAGGGGGTATGATACTGTGAGGGAGCCAGTAAATGGGCATAATACTGTGTAGGGCCACAGTCCACTAACGAGGCATTATACAGTGGGGCAGTAAAGGGAGATTATACTGTACTGTGTGGGGTCATTATAAGGCCATTGTACTGTGTGGGTTCCAGTAAAGGGCATTATACAGTGGGTACGGACAGTATTCAGACCCCTTTAAATTTTTCACTCTTTGTTTCATTGCAGCCATTTGCTAAAAGCAAAAAAGTTCATTGTATTTCTCATTAATGTACACTCAGCACCCCATCTTGACAGAAAAGACAGAAATGTAGATATTTTTGCAAATTTATTAAAAAAGAAAAACTGAAATATCACATGGTCAGAAGTTTGCTCCGTATTGAGTAGAAGCACTCTTTTGAGCTAGTACAGCCATGAGTCTTCTTGGGAATGATGCAACAAGTTTTTCACATCTGGATTTGGAGATCCTCTGCCATTCTTCCTTGCAGATCCTCTTCAGTTCCGTCAGGTTCGATGGTGAACGTTGGTGGACAGCCATTTTCAGGTCTCTCCAGAGATGCTCAATTGGGTTGAGGTCAGGACTCTGGCTGGGCCAGTCAAGAATAGTCACAGAGTTGTTCCGAAGCCACTCCTTTGTTATTTTAGTTGTGTGCTTAGGGTCATTGTCTTGTTGGAAGGTAAACCTTCGGCCCAGTCTGAGGTCCAGAGCACTCTGGAAGAGGTTTTCTTTCAGGATATCTCTGTACTTGGCCACATTCATCTTTCCTTCAATTGCAACCAGTCGTCCTGTCCCTGCAGCTGAAAAACACCCCCATAGCATGATGCTGCCACCACCATGTTTCACTGTTGGGATTGTATTGGGTAGGTGATGAGCAGTGCCTGGTTTTCTCCACACATACCGCTTAGAATTAACGCCAAAAAGTTCAATCTTTGTGTTTTTTGGCAAACTCTATGCGGGCTTTCATATGTCTTGCACTGAGGAGAGGTTTCCTTTGGGCCACTCTGCCATAAAGCCTTGACTGGTGGAGGGCTGCAGTGATAGTTGACTTTGAGCAACTTTCTTCCATCTCCCTACTGCATCTCAGCCACAGTGATCTTTGGGTTCTTCTTTACCTCTCTCACCAAGGATCTTCTCCCACGATTGCTCAGTTTGGCTGGACAGCCAGGTCTAGGAAGAGTTCTGGTCGTCCCAAACTTCTTCCATTTAAGGATTATGGAGGCCACTGTCCTCTTAGGAACCTCGAGTGCTGCAGAAATTCTTTTGTAACCTTGGCCAGATCTGTGCCTTGCCATAATTCTCACAAGGCATTATGGGAAAGGGAGCTGGGAAGCTCATGCGCCCTCTGTTGGATGTAACAGATCCTCAATTTGCTTTTGACTCACTGAGTCTCGAGACAGCAAAAGGGATTTTAGCCAAGCCAATTCCACTTATCTGCATACAGCGTCGTTTTGGGATTTTTGTCCCTCATCAGTGCAGAGCAAAGTGAACTGGCTGGCTTTGTGGGAGGCAATGAGTAGCTTAGGGACGGGAACATCTCTCCTTGCTCTGCACTGATGAGGGACAAAAATCCCGAAATGGCGCTGTATGCAGATAAGTGGAATTGGCTTGGCTAAAATCCCTTTTGCTGTCTCAAGACTCAGTGAGTCAAAAGCAAATTGAAGATCTGTTACATCCAACAGAGGGCGCATGAGCTTCCCAGCTCCCTTTCCCATAATGCCTTGTGATATGTAGATGCTTAGTAGAGGGCGAAAGGCAATTCAAAACTCTACACACCTTCACTGGTGCTCTCCTCAAGGAGAAATGTTCCCGTCCCTAAGCCACTCATTGCTTCCCACAAAGCCAGCCAGTTCACTTTGCTCTGCACTGATAAGGGACAAAAATCCCGAAATGGCGCTGTATGCAGATAAGTGGAATTGGCTTGGCTAAAATCCCTTTTGCTGTCTCAAGACTCAGTGATTCAAAAAGCAAATTGAGAATCTGTTACATCCAACAGAGGGTGCATGAGATTCCCAGCTCCCTTTCCCATAATGCCTTGTGATAAGTAGATGCTTAGTAGAGGGCGAAAGGTAATTCAAAACTCTACACACCTTCACTGGTGCTCTCCTCAAGGAGAAATGTTCCTGTCCCTTTGCCATAATTCTGTCTCTGAGCTCCTTGGGCAGTTCTTTTTACCTCATGATTCTCATTTGCTCTGACATGCACTGTGAGCTGTGAGGTCTTATATAGACAGGTGTGTGCCTTTCCTAATCAAGTCCAATCAGTTTAATTAAACACAGCTGGACTCCAATGAAGGAGTAGAACCATCTCAAGGAGGATCAGAAGGGAATGGACAGCATGTGAGTTAAATATGAGTGTCACAGCAAAGGGTATGAATACTTATGACCATGTGATATTTCAGTTTTTCTATTTTAATAAATTTGCAAAAATATCTACATTTCTGTTTTTTTTCTGTCAAGATGGGGTGCTGAGTGTACATTAATGAGAAATAAAATTAACTTTTTTGCTTTTAGCAAATAGCTACAATGAAACAAAGAGTGAAAAATTTTAAGGGGTCTGAATACTTTCCATATCCACTGTACTGTGCTGAGTCAATAAGGGTGCATTTCAGTCTTTGGGTCCACTATGTAGACATTATACTGTGTGGGAGACATTAAGAGGGCAGTATACTGTGTGGGAGCACTAAGGGGGCATTATCCTGTGTGGTATAGTCGTGAGTAAAACAGGTATCGGTGCAATTTAGGGAGCCTAGCACTTTACCAGCATCCTGCACTATTTACTTGTAAATTGAGTGTGGTTCTTGTAAAAAGGGAATGTTGCATGTAAAGAGGGGCATAGTCTAAAATTCGGATTAGGAGGCCCCCAATAATAACCTTGATTGGAACCCAATAAATGCAAAATCTGCCCTTGCTTGCACACCAGGAAGATCTCCTACAGCAGCCATATGAAAACTAGTACTGTAGAACTGCTCTCCGGGCACTGTAGAAGTCTGAAGAGCTCTCTTGATGGTAGTTCCTAGAAAGAATGGACTCCTTGGACTTTCTCACTTGGCGTGGATCCAATAGATGGCGCTGTTAACACATCCTCTGCCAGCAGGGGGTGGTACCTAATAGTAACAGTCACAGAAGCCCTTACACTCTAGGGAGCACCCTCTACAGCCTCACATTTTTACTGTATGTAGCCTGTGGTCTGTGGTGGTGATCCTGCTGTCAATAAGGGTAGATGTATGAATCTACTGCTGTCATTGAGGGAGGAATAATCAGTGCGAAAGTGCTGCCAGTGGGATTAATGATTATTAAGGGATTGATTGTTCTTTCCATTTGTACAGTAGGTATGCTGTATTGAATCATGCTGCCAGTGGGAGAAGGTAGTAAAATGGGAGAATACTGTAAGGTAGGATGGAATGTGTAAATGGACACTACACTGTACCACTTCTCCAGTCCTGTATGTTCGGTGTATTTCTCAAAATGTGATCTTCTTCTGTATATGTGAACACTACATGATACCACCTTTCTAGTCCTGTTTGCGGGGCATAATTCTCAGTATCTGATATTTTTCTGCATATGTGGACACAACATGGTACTACTTCTATTGGTCTGTTTGCTGAATATAATTCTCAATATCTGAACTTCTTCTGTATATGAGAACACTATGTGGTAGCACTTCTCTAGTCCTGTTTGTTGAGTATAGTTGTCAGTGTCTGATGTTCTTCTGTATATGCAGACATTACAAGGTAGCACTTCTCTGGTTCTGTTTGCTGAGTATAATTCTCAGTATCTGATTTTTTGCATAGGTGGATACTACATGATACCACTTTTCTAGTCCTGTGTACTGAGTATAATTCTCAGCATCTGTATATACGAACACTACATAGTACCAATTGTCTGGTCTTGTACACTGAGAATTGTTCTTAGTATCTGATATTCTGCATATGTGAACACTCCATGGTACCACTCCTCTAGTTCTGTTTGCTGAGTATAATTCTCAATATCTTCTCCCCTATATGCGGACACTACAGGTAATATACAGTATAATTCTCAGTATGAGATTTTCTTCTGTATATGAGGACACTATCACTTCTCTAGTGCAGTTTGCTGAATATAATTTTCAGTATACGATCTTCTCATATATATGCAGACACTACATGGTACCACTTCTCTAGTTCTGTTTGCTGAATATATATAAGTATCTGATCTTCTTCTGTAAATGTGGACACTGCATGGTACTAATTCTCTAGTCCTGTTCAGTATAATTCTCAGTATCTGATCTTCTACATGTGAGAACACTACATCAAACAACTTCTCTAGTTCTGTTTGCTGACTATAATTCTCAGTATCTGACCTTGTTCTGTATGTGTGTATAAGGAGGTCGAAAGCACCACCTTCCAGAAAATGGCTATAGGTGGGCAACTTTTCCAAGTCCTTAAACAAGATTGGCCTGCATAACTATTTATATGCCATTCTGTGCTTTGTGTGTGTTAATGTGCATTTATGTGCAATATGCTGTTTATTAGTGTATATATGTGATGACTGTTGTTGCTGACTCAACAAGCCTTCCTTGGTCTGGAACTTAAAAAGGTCCTTCCACCACCTCTGCCAACTCCAGCTCTTTGCATTATTTAATAGTTATTGCTCTGCTGATTCCGACGTGATTTGAATTTTTTTCTCTAGCTCCCCCACTGTTCTGAAGCAATAAAGTGCTGTCAGTTTAAGTGTCTTTTTAGGCTCTGTACTGTCAGGTTGGCAGTTTCAGGTAGGAGCAAGCAAGGGATTCTGAGACTGTCCAGCTCTGATTGTAGCTCTGAATCATGCCCCTTTTCTCCTCCTGCCAGACACTACCCATCTAATAGTACAGAGCCTAAACAGCATATAAGGCAGAAGTATTTCTTCCGAACAGTGGGGGCTAGAGAAAAAATTCCAATTATGTCGCAATCAGCGGAGCAGCAACTATTAAATGATGCAAAGAGCTGGAGTTGGCAAAAGTGGTGAAAGGTCCTTTTTAATTTCCAGACTGAGGAAGGCTTGTTGAGTCAGCAGCAAAACTCTGGAGTTGGCAGAGGTAGTTAAAAGTCCTCCTTACATGGTGTGGAACCATATTGCGCCTATTGGTTTTATCACAAAGCAGGGTCCTTTTTACATCTGCACTATAGAGAGACAGTTTTCCTTCACAACACAGCTGGATTATCAGCCTTCTCCTGACAGATATGCCTATTTAAAGCATAACTAAACTTTCAGACAACTTTTCATTTTCTGGTAGCTTTTTTGTCATTAAAACATTTTATAATATACTTTATTAACAAAATGTTGGCTCCTTTCTGTGAAATCCTGCATTTTTTCACTCTTTCCCTTGCTTCTGTATTGACAGCTGTTCCCTGCTTCTCATTGTGTATGGTGTATGGGCTGTGTGAAATGAAGAGGAAATGAGGGTGAGGAGGGTTACTTCAAATGGCTATATCTTGGGCATTTTAAAACATAGAAAATGGCTTTTGGTGTAATATGAAGGAGGAATGTCTGATCTATCATATGACACTAAGGTCTCTACATCTATAATTTACAGAGATACCACTGGTTGGAAACACAGTTGGGATTGGGATATTTATATGCAGCTGCTTAATTGTAAAATGACACTGATTGTGTATGAACCAAAGTCACTCAGATACAAAGTAATGACATGTGTCCTACTTAAAGACACAGGCACTTTTCTGTGGTGAAGTATATTGCAAAGTTTGTTCCCTTCACCCACACTACTGATTTTATGAAGAAATGAATAACAATTTACTTATACTTTAACTGACATGTTTCACCTGTAAAAAACAGGCATGGCCAATTTCCTCATTGAAAAACCACAGCACATTACAGTAAAAACTTGTGTACATTTTCCAAATAAATGTTTGTGTTTTTGATGGCATAATGCTGTATCCACATTTCATCCCTTACATTTGAACCCAAACTAATAAAGAATCTCAAACTCAAATGTCAAACTCTCCCTAATGTAACTATTGAAAACTAGTGGTGTGTGAGTTTATGTGTTTACATACAGGTGCATCTCAATAAATTAGAATATATCTGAAACATTTATTTATTTCAGTAATTAAATTAAAAAGTGACCTCCTATATTTTCTAGATTCTTTACACACAGAGTGTTCTATTTCAAGTGTTTTATTTTTGTAAATGTTGATTATGGATTACAGGCAATGAAAACCCAAATCTAAGAAAATTTGAATATTGTAAAAAAGTTCAGTATTGTAAATTCAGTGTGTCACCTGCCAAGGTTTTCTAAGCCTTTAAATGGTCCCTCAGTCTGGTTCAGTAGGACATACAATCATGGAAGACTGCCGATTATGAATTGAATTACTGAATCACTAAAATGAATGAACGTTTCAAAAATATTAAAATTTTTTGAGATGCACCTGTATACGGTATGTGTGCATATGCTGTATATGTACAGTGGGGATGTGATGGAGGAGGTTCCAGGACTCACAGCAGATGCTACGAAGGTCGTTTGGGAGAACGTCTCTTCAAAACTGCTGACCAACGGGCATAAGGATTTGTCGTGGACGGCCATCCAAGGGGGGCTGCCCCTTAGGTCGTTCATGCATGCCCGCAACTTGAGCAAGACAAGGTACTGCCCCCGGTGCCCCTACAAGGAGGAAACATCTTTGCACATCTTCTGGGAATGCCCTTTTGCTCAAGGCCTGTTGGACGAGCTGGACGACGACTTCGAAGGACTGTGTACCCAGGAGGGGCCTGACACACCACGCGGTGTTGTATGGGCTCTTTCAGGGGACCCACAGAGAGAGTGACATTCTGGAGGCCTGGCGACTTGTGAATTGTTTCAAGGACGCTATCTGGTTCGCCAGAAAGAGACTCACTTTGCGAAGAGAGAACATCACCTACCAGGATTGTTGCAGGCTTATCCACAGCTTGCAGCGAGACTATGCCATTCTGGATAGCCTGGCCGGTGAGGAGGAGGAAGAGGACTGAGTCTTCGGCGACGTCTGCTTTTTCCTTCCCCACTCTCCCTTCAAGTCTGTTGTGTTACTCAATAAAGCTTCGGGCCTTGTGATTACCCCCCTCCCCTCTCCCTCTTTCCTCTCCCCCTTTCCTCTCCCCCTTTCCTCTCCCCCTTTCCTCTCCCCCATCCCATCACTTGTCTTGATGCTTATATTGTTTAACTTTTGCTTTTCAGCTCATTGTTTATTGCTAGGGTAGGAAGTAGTGGTAGTATAGGGAGTATATTATTTCCTGTATTGTACCTGTCCTGCCCTCATGTGTGTTGTGGTCAATCAATAAAGCTTCGGGCCTGTGACTTCCCCCCCTCCCTTCCCCCTCTGTATTTGTCACTTGACTGTCTTTGTTGTTTTGACCAAAAAGTATGTCAGATAGGTTTGTAGTGCAGCATGTAGTGTTAGGATGTATTTCCTTTCGCCGTAAGTTGCGCCGCATCCCTTAAGGATGAAAGATTTAGTCTAAATTGTGGTATTGTAACTCAGTTGCGCTGCGCCGCAGTACCTTTGTAATTTTTGCATTGAGACTGGTTGTATAATAAAAGATTTATTCAATCAAACGGCGCTGTATGCAGATAAGTGAAATTGGCTTGGCTAAAATCCCATTTGCTGTCTCAAGAGCAAGGAGAGATGTTCCCGTCCCTAAGCCACTCATTGCCTCCCACAAAGCCAGCCAGTTCACTTTGCTCTGCACTGATGAGGGACAAAAATCCCGAAACGACGCTGTATGCAGATAAGTGGAATTGGCTTGGCTAAAATTCCTTTTGCTGTCTCAAGACTCAGTAAGTCAAAAGCAAATTGAGGATCTGTTACATCCAACAGAGGGTGCATGAGCTTCCCAGCTCCTTTTCCAATAATGCCTTGTGATATGTAGATGCTTAGTAGAGGGCAAAAGGCAACTCAAAACTCTACACACCTTCACTGGTGCTCTCCTCAAGGAGAGATGTTCCCGTTCCTAAGCCATTCAGATTCCCTGAACACTCACATTCTAGCTATACCAAATATGGTAATGTCCTTTTGTCCAGACACAGTCATGAAAACCCCCTTCTAGTTCAAATTGGTATAAAGACCCCAGAGGTTCTGGTGCTGATTAGCCTCAGTATAGATTATGAATAGGTGCCCTGCATGTCTGAAAGTCATCGAACAATGGGTGTATATCAGTGCATGATATATACATCCAGTGAGCTATTACATCATTTGTAACCACAGCTAAGTATTATCTCTTTTCATTTATTAAACACTTATTATTTTATTATATTTTGGTGTTATTATAGTTATTCTTTGACCATCTTTGTGTTAACCTGTTTAAAACCTACCTCTAGTGTTAGGGTCGTGACCGACCCGTTTTAGGTTTTAAATGCATACAAATTCTACATACATTTGTTTATTGCATCAAGACTTTTTGACTTTTTCAGGAACTTATTTTTAAACAAAATACAATAAAATAAAACTATTTTACTAAATTGTAAAATGCTCTTATTAAAATTATAACATTTGTGTTGTTGGGGTCAATTTCGACCCAGGTCTAATATAAGAGTAAAAAAACAATAATAAGTCCCAAAACTGAACTCATAAACACAATATAAACCAACAGCCCACAGCCAGCTCTACCTCCAACAACTTGAGTTAGGGACATGTCCAGGCATGTATGGCCAAATCAGCTTACAGTTGGTAGTTTGCAGACTATACATCTTCAGTTTACACCATGCAACAATGAGGAGAAGATTAGATGCAAGCCAAATTCTGGATTATATCTTGGATGATAATGAATCAGAGGACACACAGCAGCAAACTGATACAGATGAACAGGTTTCTGAGGAGGAAGATGATGTGGAGTATCAACCGGAAGACACAGACAGTTCTGATCAGTCTGATGAGGAGGTCACCGGTGCTGAAGCTGCTCCCGCTGAAAGATTCAAATCCAAAAGTGGCAAGATCATTTGGAGCTCAGTACCTCCAGATGTACATGGCAGGGCAGATGCTGCAAATGTCATAAAAATGACCCCTGGGATCACAAGGTTTGCTGTGACAAGAGTAAGTGACATCAAGACATGTTTTGATCTGTTTATGCCATTGTCAATAAAAAAAGTCATTATTGCTATGACAAACCTTGAAGGAAAAAAAGTCCACGGCAACATGTGGAATGACCTTCATGATGATGACCTGGATGCCTACATTGGTGTTCTTCTCCTTGCTGGAGTGTACAAATCCTGCATTGAGGCCACTGATAGTCTCTGGGACGCATCGACAGGCAGGTTAAGCAGGTTGAATATCTCTTGACATCCCACCAAACTCTAGCAGAAGAAGTTCCTAGCTTGAGTTTCCCCATGCATTCTCTTTGGAGCAGCCATAACTTTAATTTTGCAAAGTATTAATCTATACTGGCTTGGCTCTTATTGCCAGATTTGACCTTAGGTATCTTTGAAAAACAATAGGTGGCGCTAGGTTAGGAGCAAATTTCTCTTTTTAACCAATGATTTGTATGCCTCATCAAGAATTTTTAACATGGTCTAATAAGTCCCAATGAGGTCTTCCTTGTATTCCTTACCCAGAATTCTTAGCTGGGTATACATACTCTTCCTTGTATTTCTTACCCAGATTTCTTAGCAGGGCATGCATGGTCTGATAAGTCCCAGTGAGGTCTTATTTGTGTTCCTTACCCAGAATTCTTTGCAGGGCATGCATGGTCTAATAAGTCCCAATAAGGTCTTTTTTGTATTCCTTACCCAGAATTCTTAGCAGGGCATGCTTTGTCTAGTAAGGCCTTTTACCAGTCTCTCCTTAATGAGAGTCATTACCCCATCTGACCCACTTGGACGGCTGAGTTCTTGCAGGACAATAAAATCTTTAAGCTGCTGTTTTAGTATTGATTATGCTAGTTACTAGGAGAAGGGAATGTAGATGCTCTTTTGGTGTTTTTCTGTTATCCATGGGAAAGAGCTGTATGGCTTTTAAATTCCTTGTTGCCTGTTACACCTTTGTTTATGTAGAGGTGGGTACAGATGTCAATGCAAGGTAGTACACATCAGGGTGCGAGCTGACATGGAGGCCAGAGCTAGTGGTCTCCCTATTACGATGTGATCTTCTTGGTGCTTTGTGGCCTGGAATGTTGGGTTTTGCTTGTGGGCCCATGTTCTTTTAGCGAATACCTGTGTTGTTTGCAGATATGACCTATTTGTTTTCTGAAGGACTCTGGTTTTGTTATTCTTCCCAGATTATGACAATGGTAGTGTTTTTTCGTTTAAAAACCACCATGTGGTAATATAGAGAAAGCTACCTTTCTATTAGTAGGGCTAGGAGGAAATATCTCCTTTTTCATAAACCAAGTCTTATTTGTATGCTTTACCAGAATTCTCAGCAGGACATGCATGGTCTAATAAGTCATAAAGAGGTCTTAATTGTATTCCTTACCCAGAATTCTTAGCATGTTGTCCATTCTTTAATAGTTCTCTGTACCAGTCTCTCCTTAATGAGAGTCATTACCCCGTCTGAGCCACTTGGAGGGCTGAGATTTTCTAATATAGTAAAACCTTGAAACTGCTGTTTGGTGGTTACAGTTTTGGATGCCCCTTTTGGATCTTCCTGATCTCTGGGCGAAAGAGTTGTGTGATTCTTAAAGTCTTTGCTCCTCAGCCTACCTTTACTTATTTGGAGATGGTTGCAAATGTTAGTACATGTTACTACACATGTGGGTTAGAACCTACATGGAGGCCAGAGCTAGTGGTTTTCCTATTTCAACAGGGAGATAACTGTGATTTGATCTTCTTGCTGACTTTTGGTCAGGAAGCTTGCGGGTTGCTAGGAGGCCCATGTTCTTTTAGAATGGCTTTGTGATGAACGCATGCCTGTCTTGTCTGCTAATGGGACCTATGGTTTTTATTTTTTTTTTTCTGAAGAACTCTAATTTAGTTATTCTTCCCAGTTTATGACAATAGCAGTTTGTTTTTTTCTTTTAAAAACCTTGTGGTATTGTAGAGAAAGCTACCTTTCTTTCTATTAATAAGTCTAGGAGGAAATTTCTCCTTTTCCATGAATGAGGTCTTATTTGTATGCTTTTTCCAGTATTCTCAGCAGGACATAAGTCGTAAAGAGGTCTCAGTGGCATTCCTTACCCAGAACTCTTAGCAGATTATCCATTGTTTAATAATTCTCTGTACCAGTCTCTCCCTAATGAGAGATCAAACTCCTCTGTTTCGTCCACAAAGTTTCATCTATACTTTTTACCCAGAATTCTTATCAGGGCATGCATGGCTCCTTTCCCATAATGCCTTGTGATATGTAGATGCTTAGTAGAGGGCGAAAGGCAACTCAAAACTCTACACACCTTAACTGGTGCTCTCCTCAAGGAGAGATGTCCCTGTCCATAATCCACTCATTGCCTCCCACAAAGCCAGCCAGTTCACTTTGCTCTGCACTGATGAGGGACAAAATTCCTGAAACGGCGCTGTATGCAGATAAGTGAAACTGGCTTGGCTAAAATCCCTTTTGCTGTCTCAAGACTTGGTGAGTTAAAAACAAACTGAGGATCTGTTACATCCAACAGAGGGTGCATGAGTTCCCAGCTCCTTTCCCATAATGCCTTGTGATATGTAGATGCTTAGTAGAGGGCGAAAGGCAACTCAAAACTCTACACACCTTAACTGGTGCTCTCCTCAAGAAGAGATGTCCCTGTTAGTAAGTCCCAATGAGGTCTTATTTTTATTCCTTACCCAGAATTCTTAGCAGAGTTTGCATTGCAATCTTTACCAGTCTCTCCCTAATGAAAGACATTACCCATTCTGACCCACATCGAGACCTGTCACATAGCTAGACTAGCATTCTGCTCTATACTGGTGCTTGACAAAATGCTCTTAAACAGTTGACAATGAAAGAGAGTTTCTTCTTTTTTGAAGTTATCGTGTTGTTTTGGTTAATGTTCTTGGGTTGTTATATTTGGAGTTATTGAAAAGTATTGTTATTGGTGTAGTACCTGTTTTTAATAAAGCTCTCTAGTTATTAACTAGGCCTTCTTGAGTGGTGCCCTACTATATGGAGATAACAGAATGCCGGGAATAGAGAAGTAGAGAACCACACTGCAGTGTGTTTGGGCTGTAGGATCGAAGCCGTTAGGTTCGTGAGCTTGAAAGTCTGAGGAGATGAAGTGCCCCAGGGGACGATGATTCCTGAGGATGGTATCCCACTGAGTTTGGCACACTGCACTGTACTTCCCTTTCACAGCTTGTGAGCACTTGTCCTTTTAGAAAAAGCCGCTAGCTCGGGTTTTGCCAAATGGTGACTTTGTTTCCCATGAGTTCTCTATGAAGCACCTATGACATTAACCTTGTAAATTTCTCTGATGTGCAAGGTGTCAGCAACGGAAAACTTCAGCAGGTTGAATGTCTCATGGCACTCCACTAAACCCTAGCAGAAGAAGCTGCTACCTCGGGTTTGACCAAATAGTGATTTTCCCCCATGTGTTTTCTATGGAGCATAGTTGCAAAAACTGGGAAACTTCAGGAGGTTGAATGTCTCATGGCACCACACCAAGCCATTGCAGAAGAAGAGGCAATTTCTGTTTAAGCCAAATGGTGATTTTCCTCATGCATTCTCTATAGAGCGCCTATAACATTAATCTTGCTTTTATCTCCAAAGTCTAAGGTGCAACAACTGGAAAACTTTTAGGGAGTTGAATGTCTCATGGCAACCTACTAAAACCTAGCAGAAGCCGCTTACTCAGGTTTCACCAAATAGTGATTTTCCCCATGACTAATCTATGGAGCTCCCATAACACTAGCCTATTAAACCTCTGTAACATCATGCAGGGTAGCACAAGCAGAAAGCTTCATGAGGTTGAACGCCTCATTGCACCTCTGCAAACCCTAGCAAAATCAGCTGTGATCTCGGGTTCCAGCAATCAAAAACATTGCCCCTTGTTTTCTATATGGAATGTTTAGGACATTGTTCTTGACAAAATTTCCAAAGACCTTACCTGTTCTTCACCACAGAGTGAAGTACTGGCTATGTGACAGGTCTAGATATGGGTCAGAAGTGGTAATGTCTCTCATCAGGGAGAGACTGGTACAGAGGAGTCCTTTTAAGACATACATGGTCCGCTGAGTATTCTAAGTAAGGAATACAAATAAAACCTTGCTGGGTTACCTGGCGCCACCTTTTGGAAGGTAGTTCCCTATAGATTGAGACCTCGCAAGCTTAATGTTGCTTCCCTTTTAACAAAGATGAAGTATAGTATCTGTTCTTAACAGACCTTGGATAATAATTCCCCACCACAGCTGGGAGTGGCAAGTGGGGGGAGATAACAGAGGCCTAACAGAACACCAGGAATGAACAGTGAACCAGACTGTGGTGGATCTGGGCTGCAGTATTGCAGCCATTAGGAATGTGAGTTTGAATGCCTGAGGTATTGAGTTGCCCCAGGGGAAGGTAACACTGGCACATCCCTTTGTAAGCAATCACCATTTTTCCTTGGTCTCTCAGCACCATGAACTTTTAGCAGATTAAATGTCTAATGGCTCCCCACCAAATCCTAGTAGAAGAAAAGGCTAGCTCAGATTTTTCCAAATGATTTTCTTATGTTTTCTCAATGAAGAACCTATGAAATTAACCCTGCAAATATCTGTGGTGTGCAAGGTGCCAGAACTGTAAAATTTCAGCAGATTGAATTTCTCATAGCAGCTCAGCAAACCCTAGTAGAAGAAGAGGCTAGTTCAGTTTGTCCAAATGTTGATTCCCCTTACGTCCGACAGCAGCACAATATGGGGGTATCTCTGCCCCTTTGTGTTGTTTAGGACAGGTGGAAACTTTAATTAGCACCAAAAAGGTGCCTCCTACTAGCCCTATAAGAGGGCACAAGAGACCTCCCTCCACTGTGTTTTTTTCTGTCCTGTGTGGAACAGGTGGACGGAGGTCTCTTGTGACCTCCCGTTGCTAGGGGTTTTAGTTACTCCTGGCTTACCTTCTTGGGGTACCTCAGTCCCAAAGAAAAAACCTCCGGTCCTTCGGGCCTTCACACCGCAGCGCAGCGTTATCCGGCATCCATCTGCAGGCAGCGCGATCCCGGAAGTAAGCGGGGAACCTCCTCGGCCGGAACTTTTCTCCGGTTCCATGTTCCCAGGGGAAGGAAGCCTTTGCGCACCACTGCGCCCTACTTCCGGTTTTCTCGGAAAAAGTGCGGTAAGTTTGGAAATTTAAAATTTAAAGGCAAAATATAGAATTGATTTTTGCTGCTTGTATTTTGAGCCTCTGGCTCTTAGGCTTATGCTCCTCTATGTTCCAGTATGGCGTTTGACTTGTTTTGGTGCTGTATAAATGTTTCTTTGTTGGCTTCCTCCCCTCACTGCTGGATTACATTTAAAAGGTCTGAATGCAGTCCTTTATTTGTTGAGTGAGTGGTTTCTAGCTCCTCTGCTGCGGGTTGCGGTGGCTGGTTTTTTTCTGACGGTTTTTTTCTCTCTTCAAGTGACCGATTCAAAAAAAAAAAAAAAAAAAAAAGAGGTACCCCTTGGGTTTTTATGCGATGCTTGGCGATCTTCCCTGTTTCAGTGTCACGTGGCTGTTTGATGTTTCAGATGTCATCTTCTGCAGCACGTAATGGCGATGCGCTTAGGAGGAAAAAATTCCTCTAAACTTGAAACACCTAATGTGTTTGGATTGCAATACCCCTTTACCTGACGGCTATGATTTTACCCGCTGTCACCAGTGTCGCGGACCCTGCCGGAAGTACCTTCTATAAGAGGTTGTTACTTGGGTAAAGGACTTTATGAGGAGTCTCTTAAAGGAGATTCGTTCTTCCATCGCCCAGATTGCCAAGAGACCGCAGATTGAGACACAATCTTCCCCCCATCCAGAACCTGGTTTCCCAAGGATCTCTGAAGTGCCAGGATCTCTGGAGATTCAACCTGACAGCCTGGAGGTTGAGCAGTCCCTACAGCAGGATAGAGGACTGTCAGAGGCCGTCCTGAAGACCCTTTATTCTGCAAGAGCAGAATCTACCAATAAGAACTACCAGAGGACAGCCAAGATTTTCATGGAGTGGTGCTCCAAGAACGATATTAATAATCTAGAACCTTCAACGGCTGATATTTTCTTCAGGACGGTTTGGATAAGGGCCTTGCCCCTGCCACTTTGAAAGTGCAGATTGCGGCCCTCTCCGCTCATTTGAACAGACGTCTGTCTCAGGATCCTCTGGTTGCAAGGTTCCTTAAAGGGGCAATGAGGCTAAAGCCCTCAGTATCATCCCCAGTGGTACCTTGCGGTAGTCATTACAGGCCTGTGCGGTCCTCCATTTGGACCCTTGGAGACTACGGGGATAAAATATTTAGCCTACAAACCACTTTTTTGTTGGCTATTATATCTGCCAAAGAGTAGGGGTACTCCAGGCCCTCTCTTCTAGAGAACCGTACATTTTGTTTTTGCAGATAGGGTGCACCTTAGGTTTTCCTGGGTTTATCCCTAAGGTCCCCTCATACTATAATAGCAATCAGCTAATTTCGTTACCTGTGTTTTTCCCCTCTCCAACCTCTGAGGAGGAAGAAAAGCTCAACACCTTAGATGTGGTAAGGTGTCTGTGGATTTACTTATTCCACACTCAACCGCTTAAGAAGGCCGAAAGCCTACTAATTGATATGCAGTGTAAAAACAGAGGCCTCAAGGCTTCCAAGCCTACTCTATCCACATGGATCAAGGAGACAATTAAGTCTTCCTTTCTTATTCAGGAGTTATTCCCTCCAGTCTTTCTACGGCCACTCGACCTGGGTTGTCGACTTCTTTGGCTGAGTATCGGTCCTTACCATTGGACCAGATTTGTGCGGCTGCATCATAGTCATCTCAGTTGACCTTTTGTTAAACATTATCATTGGACATCCGCAGTTTCCAGACAACTGCCTTTGGTCAGTCAGTCCTTGATGTTGTAAGGCGAGGAAACCCTCCCTAGGGGAATTACTTGCTATCTCCCCATATTGTGCTGCTGTCGGACGTAAGGGGAATCGTTGATTGTAATGTCAATCTGTATTCCCTTAGTCCACACAGCAGCACAAGGCTTCCCTCCCTAGAAGCTTGTTTCCTGTTACTTTATAATTTACACAGTGGAGGGAGGTCTCTTGTGCCCTCTTATAGGGTTAGTAGGAGGCACCTTTTTGGTGCTAATTAAAGGTTCCACCTGTCCTAAACAACACACAAGGGCAGAGATACCCCCATATTGTGCTGCTGTCTGGACTAAGGGAATACAGATTGACATTACAATCAACGATTTTCCACCTGCAAACTCTATGGCGCGAGGAAATAATTAACCTTGTAAAAATCTCACGCTTGCAAAGTGCTACAACCAGGAGACTTTACCAAGTTGAAGGTGTCATGACACCCCAGCAAAATCTAGCAGAAAATCCTGGCTAGCTCAGATTTCTTCAAATGATGATTTTTCCCCATGCACTCTCAGTGGTGCGCTTAAGACATTATCCTTGCAATTATATATGGCGTGCAAAGTTCAAGCACAGGGAAAATTCACCAGGTTGAATGTCTCATGGCACCCCACTAAACCCTAGCAGAAGAAGCGGCAAGCTCGTATTTTAACAAAATGGTGATTTTCCTAATGCAATGACTATAGAGCTCCAAAGACAAGAATATCCATATTCACTCTCAATGTAGCGCCTAAGACACTATCCTTAAAATTATCTATGGAGTTTAAGGTTCCACCACAAAGAGAATTCACCAGGTTGAATGATCCATGATACCACACCCAATCCTAGGAGAAGAAACAGCTCGATTGGATTTTTCCAAATGTTGAATTTCCCCATGTATTCTCAATGGTGCACCTAAGACATTAACTTTGGAAATAACTTTGGCATGCAAGTTTCCAGCACTGAGAGAATTCAGCAGGTTGAATATCTCAAGGCACCCCACCAAACCCTAGCAGAAGAAGCGGCTAGCGCCTATTTTTTAAAATGGTGATTTTCCTGAAGCAAGCGCTATGGAGCTTGGAAAACAATATCCTTGCAACAATCTCTAGCGTGCAAAATGCCAGAACCTGGAAACTTCAGCAAGTGGAATGTCTAATGACACCCCACAAAACTCTAGCAGAAGAGAGCGCTAGCTCAGATTTCTCCAAATGGTGAATTTCCATACCTACTCTCAATGAATCGCCTAAGACATTATCCTTGCAATTATCTATGGCGTGTAAGGTTCTAGCTCAAGGAAAATTCACCAAGATGAATGTATCATGGCACACCACCTAAGTCTAGCAGAAGAAGCGGATAGCTCGTATTTTTCCAAATGGTGATTTTTCTAATGCAATCTCTATTGAGCTCTGATGACATTACCCTTGCAAATATCTCTGGCGTGCAAATTGCCAGAACCAGGAAACTTCAGCAGGTGGAATGTCTCAAGACACCCCACCAAACCCTAGCAGAAAATAGTGGCTATCTCAGATTTCTTCAAATGATGGTTTTCCCCATGCGCTCTCAATGGTGCGTCTATGACATTATCCTTGGAAATATCTCTGGCATGCAAGGTTCCAGGACTGGGAAAATTCAGCATGTTGAATGTCTCATGGCACCCTACCAAACCCTAGCAGAAGAAGCGGCTTGCTCGTATTTTTCAAAATGGTGATTTTCCTAATGCAAACGCTATGGAGCTCAGAAGACATTAACTTTGTGAAAATCTCTGGCGCGGAAAATGCCAGAACCAGGAAACTTCAGCAGGTGGAATATCTCATGACTCCCCACGGAACCCTAGCAGAATAAACCGCTAGCTCAGATTTCTCCAAATGGTGATTTTCCCTACTTACTCTCAATGTAGCGCCTCAGACATTATCCTTACAATTATCTATGGCATGTAAGGTTCCAGCACAGGGAAAATTCACCAGGTTGAATGTTCCATGGCACCCAACCAAACTCTAGCTGAAGAAGCGGCTAGCTCGTATTTTTCCAAATGGTGATTTTCCTAATGCAATCGCTATTGAGCTCCGAAGACATTACCCTTGCCAATATCTCTGGCGTGCAAATTTCCAGAACCATGAAACTTCAGCAGGTGGAATGTCTGATGACACCCCACCAAACCCTAGAAGAAAATAGTGTCTAGCTCAGATTCTTCAAATCATGATTTTCCAAATTCACTCTCAATGGTGTGCTTAAGACATTATCCTTGGAAATTTCTCCAGCATGCAAGGTTCCAGTACAGGAAAAATTCACCAGGTTGAATGTTCCATGGCACCCCACCAAACCCTAGCAGAAGAAGCGGCAAGCTCGTATTTTAACAAATGGTGATTTTCCTAATGCAATCGCTATAGAACTCCAAAGACATTACCCTTGCAAATACTGTATCTCTGGCGTGCAAACTACCAGACCAGGGAAACTTCACCAGGTGTAATGTCTCATGACACTCCACCAAACCTTAGCAGAAAAGAGTGACTAGCTCATAATTCTCCATATGATGATTTTTCCCCATGCACTCTCAATGGTGCGCCTATGACGTTAATCTTGGAAATATCTCTGGCCTGAAAAATGCCAGAACCAGGAAAGTTCAGCAGGTGCAATGTTTCATGACACTCCAAGAAACCCTAGCAGAACAGAACGCTAGCTCAGATTTCTCTAAATGGGGATTTTCGCTACCTGCTCTCAATGTAGCGCCTAAGACATTATCCTTGTGTAAGGTTCCAGCACAGGGATAATTCAGGAGGTTTAATGTTGCATGGCACTCTGCTAAAGTGTACCAGAAAAAGCGACTCGCTCAGATTTTTCCAGATTGTGATTTTTTTAATCTACTCTCTATGTAGTGCCTTATCTATTAACCTTTAGAATATCTCCAGCATGCAAGGTGCTAACATCGGGAACCTTAAAAAACCTGTTTGCCTACAATGACCCCCACCCCAAAAGCATCCCCTAGGCCTGCCTCGGGAAGGCTTTTTGGATGTTGCGGATGCGCATTGGCTGGAATTGTTACTATCATCACTGCCACCATCCTCTTCATCTGATGTCACCTTATCACCCTGACCTTGTTGCTAGGTTTTCCCCGCTTTTTTCTCACTCATTATAGCCATTAGATTCCTGCACACCCTCATAATTGCCACCTCCAAATTTTCCTCTAGTACTACCTCTAGTAGTACCACCCCCCTTCCACTACTACCATCACCAACAACAGTTATGTCTTCCTCCCCTATTTGCAAACAATGCTGACTGTTTTCATCTAGCTCATCAAAAAGAGAAGGAAGACTGCTCTGATTAGGAGAAATAACTTTCTGGGAATGGGATGTGTGCCAGTGAAGAAGATAAAGGAGACATGGTTGACAATCCAGAAAGACCCTGCAATAAGTTACATGTAACAGGAAGAGGAGGAACACACAGAAGCCTGACTCCAGATAACATCATTCTCAGATGTAATTGAGATAAGCGAGCTAAATAATGAAAAACTTCATTCTCAGGAAGTACAAAAATCCTGCAGCTGGTGCCACCAAAACCAGACGTACTATGCTGTTACCACCCACAATCTTATCATTAGTACTTGCATGAGTATTTCTCCCTTGTTTTGCCTGTACACTGCTATAATTCAGTGCGCTGTCAGCCTTCCCAGTAAGCACCCCACTGTCAGAAAGGTGGGCCTTACAGCCTAGCATCATTGCTGGGTAGTGAGGAACGCCCCATCCCCCTATCCCTGACAGTATTCTTCCATAGCCTTGTATTGTCAGGCAGGCATCCATCAAAGGCAGAAAGGCAAGGTACACCCCAGACATAGGTGTTATCATCATGGTACTTACAGTTTCCTTATCCTCCATACATGCTGCCTCCAGCTCATAGTTTTGGTGCCCGTGAAAGGAGATGACAAACCTCAAGCCATCATTATCTTCACATGACTTGACTTGTTCAAAGGGGAATTGTTTCTTTAATGTTCCTTTCTCTATATTGAAAATCATCTGTGTATAGAAATCAATCTAAAAAGAAGGAAGAATGTTAATATTGACTGTACACACATGTCTATAGAACTACAAATCTCTTCATCCTGTATCAAAGTGGGGCAAATGTTAACCATACTGAGTGTGTTACTACTACCTTACTTACTATGAGTATATAAAGTAAATCAGCGGCACTCAAGCAGGTGAACAAAATACAAAATGGATTGTCAGCAACCACGACTTGCTCCAAAGTCAAATGATAAAACAATGAAAAGGCGGCAGCATTTCAGATGCAGTGAAATCTTGTGAATATTTATTGAGCATGATGTTTCAGTCTGTCCTCTAGGACTTTTTCTCTTTATAAGGATAGATGGAAAAACAGTGTAGGGCAAAAGGGGTATTCCATAGGTAGGACCCCTCACATGTCAAAGAGACTCATGAAGGAGTCTTAGTATGTTCCAGGAAGCTAAGACCACTCACAATAATAAACAATTCTCTGTATTGTTTTTGTATCAATTCCTAACTATTTCCAGACCTCTGCTGCTGTCATTCAATAGAATCCTTCACTGTATGGAAAATTCATAACAAACTTCAGTACAGTGTAAGTGAATGGGTTACTAATTATTTCTCACTGAGGTAGATTTATCAAGCAAAATGAGCCAGAAATCTGTCATAATTTGCAAAAAACAGCTGTCCACCACATTTATCACATGTTTTAGGCTAAGGCCACACATAGCGAGCCGCAGCAAAAAAGCACTGTGAGAAAAACCACGGTGGAAATGCATCACCAAAGTTTCCGTAGGTATAATTGACATGCTGCGCTTTACAAAAACGCAATAGATTCTGAAATCGCAGTATGTCTGCTGCAGAAATTTTTCTACAATGTACGGATGGGATTAGCCAGAATCCCATCCACTTTGCAGGGACTATAAAACGCCACGTTTTTTGCCGCGACGTTTTCACTAAGTAGGGCTCCAGCCTTAGACACTTTTTAAACACTTTTAAGACTTGTATGATAAAGGGGTGTGACTTCATTGAAAGGGTGTGGCTTGGTGAAAGGGGCGTGGAATAATCTGATGCCTGGGTACAAAAACAGCTTGTCCTGAATCTGCTAAAGGGAGTCTGCCCCCGGGAAACTCAATACAAAATCATTTGCTGAGCACTATCATAGTTTTAGATAGTTAATAGATGCACCATGTTCTTGAAAAGCTATTTTTTTAGAAACATGTCGGTGAGTGCCATCAGGGTGCTGGGAAACACCAGACGCATGTACAATTACTGATCGTAAAGTGTCCTAGCTGTAGGATAGGAAGACGTTGATGATCACACGTACAATGGTGGTGAATCAGACCTGGAGATGGCGCTCTTGGATTCTCTGGCACTTCTTGTTGCACTTGAGCCTCATTTACAAATTTCTCTTTTCAAGGAAATATTGTATCTTTTCAATTATCTAAAGGTATGATGGAGCAAAGAAAACTGTCGTAGAAGGATGATATTGAGGCATAAATTTAACTTAAGGCTCTTTCTCACACAAAAACGTGCAACACAACCCCTGTTCTGTGCCTTGCTTGCCACATTGCTCAACCCAACTAATTCATTATAACTCATGCTAATTTTTTGTCAGGAATTATAATAGAAATCTATGCTAGTTTCTAACTGGCATAGATTTCCATACTGGTGCAGGACTTCCAACTGATTTATGAAGAGACCACAGTCATTAGACATTACTCTATGTATGGGGTCAGTAATGGGGCCATTATACTACATATTTATAGTATCAATAGTATAGTTCTATAGAATAGCATCTGACATAATAAGTGTGTGTATATATTTATATTTTATATGTAGTCAGCCACCAATTGTGCAAGTTCTCCCACTTAAAAAGATGAGGCCGGCCTGTAATTGTCATCATAGGTAGACCTCAACTATGAGAGACAAAATGAGAAAACAAATCCAGAAAATCACATTGTCTGATTTTTTTTTGGTGCACTTTATTCATAAATATCTCATATCGGACATGCACCATAAATTTTGATTCAAATGAGAGAAAAGTGTCAAACTTCATTTGATAAATAGGCCCCAATGTGTGTGTCTAGCCTAACACACATAATAAATATGGTGCAAGACATGTATCCCAATTTATTGTGTAATTTACCCATTCACATTAAAGGCAAAGCGACCCATTAACTGACCACAATGTCCTTGTAGAGCAATAAGTCTTTTTGGCATAGTCTCCAGGAAAGAGGAAAGAACTCTTCTCAGACACGATATTTCATTTCTTAGAAATCCTTAGTTTCTCCATAATTTATAGGATTTAAATATTTCATCCCTCCCTGACTGTGGTAAGTGCTGTCCTCTAATTCAAGTTTAACCTGTAGCAGTAAAGTTTTATAAATTACCTGTAAGATGCGCTTCTGCCACCGATACCGAAATTTGTAGACATTGAAGTTGTACTGCTGGTTGGGGGGAAGATTCTCCGTCTCCTTAAAGAAAACAATAATATAGTTTTACCAGACTGGAAGCGAACAGAGTCATCACCAGCGCACTCCACTGGGCTAATGAATACTTGATGAATGAAAGCTCAGCCTTAACGTGCCTGACACTGCTAGACATTATGCCCATCTATAAGACTCATCTTAAATAAGCTGCAAGGAGATAGATGCCTAAGAGGGGAAACTGGAGACAGATCAGACCCTGAACCTCCATCTGCAAAGCAATGCAAAGGAGATTTACAGTACTATGAAAAATGTGAAAAATAAGATTAAAGATCCAAACAATCATCATGAAACTTATTTATATACTGCTGCAAGATTTACTTGCAACAGGAGGCATTGCACTTACAAAAATATACTATAATACTGCTCCTATTTACAAGAATATAATTACTATAATACTGCCACCTATGTATAAGATCATAACACCTATGATACTGTCTCCTATGTAAAAAAGATAAAAATAATGTCCACTATGTACAAAAATATAACTCCTATAATATTGTCACCTATGTACAATAATATAAATACTATAATACTGCCCCCACAGCATGAACAAGAATACAACTACTAAACTACAGCTCCCATAAACAAGAGCATGACTACTATTAGAAGCCATGTATAAGACTATAACCACTATAATACCCTTCTGTGTTCAAAGATACAACTGCTACAATAATTCCCCTGGGTACAAGAATACTACTATAACACTACTATGAACAAGAATATAGCTACTATAATACTGTTCACTATGTACAAGCATGTAATTACTATAATATTGCTCCCTATGTACAAGAATACAGTGGGGAAAAAAGTATTTAGTCAGCCACCAATTGTGCAAGTTCTCCCACTTAAAAAGATGAGGCCGGCCTGTAATTGACATCATAGGTACACCTCAACTATGAGAGGCAAAATGAGAAAACAAATTGTAATGTCCTTGCCTGTCCAGGCTTTGGCGCCATCCTCCAGGTGCACGCTGCGGCGCAGGAGGCGTGCCCGGTTGTGATTCTTTCCTTTGGATTTTTCTTGTATTGTCTGAACACTGTCCTATTCCCTCACCTCCTTAATTGATTTTCCACCACGCCCTTCTCCTTCACCTTGCTCTCCCCCTGCTCCACTAAGAGTTAACTTTAGTCCTGCCTTTGTGATTGACAGCCTATTCTCCTATCAAGTCTGGGGTGGGTTCTTTCTCCCTATTTATTGTTTGCTCACTTTCCCATTGGCTCCTGCTATTGCATTTCGCTTACTGGCTATACTCCTTGTTCCTTGTTACCTGCTCTTCTGATTTTCTGACCACTGGCTTACCTTTGACTATTCTCTTGGATTTTGATTCTGTACTGCATTGCTCGATTGTTACTGACCCCTTGGCTAGCTGACCTCCCTTTGTTGTTGTGCGTCTTGTCTGCGTTCTGTGTTATCACTTATTATAAGGAGGGACTGTCGACTAGTTGCTGGCTGTCACCTAGGACAGATCGGGCAAGTTAGCCAGGGACAGTGGGGGGATTCAGCTTAGGGTCCACTGTCTTGTTGTGCCCTTCCCCCCTAAGTTCTCCAGCAGCTACTGGGGAATCGCTCCTCTAGTGATTCCCTTACAGAATAGCAGGCCATAAAAAAAAAAAAAAAACTTTAACCCTTCTACTCATTACTGGCATGGCTTCTATTCAGGACCTTGTGACTTGAATGGAGGGTTTGGCAGGTTTGGTGTCTGAGCTGGCCAATCAGGTACACACTCTCACCCAGAATCAAGCTGAGGCTGCTGCTACACCACCTGCTGTCATTTCCCTTCCCAAGGTTAAAATGTTACTCCCGGATAGGTTTTCAGGGGACCGAGGTAAATTTGAGACGTTCAGGGAATCATGTCTATTGTATTTTCGGGTCAACCCTCATGCGTTGCAGTCTCAGATGGTGGGGGTGGTCATTTCCCTCTTACAGGGGGATCCACAGACTTGGGCTCTTAAACTCCCCCCTGAGGCAGAGGAGTGGACAGATCTGGAAAAAATTTTTAAGTCTTTGGGGGCCATTTATGCTGAGCCTGATCAAATTGGACTCGCCGAGTCCCAACTTCTTACCCTCCGGCAAGGTAAACTATCCGCTGAATAAGGTAAACAAGGTAAACTATCCCTCTGAGTTTCGGAAGTTGAGTATAACAGCAGGTTGGTGTGACTCCGCTTTGAAAGCTCTTTTTAAACAGGGCCTGAATGATTCAGTGAAGGATGTCTGGGTAGGTCACCATGATCCCCCTACCTTAGAAAAGGCCATGACCTTAGCCGGCCGCATTGACAGGAGACTCCAGGACAGACGTAAAGAGAGGGTGGGGATTGGTCCCACTAAGTCTTCTGTCTATCCCTCTCTTTCTGTTAAAGAATCTGTTTCTCCTTCTGTCACCTCTGGAGATGAGCCTATGCAGTTGGGAGCACTGGATACCAAGGCTAGACGAGAATATCGTCTCCGGAATCATCTCTGCCTGTATTGCGGCAAACCGGGTCACCTCATCCGAGACTGTTACATCAAACCACGTACACCAGCGGGAAACTTCAGGGCCTGAGTGGTATTCAGAAGAACCACTCAGGCAGTCAGGTATCTTCTGAAAAATCTCACAAATTAATGTTACCTGTGTCTCTGTCCTTTGGGGGCAGATCTGTTTCTGGGCAGGCCCTAGTAGATTCTGGGGCTGCCACTAACTTTGTTAAATTTTCGTTTGTTTCTGCTTTACGTATTGAACTTGTATCATTAGATACTCCTCTGTTGGTTACTGGGGTGGATTTTACTCCACTGGCCAGGGGTAAAATCCATTTTAAAACCCCCTTACTCTCTTTGCAAGTGGGCTCAATACATACAGAGCTCATGAGTTTTTTTGTTATGGAGGATCTCTCGTCTGATATCACTTTAGGGCTTCCCTGGCTAGACCTCCATAACCCTACCTTTGATTGGCCCAAAAAAGAGTTAGTGAAATGGGGGAATCAGTGCTCCTCCCATTGTATTGCTTTGCATGCCTCCGATTGTCTCAGTGAGGAGACGCTTCTTCCTGAATTTCTGTCCTATTTTCATGATGTTTTTGATGCTAAAGCTGCTGAAGTTTTACCGCCACATACACCTTACGATTGTGCGATTGAACTCCTTCCCGACTCCAAATACCCTAAGGGAAGGATCTTCAATCTTTCTGCTCCAGAACGTGAGGCTATGCGGGATTACACTCAGGATAGTCTTCTTAAAGGTCACATCCGTCCGTCTCAGTCTCCCATGGGAGCTGGGTTCTTTTTTGTTAAAATGAAAGATGGCGGACTGCGACCATGCATTGACTAACGAGAATTAAATAAAATTACGGTTAAAAATCAGTAGCCTCTTCCCCTGATCCATGATCTTTTCAATCAGATTGTGGGTGCCCGCTGGTTTTCTAAAATTGACCTCCGTGGGGCATACAATCTGATCCGAATTAGAGAAGGAGATGAATGGAAAACTGTGTTCAACACCCCGGAAGGTCACTTTGAATATTTGGTAATGCCTTTCGGGTTATGTAATGCACCTGCAGTATTTCAACACTTTGTTAACTATATCTTTAGAGACTTGCTCGATCGTTATGTGGTTGTCTACCTGGATGATATTCTAGTGTTCTCTCCTGATTGGGCCACACATATTGAGCATGTTAGGAGTGTTTTGCTACTGTTGCGTCAAAACTCTCTCTTTGCCAAACTGTCCAAATGCCTGTTCGGAGTCCAAAGGGTCACCTTCCTCGGTTACGTTATTACTCCCGATTCTTTTTGTATGGATCCACTAAAAGTCACGGCTATTAATAACTGGGAACGCCCCTCCAACCTTAAAGCCCTACAACGTTTCTTGGGTTTCTCCAACTATTATTGAAAATTTATTAAGAATTTCTCTTCTATAGTGAAGCCATTAACGGATCTCACAAAGAAAGGTGCCGATGTGACCAAATGGACTCCCGAAGCGGAACAGGCTTTTGTACATCTCAAGAAATGTTTTGTTGAGGCTCCTGTATTAGTACCACCAGACTATGATCGCCCATTTATTATTGAGGTTGATGCCTCTGAAGTGGGGGTTGGTGCCGTGTTGTCTCAGGGCTCTGAAAATTTTACGTGTTTGCAACCTGTAGCCTTCTTCTCGAGGAAATTCTCTCCTACGCAGCGCAATTATGACGTTGGTAATCGAGAACTCCTAGCCATTAAATGGGCATTCGAGGAGTGGAGACATTTCCTCGAGGGGTCCAAACACCAGATCACAGTATTCACCGATCATAAGAACCTACTATATCTGGATAACGCTGACTGTCTCCTAGGCAGGCCCGCTGGGCAATATTCTTTACACGTTTTAATTTTGTGGTGACTTATCATCCAGGCTCTAAAAATGTTCGGGCTGATGCCCTATCTCGCAATTTTGGTCCCAACGGTGCCCCTAAGGATGTCCCAGATAAAATCTTATCTCCCGGAGTGGTTCTCGCCATTATTACTCCTGATCTTGCTACTTTAGTGGTTAATTCACAAGATCTTGCTCCCAGTAATACTCCCACTGGGAAACTATTTGTACCTCCAAATCTTTGTCTTCGTATTTTGGAGGAAATTCATTGTTCTACCTTAACGGGACATCCCGGCTTCGCTGGGACTAAATACCTTCTCTCCCGTTCTTACTGGTGGCCGTCATGGTCTCGAGACCTATGTGAATTTGTTGCTGCCTGTGAGACATGTGCTAAGATGAAGACTCCTAGGAGATTACCCGAGGGCCATCTTCATCCCCTTCCTATACCTAAGAGACCATGGTCCCATTTGTCAATGGACTTTATTACTGATTTGCCTTGTTCCCAAGGGAAGACTGTGATTTGGGTTGTTGTGGATAGATTCTCCAAAATGTGTCATTTTGTACCCCTAAAGAAAATTCCTAGTGCTCCACGTCTAGCCTCGTTCTTTATTAATCATATACTCCGCTTGCATGGTGTACCGGAAAATATTGTATCTGATCGGGGTGTACAATTTGTCTCTAGATTCTGGAAGGAATTTTGTGGTCATCTGGGGGTCTCTCTGTCTTTCTCTTCCGCGTTCCACCCTGAGACCAATGGCCAGACAGAGAGATTCAACCAAACTTTGGAACAGTACTTAAGGTGTTTTGTGTCTGATGCTCAAGAAAAATGGAGAACCTTTCTTCCTCTAGCAGAGTTTGCAATAAACAACAGGGTTAACATCACCACTAAAATGTCTCCGTTTTATTGCAACTATGGTTTTAACCCCAAGTACTCCTCTCTCCGTAGCACCGAGTCTGTTAATCCCACCGCCGAACATACTTATCAGCGACTGTGCACAGTCTGGGCCCAGGCTCGTCTGAGCCTGGTTAAAGCCCAAGAATATCAAAAACGGCAGGCAAATAAAAGACGCTTACCTGGCCCCGAATACAGTCTGGCTGTCCACTAGGAATCTGCGTCTTAGAGTTCCTTCGGGGAAATTTGCACCACGTTACATTGGGCCCTATGTCATTTCTGAACTCATAAACCGAGTAACTTTTAAATTACAACTTCCAAGTTCTTTTCGTATCCACAACGTCTTCCACAAGTCGCTTTTGAAGAAGTATATCTCCCCTGTCCTTACTTCTTCCAGTCCACCTGCGCCGGTGGTGGTCCAAGGGGAACTAGAATATGAAGTAGAAAAAATTCTGGATTTCCATCAGGTGCAGAATGCTGTTCAGTACCTCGTGCACTGGAAGGGTTATGGCCCGGAAGAGCGAACGTGGGTTTCTGGTAGGGACCTACATGCGCCACGTTTAATTAATCTCTTTAATCGCCAGAACCCTTCGAAACCTGGTCCATCTGGCGAGGGTCCAGAGGCCCCTCGTAAAAGGGGGGGGTACGGTAACGTCCTTGCCTGTCCGGGCTTTGGCGTCGTCCTCCGGGTGCACGCTGCGGCGCAGGAGGCGTGCCCGGTTGTGATTCTTTCCTTTGGGTTTTTCTTGTATTGTCTGAACACTGTCCTATTCCCTCACCTCCTTAATTGATTTTCCACCACGCCCTTCTCCTTCATCTTGCTCTCCCCCTGCTCCACTAAGAGTTAACTTTAGTCCTGCCTTTGTGATTGACAGCCTATTCTCCTATCAACTCTGGGGCGGGTTCTTTCTCCCTATTTATTGTTTGCTCACTTTCCCATTGGCGCCTGCTATTGCATTTCGCTTACTGGCTATACTCCTTGTTCCTTGTTACCTGCTCTTCTGATTTTCTGACCACTGGCTTACCTTTGACTATTCTCTTGGATTTTGATTCTGTACTGCATTGCTCGATTGTTACCGACCCCTTGGCTAGCTGACCTCCTTTTGTTGTGCGTCTTGTCTGCGTTCTGTGTTATCACTTATTATAAGGAGGGACTGTCGACTGGTTGCTGGCTGTCACCTAGGACAGATCGGGCAAGTTAGCCAGGGACAGTGGGGGGATTCAGCTTAGGGTCCACTGTCTTGTTGTGCCCCTCCCCCCTAAGTTCTCCAGCAGCTACTGAGGAATCACTCCTCTAGTGATTCCCTTACACAAATCCAGAAAATCACATTGTCTGATTTTTAACCCCTTAAGGACCCAGCCCAAAAGTGCGTTAAGGACCAGGCCCCATTTTTCAAAACTGACATGTGTCACTTTAAATGGCAATGACTTTGAGACATCTTAACTTACACAAGTGATTTTGAGATTGTTTTTTCGTGACACATTGTACTTCATGTTAGTGGTAAACATTAATGAATATTTTTGTATTTATTTATAAAAAAAATAGGAAGTTTGATGGAAATTTGGGAAAAAAATCGCAATTTTCAAAATTTGAAATGCTCTGCTTTTCAGACAGATAGTCATACCAACCAAATACATTAATACATATTATCTACCATATCTCTGTTATATATCGGCATCATCTTTTAATCGTCCTGTAATTTATTTTGGATGTTAGAAGGCTTACAAGTGTAACAGCGATTTTGCAGATTTACAAGAAAATTTCCCAAACTAATTTTTTAGGGACCACTTCAGTTCTGAAGAGGATTATAAAGGCCTATATATTAGAAACCCCCATAAATCACCCCATTTTCAAAACTGTACCCCTCATATAATTCAAAACAGCATTTGGGAAGTTTGTAAACCCTTTAAGCATTTCACTGGAATTAAAACAATATGGAGATGAAATTTAGACGTTTAATTTTTTTCCACTAATTCCATAATTTAGCCCTAAAATTAACACATTCATAAAGGGTTAAAGGAGAAAATGCATCTCACAGTTAGTTATGCAATTTCTCCCGAGCACGGAAATACCCAACATGTGGGTGTAAACTGATGTTTGGGCGAATGGCAGCGCATGGAAGGGAAGGAGCGACACTGGGCGTCTGAAAAGCAGATTTTGCTGGAATACTTTTCAGGTGCCATGTCTCATTTGCAGAGCCCCTAGATTACCAATACAAAGGAAACCCCCCAAAAGTTACCCCATTTTGGAAACTACACCCCTCACAGAATGTATCAAGGGGTATAGTGAGCATTTTGACCTTACAGCCGTTTCACAGATTTTACTAACACTGGGATGTATAAATGAAAAATTACTAAAATGTCACTTTATCCCCAAAGTTTTCATTTTCACAAGGGGTTAAAGGAGAAAAAGCACCCCACAGTTTGCAAAACAATTGCTCCTGAACACGGCAATACCCCATATGTGGTCATAATCTGCTGTATGGGTACATGGCAGGGTTCAGAATGGAAAGAGCGCTATTTGGCTTTTGGAGAGCAGATTTTGCTGGAATAGTTTTCAGATACCATGTTGCATTTGCAGAGCCCCCAAAGTACCAATACAGTGGAAACCCCTTAAAAGTGACCCTATTTTGGAAACTACACCCCTCACAGAACATATCAAGGGGTATAGTGAGCATTTTGACGCTACAGCTGATTCACAGATTTTATTAACATTGGGACATTAAAATGAAAAATTACTTTTTTTCCAATAAACCGTCAATTTAGCCCCAAATTTTTCATTTTCACAAGAGGACAAAGGAGAAAAAGTACCCCAAAGTTCTTTACACTATTTCTCCTGAACACAGAAATGCCCCATATGTGGTTGTAATCTGCTGCATGGGTACATGGCAAGGCTCAAAATGGAAAGAGCGCTATTTAGCGCTATAGTTTTTGGGTACCATGTCGCATTCGCAGAGCCCCTAAAGTACCAATACAATACAAACCCCCCAAAAGTGTCCCCATTTAGGAAACTATACCCCTCATAGAATTTATCTAGGTGTATAGTGAGCATTTTGACCTCACAGCTGTTTCAAAGATTTTATTGACTTTGGGACGTAAAAATGAAAAATTACTTTTTTCCATTAAACTGTCCATTTAGTGACATATTTTTAATTTTTGCAAGTGGTTAAAGAAGAAAAAGCACCCCACAGTTTGTTACACAATTTCTTCTGAACACAGAAATACCCCATATGTGATTATAATTTGCTGTTTAGGTACATAGTGGGGCTCAGAATGGAAAGAGCGCTATTTGGCTTTTGGAGGGCACATGTAGCTGGAATAGTTTTCGAGTGCCATGTCGCATTTGCAGAGCCCCTAAAGTACCAATATAATGGAAACATCTCAAAAGTGACCCCATTTTAGAAACTACACCATTCAAGGAATGTATCAAGGGGTATTATCATTTTGAGCCTAATAATGCTTCCCAAAAATTAATGTACAAAGTGAAAATTCAAGTTTTTAAAGAAATATCCAAATTCAGTGCCTAATACATTGCGGCCACTTTGTGGCATCAGAGAAATGAACTCCTAAAACTATTAAGTGGGCTATCCCGGGGACAAAAAAATTAAATATGTGGGTGTAAATTGCTGCTTGGGCACACAGCAGGGCTCAGAAGGGAAGGAGCACTATGTTTTTTTAGCTTTTGGAGTATAGATTTAGAGGGACTTTCTGGTCGGCATGTTATTTTTGCAGAGCCCTGGAGGTGCCAGGAAATTGGAATTCCCCAAGACATGACCCCCATTTTGTAGGGGCAATTTTAGGGTCTCTGCAAATGTGACATGGCGTCCAAAAAACAACAATCTAAATATGTGCTCCAAAAGCTCATAGAACTCCTACACATCTGTGCTCTGCTGTGTGCCCAAATGGCAGTTTATGTTCACATGTATGACACTGGTGTACCCAGGATAACATACTTAACAACACCATATGGGGGTATTAACTACTGTTTGGGCACAGCCGGGCACAGAAGGGAAAGAGCTATTTTGCAGTTTGCTTTTTGGACACCATGCCACTTTTGCAGAGCCCATGAATTGACAGTAAAGTGGAATCCACAGACATGTCACCCCATTTTGGAAGCTATACCCTTCAAGGGATTTATCAAGTGGGGTAGCGAGCATTATTAACCCTTAAGTGTTGCATTCTTTTAATTTCCAGAAATGAATGCGCAGCTGATAATGAAAAGTTAAAAATGAAATTTTTCCATAGCTACGACATTTCAGTGCCTGATATGTTGTGCCTAGCTTATGTCTGCACAGACACACACTCCAAAAACTGTTGGGATCCCGGGCACAACAGCTTTTGGAGCATTCATCTCTGATACAAGCCAGGCACAACATATTACGCACTGAAATGATGTATTCCTGGAAAAATTGTCATTTTCACCTTTCACCATCAGCTGCATATTCATTTATGGATAATAAATTATAGCAACACTTGGGGGTTAAAAATGCTCACTGTACCCCTGGATAAATTTCTTCAGGGGTGTAGTTTCCAAAATGGGGTGACATGTCAGGGGATTCCACTGTACTGGCATTTCAGCTCTGCAAAAGTGTCATGGTGCCCAAAAACCAAACCGTCCAAGTCTGTGCTCCAAAAACCAAATAGCGCTCCTTCCCTTCTGTGCCCGGCTGTGCCCAAACAGCAGTTTATACACACATGTAACATTAAGTACATTATCCTGGGTACACCAGTATCATACATGTGGGTATAAACTGCAGTTTGCACACACAGCAGGGCACAGAAGGGAAGGAGCGTTATGTGGATTTTGGAGCGCAGATTCAGATGTTTGGTATCTGGATGCCATGTCATGTTTGCAGAGCCTCTAAAGTACCAGTAAAGTGGAAACCCCTAGGGAATGACCCCATTTTGAAAATTGCACCCCTCAAAGAATTTATCAAAGGGTGTAGTGAGCATTAGTATCCCAAACGTGACTGCACAGCGGATGGGGAAAAGTGAATATGTAAGCTGTGCGGAGTACATTGGGTACACTAAATTCCCTACTATTTCCCCAGTAGCTCCTATTATTGGAGGGGTCACTCTGGGGGTCACTTCTGGTTTATTATCAATCGTAAGCTCTAAATCTGGGGTGTCCCCTGATATACGCTCGCACAGCTTATACATTCCCTTCCTGACTCAGCCAGTTTTGTTCTAATGATTTGGCGATTTTTGGGGTTTTTGTCTTCACATTGTACAAGCTATATTTTCTTTATTTTTCTGGTGATGTAGCCATATGAGGACTTGTTGTTTGTGGGGGAGATCATCTTATTTTATTAACTCTTTCTTGGTGGATTAAAAAAACCCCCATCAATTCTGGCACTGCGTTTTACCTTTTAAATTTTTCGCCATGCAGCATAGAGCGTAAGTAACATGTTATCTTTATTCTGCAGGTCGGTACGATTACCTCATTTATACTGTTTTTTTATGCAATACTAATTTTTCAGAACAAAAACCCATTTGGGGACATAAATCAATTTTTTTTTGCATCGCCATCTTCTGAGAGGTGTAGCATTTTTATTTTTCAGTTTACAGAGTTGGTTTAGGGCTTTTTTTTTTACGGGACAATTTGTGTTTTTTATTGGTACAGTTTTGGGGCACATATGACTTTTTGATCACTTTTTATGCCATATTTTGTAAGGTGAGATGGCGAAAAATCATTACTTCCAGCATTTTTTTTCCATTTTTTTTTCCCGATGTTCACCGTGTACATTAAATATGGTTTCAGTTTTATTGTACAGGTTGTTACGGATGCGGCGATACAAATATGTATTGTTTTTATTAATTTTTAGGTTTATTTTTTATATAATTCATTTTATATAGGAAAAGGGAATTTTTGGGGCTTTATTCTTTTATTAATTTTTTTCACATACTTTATTTTTTTTTTTTCACTTTTTTTACTTTTTCATGTGTCCCATTAAGACACCTGAGCCAGAGATGCTGTGATCTCTGGCTCAGTACTATAGACTGCAAGACACAAGCAATACATGTGTCATGTGCCTTGCAGTCTATACAGGAAATCATTGCTATGGAGACGCATAGCGCTGACTTCGGGAGGTCTTGGTAGGATCAACTAGGTAGTGGGGTCTCCAGGCATCCTGGGGTCACTGGGCAGACCCCGGGCTGCAGATTATAGATATCGGCACCCCCCAATCAGTTAAAACCTTCGATCTGAACTCAGTTCTAACAGGAGGTTATGGAGCAGGGTGTTAGCTGTCAGTTACAGCTAACACCCGGTTCCGATTCCACCCGCTCAGATAGTGAGCGGGCGGCCGGCCTCGGGCGTAGTATTATGCCCTGGTGCGCGTAGTACCTAGCGCCCAGGACGTAATAGTACGTCCAAGGTCGTTAAGGGGTTAAAGAATTTATTTGCAAATTATGGCGGAAAATAAGTATTTGGTCAATAACAAAAGTTCATCTCAATACTTTATTATATATCCTTTATTGGCAATGACAGAGGTCAAGCATTTTCTGGAAGTCTTCACAAGGTTGGCACACACTGTTGCTGGTATGTTGGCCCATTCCTCCATGCAGATCTCCTCTAGAGCAGTGATGTTTTGGGGCTGTCGCTGGAACACGGACTTTCAACTCCCTCCAAAGGTTTTCTATGGGGATGAGATCTGGAGACTGGCTAGGCCACTCCAGGACCTTGAAATGCTTCTTACGAAGCATTGCCCTAGCGGTGTGCTTGGGATCATTGTCACGCTGAAAGAACAAACCACGTTTCATCTTCAATGTCCTTGCTGATGGAAGGAGGTTTGCACTCAAAATCTCATGATGCATGGTCCCATTCATTCTTTCATGTATAAGGATCAGTCGTCCTGGTCCCTTTGCAGAGAAACAGCCCCAAAGCATGATGTTACCACCCCATGCTTCACAGTAGGTTTGGTGTTCTTTGGATGCAACTCAGCATTCACTCTCCTCCGAACACGACGAGTTGTGTTTCTACCAAACAGTTCTACTTTGGTTTCATCTGACCATATGACAGTCTCTCAATACTCTTCTGGAACATCCAAATGCTCTCTAGCCCGGATATATACTGGCTTAAGCAGGGGGACACGTCTGGCACTGCAGGATCTGAGTCCCTGGCGGCGTAGTGTGTTACTGACAGTAGCCTTTGTTACTTTAGTCCCAGCTTTCTGCAGGTCATTCACTAGGTCCCCCCGTGTGGGTCTGAGATTTTTGCTAATCGTTCTTGTGATCATTTTGATCCCACGGGCTGAGATCTTGCGTGGAGCCCCTGATCGAGGGAGATTATCAGTGGTCTTGTATGTCTTCCATTTTCTAATTATTGCTCCCACAGTTGATTTCTTCACACCAAGCTGCTTGCCTATTGCACATTCAGTCTTCCCAGCCTGGTGCAGGTCTACAATTTAGTTTCTGGTGTCCTTCCACAGCTCTTTGGTCTTCACCATAGTGGAGTTTGGAGTGTGACTGTTTGAGGTTGTGGACAGGTGTCTTTTATACTGATAACAATGTCAAACAGGTGCCATTACTACAGGTAATGAGTGGAGGACAGAAGAGCCTCTTAAAGAAGAAGTTACAGGTCTGTGAGAGCCAGAAATCTTGCTTGTTTGTAGGTGACCAAATACTTATTTTCCACCATAATTTGCAAATAAATTCTTTAAAAAAATCAGACAATGAGATTTTCTGGATTTGCTTTCTCATTTTGAACTTGCACAATTGGTGGCTGACTAAATACTTTTTTTTCCCCACTGTATATATGATAAAAATATATAAAAATAAATCTATTATAGAATTTCTCTCTTGTACAAGAATATAACTACAATTATAATGCCCCAAGTACAAGGATATAAATACCATAACATTGTCCCATATAGACTATTATACGAGTCTAAGGACTAGAATTAACTTGTATTTTTTCATCTATTAGTTCCTCTGGTGCAGAGATAAAATCTTATGAATTCAAACATGCAAAAAATATGCTGATTATGATAATGAAGTTGTGACAGTGAATATGGAAATAGAACATATCGCCCGCTGCGCTGTTTTAATTTTGATGTGGCAGTAAATAGACATTTTTCTTAGAGAGCGCAGTTATATTGTAGCAACATCAATTACACATAATTATCATTTCTGCTTTTTCAACATTGAAGTGACTATTAGTGCCCAAAAAAGTAAAGAAAATATTATTTTCACCCAATGAAACAACAACTGTCACCTATTCCCACCTATACATTTAAAGGGGCAGTATTCCTGCAAGCAATCTTCTCTCGATTTGCTGAGCATTTTTATTAAGTAGGATGATGAATACAAACTATTGCTTTCTGTTATCCGCTATTTCAGACCTGAAACAGACAGACTATAAGACTTCTAAATATAGTGTATTGTTCCCTGTTATCAGTTATTTTACTGCACATCAGTAAAGAAGAAATCCAGCTTTTAATATCCAAAGTTTATTGAAGGTTTACATTTGACCATAATGCCAAAATGTCTAAAAGTGTAATGCTGGAATACATTTCAATATTCAAAAATTGAACCTAATGGAATCTGAATATCTGGAGTGCGAAGTTCTTCTTTACAGTTTCCATTTAGTTGGACCCCTACCCCAGAATCCTGCAAATCTATATAAGGACTGTGCTGCCTGATCCATTTTTCAATATAGATGCAGATGATTGCCCCATTTATTGTATTTGGTTTGTTTGGTAATGCAATGATCAAAATGATAGAAATTAATGTGTCAGAGTCAGTATAAGCCAAAAAAGGCCATTCTTTTAGATGACTTCTGAAGGTAACCTTTTCTGTCAGAACTTAAAGGGGCTGTCCATTTTCAGCAAATAATTGTAATTGCTTACATAATACAATTTTCCAATATACTTTCTGTATCAATTCATGTGATGAACACACAGGTGCACGGTCGTTACAGTCACAGCACGGTAATTAGACATCTGCCTGATAACGAGCTGTGCACCTGTGTATCCATCACATTACCATGGGCTAATTTTTATCCACTGGAAGTAAGCAACAAATGACAGCAAGCAGAGATCCATAAAACCGTGAGGAATCGAGGAACCCTTCAGTATGCAAACAATACCTTTTTTTTTTTTTTTGCTGAAACTGAACAACCTCTAAGTGGTGTATGCAGAAGGAGAATGGGAGGGAAGAGCAGTAGCAAAAGTCAATAGGATCTGCCCTTTCCTTTATTCAACCATTGTGGGAAAAGTAGGCAGTTGCCCATAGATATGATTATGAACCCCCTTTTTTGACAGTAGCTGTTGACTCAGGGTACTTGTTCAGTGGCACCCTATTCCTGCAATTGGCACCAGCACAGACTTTCCTAGTAGAAATTGGTAGGTGACAACTTTGGTCATGCAGGAGAAAGAAGCTCAATAGTTGTCACCCATTTGTTGGCGTATCTTTTGACATGCAGACATGTTTGTCTTCTTAAAGTCAGTTTTAGGGGTTATAATGGGGAACTCAGTTATTATAGGAGTTCCTCTTTAAAGTTACATCAATTTTGCTTCCCCACTTTAAATTTCACTTAACACTTCTAGAATTCTGCGAACTACAGAAAACAAGACTTGAATATCTAGATGTATAATTAATCGTGACATCCTGTTGTCTTCTTGGAGGGACACGGCAGTAGATGACCTTTCCCTAAGCAGAGAGATGGAGATAATGGAGTCAGAGTGATAAGATGGCAAAGGATGATTGATTTTGTTAGACTAATTTTTCAGTTATTTGCACCACCTTTGCCCTGTACAAGGCTCACTGCGCTCAATGATTTATCTCAGCACTGATACTCCTGATATTTTATATGCAGCAAAGACAAGAAAATAAATGAGATTTTAAAATATTCCCCTGACTGGTAGAGATCACATCAAGAAAATAAGGGGCAAATGCCATCACTGTCAGAGAGTGAAAAACAATTGTATTCAGCCATGGCATAGGTATGGATGTGTCTGAAAAAGCTGAGTGAAACCAATTTTATTTAGCTATGCAATAAAATAGAAGTGTACCTTTCTCCTCTCTGATATAATAATGGCATCTTCAATGCTGATTTCATTCTTCTTTACCTTCTGAAGTATTTCCAAAATTTCTTCTTGGCTTAACTTAAAAAAAAAAAAAAATCATGGTTAGTACCATAAGATATCCAGAGGATGAATACACAGCTGTGGTCTTGTTACGTTACAGATGTATCCAGTGCAGAGAATGCTGTGCTAATTTTACAGGTACTAATTGTAACAGGTACATTGTAATAAACAATTACCCTATAAGACGCACCTAGGTTCTAGAGGAGGAAAATTTTTGAAGCAAAAAAAATGGTAAAATATTTAACATATGGGAGTTGTAGTTTTGCAACAGCTGCAAGGCCACATTGACAGGTGGCCCTGCAACCGTATGGGGATGCATAGAGCATCTTTTTTTGCGGAGCCAGGTGTACTTTTTAGTTATATCATTTTGGGAAATGTCTATATTGCTTTGATCACTTTTTATTCAAATCAGAGGCAAAACAGCAAAAAAAACAGTAGTTCAGCACTTATGTTTTTTTCCCCGCTACGACGTTCACCCTACGGGAAAAATATTTTTATAAGTTTGTAGAGCAGGCATTTTCGGACACAGTGATACCTAATGTGTATGTGTTTCACAGTAATTTTCTGCTTTTATATGTATTCTAGGGAAAGGGGTTGATTTAGAGCTTTTTTTTTTTTTATATTTTTTTTTTTTACTATTTTATTAGCCCCCCTTAGGGGGCTTGAACCTGCAATCATTTAATTACAAGTCCCATAGACTGCAATAGTAACAGAGGCGTAGCTAGCGGGGGGGGTGGTGGCCCCGGACCCACTGACTCTCTGGGGCCCACTTGGGGGCCGCCGCAACACAGGTTACCCCCAAATATTAACTGCATCGGCGTCTGCATGACACCGATACAGTTAAAATACATTCTATACTCGTACGTAGCTCGTAAACCACAAGCCACTTCAGGCCTGTGGCCTACGAGCTGCCCTAAGACGTCTGCGTCCTGGCACAGACATCTGCGCGATGACGTCATTGTCCTGCGCCGTCCGCGCCAGGACGCAGGTCCTGCTTCTTCAGTAAGCAGCGGCAGTGCCAGCGGCGGAGACTCCTCCTCGGGGGATCGGAGGTAAGTGAGTAGCATCGACTTTTTTTTTTTTAACTCACTTAGGGCATTGTAATTGGAGGTGGGGGGAGTGTATAAGAGGTCAATTGGGAGCATTGAGAATTTAGATAAGAGGCCATAACTAATATAAGGGGTATTAAGGGGGTTTAATAAAAGAGGATATAAATTATAGAGAAAGGTCAGTGGGGGCTGTATGAATGTAAGGGGAGATAATATTAGGGGGCATTGGGGCAGTATTAAAGGGGTTTTCTAGGGAATAATAAAGTTTACTGGTAAAGATTGTATTGGGCAAATTGGAGAGGAGGCTAGGAATGTCAAACATAAAAAAAATACTCACCTGTCCCCGGGCTACCGATGTCTTCAGCCCTCTGCTGCTGTCTGTCCAGGCACACGCATGCCGCTTCCCTGCCGCAAGTCCTGCACTGCACGTGATTGGCCTCAGCGGTGGCTGGAAAAGACTCGGTGATGTCACTCATATACATGACTGGGTCCTTTACTGCCAACGCTGAGGCCACTGATGGCCTCAGCAGTCACGTATGGCACGTGTCTGAATAGACAGTGGCGGCAGACACCAGAGCACTGGGGACAAGTAAGGCAGGGTTCACAGTAGTGCTCGGTTTCCGTTTTTCAGGTCCACTTGGGGACCTGAAAAATGGAAACCCAATTCACTTGTAAAGTGGCTACCTGCAGACTATAATGGGGTTTGCTGGGTTTCTGCCTGAAAAATGCGGAGAAAAAAGGCCTGCTTGCAGGACTTTTCTTTCCGCATTTTTCAAACGGAATGGGGGACAGCATTCCCCAACGGGGTTCAAGTGTTGGTGTGAACTCAGCCTGAGTATGATTTTTTTATCACCTACTCCACCTCCACTGTGATTTGTCCACTTCCTGGACAACCCCTTTAAAGAGGACCTTTCATGTCCTCATGAACCTGTGATTTTATATACCGCTAGAAAGCCGACAGTTGGCTTTTCCATTATGTGCCCCGATGGAGGAGATATAGGTGCCGTTAGTTTCGGCACATATCTGTTTCCACTGTCAGAAGGGCGTTCCTGACAGTCTAGCGTCATCACTGGGCTGTGAGGAAGCCCCCCCTGACAGTACTCTAACATAGCCTTGTACTGTCAGAGGGGGCGTTCCTTACCGCCCTGCTATGACGCTGAGCTATGAGGAAGTCCCCCCTCCCCCAGTACAAGTCTTGAAGGGGGGGCGTTCCTCACAGCCCAGCAATGACGCTAGACTGTCAGGAACGCCCTTCTAATGGTGGGGAGAGATCAGTTCCGAAACTAACGGCACCGATATCTCCTCCATTGGGCACATAATGGGAAAGCCGACAGTGCGCTGAATTCAGTGCACTTTCAGCTTTCTAGTGGTATATAAAACCGCATATGCATGAGAACATGAAAGGTCGTCTTTAAAACATTTATGTAAAAGGGCATAATTTATACAAGGAGACATAAGAGAGTATAATTAATAATTGGGGAATTGGAATATTAATTTTAGGTGGCACTCAGGCATTAAATTGATTTAAGGGGGTACACAGGGCATTATTAATTAGGGGGAATTATTAATTGAGGGGCAGTATTAAATAAATGGGGCACATAGGAGCATTAGGAGCATTATTAAATTAAAAAGGCACATGGGGTTATTATTCATTTCCAGGGGATTTTATATCATATATTTTATAATTGGGGTAGCAGCAGGATGGAGAGTTTATGTAGTTGAGGACAATGTGGGTCGGGTGCCTGCAGAAGTGAGGAGCCAAAGATGTCTGTGTTACAAACTTTATAGTCACAGCTGGAAGAAGTGGTCATGGCAGTCCGGATGGAAGAGACGATAAATGTAAACCGTCAGAGATGTCACCTGTAAGTCACAACATTGTTCCTGTACTGTATTTACGTAACTGGTCTTCACTGCCCTGTGTAGAACCACTATATACCACTATACGGTCACCATATACTGATGGTGTTGGTATACATGAGTTGGGGGCCCACTTGGACGTGTTCCCCTAGTTACGCAACTGAATAGTAATATTCCTATGACAAGCCTGAGAGCCTTCATAAGGCTCCTGGCTGTCACAGGAACAGGTCGTCTCCTGCGATCTCGCCGCGCGGAGGCCGGCCTGCAACGAAAAAGGTACCACCGGGCCCGAGGTACAGACCCAGCATCCGCCCTAATAGCACGGCGGATGCCGGGATGGGTTTGCATCGCTGGGACACCCGCTGCTCCAAGCCCAGGGCCCGCAGCATCGCCCCACTCTTCCCGCTGCGGGAAGCTGGTGGCAGCAGGAGTGGGGCATGCTGCAATCCCGCTCCTCCGCCCCCCCTGCCAAAACACCCACATTCGGAATATAAGACACCCCCCAATTTTCCTCCAGAATTTTGGGGAAAAAAAGTGTGTCTTATAGTCCAAAAAATACGGTACTTCTCCGTGAGAAAGTATTAGGTCTGTACCGGTTTTTGGTCACTGGATATAAACAAGAATGCTCCATTCACACAGTCGATGGAGATCTTCAAAATGAACACTTGAAATAAAAAGTCACAGTAGAAAGTTGAAGATCTGTTTTATTATATAATGAGCCTTAAACTGGACATACATGGTAGTCAATGATAGTCTGTTAATGCAGGGAATCGATGGATGGTCAAATTTTTTGGATGAACAATCTCACCATCAACATAAGCAACTAAACTGCGCAATCAGAGGGCCAGTTTATGTGGAAAAATTGCTTTGCACAGAATTCTGCCAGTCATGCCATGCGCTTATATTTTTGGCCGGTAGACAGCCGAAATATACTTGTCATGGAAGGTTGTGTTTGCAGTATTTTGGTACCCAATTGTCAGCAAAAATTATCTATTTTGACCATTTCATGTAATTTTGTGGCGGTTTTATTTTGCGTTGTTGTAGTAAAGGGTTCAACCATGCTTCCAGGGACAAGAACAGGCACTCACACTACACAAAAACAAAATGTTATAATCTCTGTGGTGCCATACATGCGGAACATTCTCATTTTGACACAAGGATGAGTCACACCGCAGCAGCTAGGCCTGAACATTGTGCGTAAAATATCATCATAAAGATTTTTTTTTTCTTTAAACAGCAAATAAAACTGTATTGGGAAGAGAAAACACTAAAAAGATTCTAAAAAGTTCTAAATTGGAACTTTACTAAAACATTTGATATCGTCTTCTTCCCGTAACTAGTATCCAAGAAACTCCTGAGGCCGGACACTGCAAAGTCTCTGCTGCAGCCAATAGCCTGGATATGATTGCTTCATTCATATTTCATAATGTATTGAGCTCCCACCATATAAAGCCTTCAGAGATCTGGAGGTGCTCAAGTCCACCATGTTTGCTGACTGGCTGATCTTCAAACTACACTTGGCAGGTATCACATTCTCTGTTTTTCCTTCAGAGTATGCACTGAGAATATCAATTGTTTATTGTCTTTTTATGTACCTAAACCAGGGTCAGTTCAATAGAAATCCAGGATGCTCAAAATGGAAAGTGCTGAGAGTCAGGACTGATCAATGTGGCTGAAAACAATATTCTTGCTTTAAATTAACTTTTTAAAGGAAAACAGCCCTGAAAAAATAAAGAATTAAAGGGAAACTCTGGTTATGGTTTATATAATCAGGGTTGATGCAGGTCACTCAAGGTGAAGCACAGATTTAATATCTTCTGCATAATGGGATGAGATTTCGTCTGTGCTAATTAGATAAAAAATACATTTTGAAAGAGGTTCCAGGTGGAGTGGCAGAAGGGGGCATAGATATTTTACCTTTTGATCTAATAACTTTGTAATGGTTTCATCTCCTCACAGTGGGAAAATTAGACTGCAAGCTCCACTGGTAAATAGACTATTACATATTATATTCCCTCTGTAAGGCACTGGAATCTTTCTATGAGAATAATACAGTAGTATGTGTGACTATTACATATTATATTCCCTCTGTAAGGCACTGAAATCTTTCTATGAGTATAATACAGTAGTATGTGTGACTATTACATATTATATTCCCTCTGTAAGGCACTGGAATCTTTCTCTGAGTATAATACAGTAGTATGTGTGACTATTACATATTATATTCCCTCTGTAAGGCACTGGAATCTTTCTATGAGAATAATACAGTAGTATGTGTGACTATTACATATTATATTCCCTCTGTAAGGCACTGGAATCTTTCTATGAGAATAATACAGTAGTATGTGTGACTATTACATATTATATTCCCTCTGTAAGGCGCTGGAATCTTTCTATGAGTATAATACAGTAGTATGTGTGACTATTACATATTATATTCCCTCTGTAAGGCGCTGGAATCTTTCTATGAGTATAATACAGTAGGATGTGTGACTATTACATATTATATTCCCTCTGTAAGGCACTGGAATCTTTCTATGAGAATAATACAGTAGTATGTGTGACTATTACATATTATATTCCCTCTGTAAGGCACTGGAATCTTTCTATGAGAATAATACAGTAGTATGTGTGACTATTACATATTATATTCCCTCTGTAAGGCACTGGAATCTTTCTATGAGAATAATACAGTAGTATGTGTGAAAGCGGTGGTTGTATTAAACAACTACAGTTCTCAGCACGCCCTAACTTTCTGCACATTACTGATTTCTAACAAACTATCAGGCTAGGAAAGAAATTTTTGATACTGATTTTCCTCATGCTAGCTGAGAATATAAAGCACAGTAACACATTGTACCCACCGAGAGGAGTGGTGATTGGAATGTATATGCCTGTGCTTAAAGGGAGTCTGTCACCAGAACCCAGTATATCAACTCAAGATAGGTTAGGGTCAACTGAATCAAATGTTGTTTTCCCCTTGGAAATAGGTGCCTTGCCTCCGTTGCCAAGATATGATTTTGTCAATATTCAAATGAGCTCTTTAGACCAATGAGGGTGTTGCCATTGCAGCAAAACGTTATGCAGCAATGCCCTCATTGCTCCACTGATTCAGGTGTCCCTAACATATCTATCTGCAGGGTTGATATGCTGGGTTCTGGTGATAGACTCCCTATCTGCAGAAAGTAATCATGTTTTCTATTAGACCAGCTAGAAAGTTCTTCAAATTTACATTTGGTTGACTTTTAATTTTCAGGCTAAGAGGGTTGAAAAATCTGTGTAGCCATTTTAATGGAATCAGGATCCTGAAGAGGCGTAATGAGATTGCTGTTAGAAGACTTGTAGTTAGCAGTACATCTAGCTAGCACAAACATATCCATAGAAGCTTAAAATTGGGGGAAAGGATAACATCTTTGATCTGGGACCAGAATTCAGAGATCAGTGACTACTGCAGAAGGGAGAATGAGTCAGTACAGCTCTGACATTTCCAGCATAGCCTAGAATCAGACAACATGTAAGCATGCAACTGTTCTGGGGTTTTATACCATCTAGTTAAGAGTTTAAGGCTAAGGCCCCATGTAGTGAGCAGCAGCCAAAAAGCACTGCGGAAAAGCACTGCGTTTTTTTCAGCAGCACTTTTCACAGGAAGTCCGCAGAGTTTTCCTCTGCAGATTTTCTGTTCCTATTATACCTATATGGAAAACACCACCATTTCCGTAGGTATAATTGACATTCTAAAATTTACAAAAACGTGACGTTTTTTGAAATTGCAGCATTTCCACTGGAGATATTTTTCTGTAATGTGTGGATAGGATTAGCCAGAATCCCATCCACTTTGCGGGTACTGTAAAATGCCCCGTTTTTTTGCTGCATTGTTTCTGCCGTGGCCAAATCACTGCGCTTTCGCATTGTTGGGCCCTGGCATAAGATGGTTTTATTGCAGGAAAAAAACATGACATGATGAGGAATATTACAATAGTACAATAATTCAGAAAGTTATAAATGTAGGAAGGTGATGTTTTTAGCATGTTTACTAGAATTGTAAGAGAGTTTAAGGCTGAAGCACCACATGCTGTAAATGCCGCAGTCTAGCCAATCCCATCCACACATTGTAGAAAAATACCCACAACAGAAATGCTGCGATTTTCAAAACCGTTGCGTTTTTGGAAATCACAGCATGTCAATTATACCTACGGAAATGCTGGCAGTTTCCATATAGGTATAATTGTAGCAGACAGTCTGCAGAAGAAAACTCTGCAGACTTTCTGTGAAAAGCGCTTTTTGGCTGCGACCTGCTACGTGGGGCCTTAGCCTAATTCTGGGATTTTACCTGTTAGTACAGCACAACAGGTAGATTATTAAGGGCTTCCCACAAATGATGGAACGAGGCTAGGTATTTATTAATTAGTATTGGGATTAAGACCACAGGTATTAATTTCTATTTTCTTATTTTTGAAAACTTTGAAAAATGCAAAAAAAAATTATTTTAGTCACCAAATTCCGACACTTCTGAACAACTGTTGCATGAGGCTAAAGTCCCACGTTGTGAGCCACGGCCAAGAAGTGCTGCAGGAAAAACCACGACGGAAACTCATCACGGTTTTTCCCATAATGCTTTTCACAGGAAGTTTGCAGAGATTTCCTCTGCGAACTTTCTGCTTCAATAATAGCGTTTCCATAGGTATAATTAAGATGCTCCGATTTACAAAAACACAATGGTTTTTGAAATCGCAGCATGTCCGCTAGGGATATTTTTCTGCAATGTGTTGATGAGATTAGCCAGAATCCCATCCACTTTCAGGTACTGTAAAACGGTTGTGTTTCCGCCACAGCAAAATCACAGTGTTTACAATATGTGGGGCCACGGCCTTAATCACCATTTTATTTTATTTATTTTTTGTTTTGGAGGCAAAACAGCAAGAGAATGGAGATTCAGTTATTTTGATTTTTTTTTTTCCTTATGGCTCTTGTGGTCTGGTCGTGCGGGAACTGAACCAGCAACAAAAGGAGAAGGGGGAGGGATACCGCTGGGGGGGGGGGGCAGCACAGAAGGACTATTGGCAGCTCTATAGGCATTTAATGTCTGCTATCAGAGAGAACTCTAATTACACAGCGGAGACCAGTCAGTTATGTTACTCGCCCTGCTTGCGAGCAGGTGACATAATTGAAGACCTGCCAGGAGGGGCGGGGCAGAAAGGGCAACAATTGATTTGCCAATTCTGTTAAAAACTATAATGGTCAAACTCCTGAAGGCAAATTAATAAAATTGATTTGATTTATCGCCCAGCTCTAGTTGTAGGGAACTCCACACCTCCTAAATCCATTAGATCAACGTTCCAAAGTTACAAAGTTCCAGAAGCAAAAGCGGGTGAACCTAGCCTCTTTCCTAGCCAGGGGTTCACTGCTGCCTGAGGCAACCTATAGAAAGGCGCCCCTCTCAAAAAAAAAAAAAAAAAAAAATACACAGCCAGACGATCGTGTGATCTTTGGTTCTGTAATGGGACCCCTTTAATGAAAACCATAGACCACACCCCTCCACTCCCCTTATTTGGCCCACACACAGTATAACGTCCACTTTACTGGTCACCTCACAGTATATTGTCCCCTTTACTGGTCCCCACATAGTATATGGCCTCCTTTACTGACTCACGCACAGTATATTGTGCCATTTTGGCCCCCCTCACAGTGATATGTCAGTCTTCCCCAACCCTAGGGTATAAGGGGAGGCCTGGAGGTGAGGAAAAATAACAAGCACTTATATTCTCCTTGTCTCACCTCCCCTGGGCATCTTCGCAGCATCCAACATTCTCCTCAGGCGGCCGTCTGACATCACGCACCACAGGAGTCACCACTGAGGCCTGTGATTGGACCTCAGCAGTCACATGCGGTGTGGTGATTTTATTCACCAATCCCCACTCTGGCCTCCGCTTCTGCAGGAGTGGGGATCGGTGAGTAAAATATCGGTTGCTACCTTTTGGAATACACCAATAGGTAGCAGAAAATGCCATCTCTCAGTTTTTGCCACGAGACACAGCCTGAGGCTGTCGCCTGAGGTTGCCTCAAGGCAGGTGTTGCACTGGCAATACCAGTTAAACTAACAGTTGCATACAATACACACAATGCAGTCATGAGTCATTAGCATATACATTAGAGAACCATAATGAATACAATACACAGCAATCACTTTATTATCACAATGTAAAGAAATGCATGGCCTATAAAAGCATGCACACAATGGTCCCAGGGACTATCTTGAGTGGGGACTTCTCTTTAGTCACACAATTAAAGACACTTATCCCCTATCCATAGAATAGGGAATAAGTGTCACATAACTGGGAGTCCGACTGCCTGGTACAACATTTAGACAGCACTTCCCAATGTGAACAGGTGCAAGCTGCTATGGCAGTAATAGAAATACAAAAATCATAGCAGCACTCTGTAAACAGCACCAAGACCTATATAAATAGCTGACAATTCTTAAAGTGAACATTGCTTGCGTGACCATTCACTGCTATGGGACTGTCGGGACTTTAATCTCCAGCAGCCCCACAGTAGTGAATGGAGCATAGGTCATACAAACACACTGGTGCTTCATTCACATGAGGGAGGCATGGGGACATGTAATGTGACACTTATCCTGTATCCTGTGAATAGGAGAAAAGTTGCTTTAATGGGACATCCTCTGTAAGGCCACAACTGTGGAATCAGGTGGCTTCTATGGCTTCTACCACCTCATACTCTTAAGCTACGTGTTGCAGAAAAACAGCATTTGGGGGGGGGGGGAACTAGGCAATTGCCCAGGGCCCCAGTCCCCAAGGGGACCCCCAGGATTCGGAGCATCAGGCTTTTAGGCTGATGGCATGAATCCCGGGAGCTCCACAGGTGTATCAGCGTGCTGTGCTGTGCACGTCGATACTACTTAATCCTATAACAGAGCAGGGAGCTGAAAAGTCCCTGCTCTGCCATAGAGGACTGCCGGTAAAGCACAACACATTGCGGCGCAGGTGGCGTGATGACATCACAGCATCACGCCACCTGTGCCACTACTACAGGGAGAATCTTCAGCTGTTCTGCTCACCGTGGGAGCGTGCGGTAAGCTTAGCAAAAGATTTATTGTTTTCTAGTAAGAGAAAGGGATTACCTGTTAAGGGGGCAAACGATTATTTATAGGGGGGCTAATATTTATAGTGGGGTGAACTATTAAATATAAAAGGGTTAGTATTTACAATGGAGGAACTTTTATACATAAAGGGCACTATTATAAGAAAGGAAATATTATATATAAGGGGGCTATTATAAGGGGGAGACTGTTATATATAAGGGAGCTGTTAAGTATAAGTTGGCTATTATAAGGGGGGACTGTTATACTGTATATAAGTGGGGCTACTATAGGAGAGGAACTATTATATATAAGGAGCGCTATTATAAGAGAGGAAATATATATCAGGGGGGCTGTAATATCCTTGCCTGTTCGGACTTCGGCGCAATCCTCCGGCCGCATGGTACGGTGCAGGAGGCATGCCCGGCTATGATTTTTTGCTTTAGATTCTTGTTGTACTCTGAACACTGTACAACAGTTAATTTTCCACTGCACCCATCTCTTACAACTTTGTTTCCCTCTGATCCTCAATAATTAATCTCAGCTTTACTTGTGTGATTGACTTGTTTCCTTCCAATCAAGTCTGGGGTGGGTTCTTTCTTCCTATATATTGTTTTCCCACCCTCACCTTAGTGCTTGCTATTGCCTTTCTGTGCGTGCTGGCTCCATAATGTTACTGTTTTTATTTACATTTCTGACCTTTTGCTTTTCTTGTGACTACTCTCTTGGATTTTGATTCTGTACTGCACTGTTCGACTGCTTCTGACCCCTTGGCTAGCTGACAGGGGACTATTACTGATAAGGGGGAACTATTACTGATATGGGGCACAGTTTATAAGTAGGAAAAATCTATTTGACTTGTGTGCGCGCATAAGGAGGGGTGCTTGTTACTATTTTGGTGGCAGAAAGGGGGCGTTATTAAAGGGGCTACCACTAGAAATTCGATGGCGTTGTTGATATATCAGCATTTGGGGCCCCGCTTTTAATTTTGCCCAGGGCCACAGTTTGGCTAAAACCGGCCCTGCATGTGGGTGCAGGCAAAGGCATTAGTTCCTAGGTTGTGGTTAGAACTCTTCAATTTTGTTTTGTGTGAGTGTAAAATGTATTGTGTACACTAGAGGGAGATAGTGCTCTATGAATTGTGACATTGGTTCTCAAAGCCTCTGTGCTCACACAGTTGTCACAGCGATTTAATTGTCACAGCTGTCACCTTTATAACCCACTAGAGAAAGTACCTGGCATATCCTCCATGTAAAGTGTGGGTCTAAAGGATCACATTGAAGTCAGCAAGATGACCTAGCAGCTGCCACCACTTTTTAAGAGTTATGACTGAAAATTTTAATGTGCCTAAAACCTTAAGATGTAAGGAGGGGTGATTTATCCAAAGCAATTGAAAGGTAAAATGAGGCAGTTGCCTATAGCAACACATTAAGCCATTTTTGTCCAAGGTCCTTTTGAAATTGAATATATTAATCTGAATGTGCATGACCTACTACTGGCAGGTAAAAAGGTGAAAAGTACCTGGCACTGCCTGAGTATAAGGTTTGGGTCGACTGAATCTCACCGAAGTCAGGACGATCACTGGGCAGCTGCTGCCACTCTTCAAGGGTTATTATTGAAAACTTTAAAATGTACCCAAAAGACATAAGATGCAGTGGCGTAACTAGGAATGGCTGGGCCCCAAGGTGAACAATTGACATGGGCCCCACCCGAACCACCGCTCCCAACCCCCCCGGACCGCACCATCCAACCCCCCCCCGCACAGACCCATAGTGGCCCCTGCACACAGTATTATGCAGTATAGTGGCCCCTGCACACAGTAGTATGCAGCATAGTGGCCCCTGCACACAGGATTATGCCCCATAGTGGCCCCTGCACACAGTATTATGCCCCATAGTGCACCACCCATGAACAATTATTATACTTTGGGGTCTTTTCAGACCCCAGAGTATAATGATCGGAGACCCAGGGGAGGATACAAACATAAAAAACAATGGTACTTAGCTCTCCCTGGCTCCAATGAATTCCCGTGCACTACTTCGGCCATCTTCAATTCTGGACCAGATCTCGCGTGATCCAGGCCGGCGTCGCGACGCATAATGACATCGGCTGGCGTCTGGGACGTCATCAAACAGGCCCGAAGCCTGTTGGAGCGTAGGAGAGGTAAGTAACGTTGTTTTTTATGTTCCCTCACCTTCCCTGGGCCCCCGATCGTTATACTCCGGGGTCTGAAAAGTAACTGAAAAGACCCTGGAGTATAATGATAGCAGTGTTTGTGGGGTTCACGGTAGCGGCTGCCACAGGGCTCCGGGCCTCTTAATGTCCCGGGCCCTGTGGCAGCCGCTACCGCTGCTACCCCGGTATTTATGCCCTTATTTACAGAGGCATAATTTGAAGTTCCAAGGCCTAAAAGCAAAATCTGTAATGGGGCCCTGATCACCTTGTTTCATTTAGAATAGTGGTATATTTTATAGGGCAGAGGGACCTTTTGGGCTCCTCAAGGTCCAGGATCCAGTTGTGATAGCTACCTCTGCACCCCCTATAGCTACACCCCCGCTTATGGAGTATAGTATTTAGCTGCTACTATGCTGCAATCCTCTAATAATGGTGTATGTCAGTGAGGCTATTAAGAATGAAGAATCTGCGAGATTGTATTGACTACGTGGGTCATGGGATGTGATGTGATATGGAGGAAGGCCCTTGATGTGAAAGTCAGTAGTGTATGTAAACCCTCACCTGGAATTAATGGTGCTCTAAAAATAAATAATACTATTGGTCATACAATGGTGTATGACAGTGAAGCTATAAATATACAATGTTGTGATAATGGCTGATAACAGAAAGCAACAGAGAGTGTGTTCTGCAATCCTGAGATAATGGTGTATGTCAGTGATGACTGAAGAACCTGCAAGCTTCTATTGGCTGATATGGCTCATGTGAGTGCTGTCCTCTCATAATAGCTGATAACAGAGAACAATAGTGAGCGAGTGCTGCAATCCTATGGTAATGGTGTATGTCACCTCTATTAATCACCTCTACAAGGTACTGTGATCAGATTTATACCAACGTTACTGTTGACAGAATACCTTTAAGGCTGATGCCCCATGTAGCATAAATGCCGTGATTTGACCACAGCAGAAATGCTGAGGCAAAAAATGCCACCTATTACAGTACCTGCAAAGTAGATGGGATTCTGGCTAATCCCATCCACACATTGCAGAACAGTGGAAATGCTGCAATTTCAAAACTGATGTGATTTTGTAAATAGCAGTATGACAATTATACCTACAGAAACGCTGTGAAAAGTGCTGCGGAAAAAAACGCAATCCATTTCCGCTGCAGTCTTTTCCGCAGCACTTTTTGGCTGCGGCTCACTATGTGGGGCCTAAGCCTAATATATTTTTTCTTTTTATTAATTTGATACCATTTTATACATGCAGGTTTCCATTTACTTGTACTAACAAAGAGGTTATGTCATAGATAGAAGGAGAGGTCACACTGATAAGATAACATATTAACTTCTGCTTTTTACTTGGTTTACAGTTTCCATTTCTGAAATAAAACCAATTGTACATTGAAACAAATCTCAGATAACAAATCCATCCATTAAGAATCTACCAGTGCATGTTACAGTAAAGTACAAATAACTTTTTCCACCTTGTAGACCTCCATTTGTTGCAGAGCTACAACACGCAGCATGTTCTGGTAAGCCTGCTCCCATCATTCCCATGCATCTTTCCTAATCAGTGTCACTCCCTGCTGAGCAATGCACTGTGTGAGTTTCAAGAGGACTGGGGGAAGGGAACTGGCAACTGCTTGGAACTTATGTCACTTTACAAAGCCACCTGCCTTTCTCTCCTACAATAGGTTTCCCTTCCATCCCACCAGCAGCACAATAGTAGGGTATTTCTGACCCTGTGTGCTGGTAGGACAGAATGGAAATGTTACTAAAATGCATATAAATGGTTAAATTGAAACCCTCCTCCTCTCAATTAAGGAAGGAAGACCCCCCCCTCAAATGTGTTTTTTTTCTGTCCTGTGTTGGGGGGGGGGGGGGTTTTTCCTTCCTCATATTGAGTTTTTACTCATTTTTCTTTTTTTTTTTTTACCCTCTTCCTCGCTCCTGCTTGCTCTCACTTCGGGAGCTTCCCTCTGTCGTCTGCCTGCCTGAGGACCGCTTGTCAGATGTCTCTGCAGCCTTTCTTGGCTGTGCTTGTTTGCTGCTGGTTTCTTTTTTATCTTTGGGAGTTTCCATTGTTCTCCGGCGTACTGGTGGCTGTGTACGGAGTTTGTGTCTGCACGCTCGGCATACTTCCGGCCCTCTGTGACGTTATTGGTCGTCCTGGACCCTGATTGGTCCTTTCTGGCGTTCCCTCTCTCCTAAAGAGCTCATTGACGAGCCTATCAGGGATGTCGTAATTTGGGTTAAAGAATATGTGCAGGATACAATGAAGGACTTAAAGGAGTCCTTATCCCATATCTCTAAGAGACAAAGATGCAGTGAGGCATGTTCATCTATCATCCATTCCGATGAGGAATTCAGAATCCTGGATGAAACTCACTCCTCAGGAGATTCTGACTTGGATACGGGAAAAACTCTATTCCCACTGGAGAAAATCCAGTAGTTACTGAAAGCCATCAGGTCCGGCAACCATGATGTTGACCTCAGGGAAGCCACTGAATCCACCTCTAGGGAGCCCAGGGCCTTCAAAATGGATGGCATGTTGCATAAAGCCATGTCCCCTGAGTGGAAACACCCGGAAAAAGCATTTGTCCTGTCCAGGAGGTTTAAGACCTTGCTTCCGTTACAGAAGATCAGTACGAGAACTGGGGTTCTCCATCTAAGGTGGAGACGTACCCTGGTTCCTTTGAAGGATGGATCTAATTTACAAGACGCAACGGACAGGTGTGCTGAGTGTTCCCTGAGAAGAGCTTATTACACCTCCTCAGCCCAGTGCTGTGTGGTTGTAGCTTCTAGCAAAGTGGCTAGAAAATTATGCGCGGATCTTGCCTCTCTCCAGTGTGTCCAGAGATGATCTGCTGACCTCCTTGAAAAATATATATATCTCTGGATGCAGACTTCCTGAATGAGGCCACTTTAAACCAAGTAAAACTGTCTGCCAATGATCCTTTATTAAAAAAGTTCCTTAGAGGGGCATCTAGACTAAGATCTCCTATAACTTACCCCATTCCCAAATGGGCCTTGTCCATGGTCCTAAAAGGGTTGTGTGAGAATTCTTTTGAGCCTCTGGAGGAAGTGGGACTTAAGTTTCTCACACTTAAAACTGTGTGTCTGCTAGCAGTAACCTCAGCCAAAAGAATTGAGGAACTGCAGGCTTTATCCTCCATGGTACCGTACATCTCCTATGATGAGGATAGAGTACAGTTGCGTTTTATGCCGGGATTCTGTTCCAAAGTGCCATCGTATGCTAATATATATAATATATATATATATATATATATATCATTACCGGTATGTTTTCCAGATCCAGCTACTCCTGAAGAGATCAAACTACACTCTCTCGACGTTGCCAGATGTCTAAGTATTTATCTTGAGAGATCTCTTTCTTTCAGACAATCAGAAAATCTGTTCTCCTTTTCAAGCAAAAACAAAGGGCTCAAAGCCTCTAAGCCGTCTCGGTGGATTAAAGACACCATTTTTATATCTCAGGATTTGGAACCTCCTGAATTTGTTAAAGTGCACTCCACCAGAGCTGTTTCTATATCCTGGGCAGAAAGAAATTCTGTCCCTCTGGAACAAAATTGTTCAGCAGCCTCTTGGAGTTCACATCAGAGCTTTGTGAACCACTATAGATTAAATTCTCATGGTTCTGAGGCCACTGCTTTTTGGCTGCACTGTATTAAATTCTGTCCGTCAAGAGGACCCTTCCTAGGGGTTCTTCTTGCTAAATCCACACTATAGTGCTGCTGGTGGGACGGAAGGGAAGCAGAGATTATGATGTTAATCTGTTTTCCCTTAGTCCCAACAGCAGCACAAGGCTAGATTGCCTTTATAATCACACAGTTGGGGTGGAGGGGTCTTCCTTAGTTATATTGAGAGGAGATGGGTCCCAATTTAACCATTTATATGCATTTTAGTAAAATTTCCATTCTGTCCTACCAGCACACAGGGTCAGAAATACCCCACTATTGTGCTGCTGTTGGGACTAAGGGAAACAGATTAAAATCATAAACTCTGCTTAACTATTACTTCAGAATACTATAACCATATAGAGTATGTCCCTGGGAGACAGGGACTCCTAGCAGCATAGATAACTATAATGCTAGGAGTTCCTCTCTCGATACAGTGGGGAAAAAAAGTATTTAGTCAGCCACCAATTGTGCAAGTTCTAGCACTTAAAAAGATGAGAGAGGCCTGTAATTGACATCATAGGTAGACCTCAACTATGAGAGACAAAATGAGAAAACATATCTAGAAAATCACATTGTCTGATTTTTTAAGAATTTATTTGCAAATTATGGTGGAAATTAAGTATTTGGTCACCTACAAACAAGCAAGATTTCTGGCTCTCACAGACCTGTAACTTCTTCTTTAAGAGGCTCCTCTGTCCTCCACTCATTACCTGTAGTAATGGCACCTGTTTGACATTGTTATCAGTATAAAAGACACCTGTCCACAACCTCAAACAGTCACACTCCAAACTCCACTATGGTGAAGACCAAAGAGCTGTGGAAGGACACCAGAAACTAAATTGTAGACCTGCACCAGGCTGGGAAGACTGAATGTGCAATAGGCAAGCAGCTTGGTGTGAAGAAATCAACTGTGGGAGCAATAATTAGAAAATGGAAGACATACAAGACCACTGATAATCTCCCTCGATCAGGGGCTCCACGCAAAATCTCACCCCGTGGGGTCAAAATGATCACAAGAACGGTGAGCAAAAATCCCAGAACCACATGGGGGGACCTAGTGAATGACCTGCAGAAAGCTGGGACTAACATAACAAAGGCTACCATCAGTAACACACTACGCTGCCAGGGACTCAGATCCTGCAGTGCCAGACGTGTTCCCCTGCTTAAGCCAGTACATATCCGGGCCCGTCTGAAGTTTGCTAGAGAGCATTTGGATGTTCCAGAAGAGTATTGGGAGAATGTCATATGGTCAGATGAAACCAAAGTAGAACTGTTTGGTAGAAATACAACTCGTCGTGTTTGGAGGAGAGTGAATGCTGAGTTGCATCCAAAGAACACCATACCTACTGTGAAGCATGGGGTGGTAACATCATGCTTTGGGGCTGTTTCTCTGCAAAAGGACCAGGACGACTAAAACGTGTACATGAAAGAATGAATGGGGCCATGTATTGTGAGATTTTGAGTGCAAACCTCCTTCCATCAGCAAGGGCATTGAAGATGAAACATGGCTGGGTCTTTCAGCATGACAATGATCCCAAGCACACCGCCAGGGCAACAAAGGAGTGACTTCGTAAGAAGCATTTCAAGGTCCTGGAGTGGCCTTGCCAGTCTCCAGATCTCAACCCCATAGAACAACTTTGGAGGGAGTTGAAAGTCCGTGTTTCCCAGCGACAGCCCCAAAACATCACTGCTCTAGAGGAGATCTGCATGGAGGAATGGGCCAACATACCAGCAACAGTTTGTGCCAACCTTGTGAAGACTTACAGAAAACGTTTGACCTCTGTCATTGCCAATAAAGGATATATAACAAAGTATTGAGATGAACTTTTGTTATTGACCAAATACTTATTTTCCACTATAATTTGCAAATAAATTCTTTAAAAATCAGACAATCTGATATTCTGGATTTGTCTTGTCATTTTGTCTCTCATAGTTGAGGTCTACCTATGATGTCAATTACAGGCCTCTCTCATCTTTTTAAGTGGGAGAACTTGCACAATTGATGGCCGACTAAATACTTTTTTTCCCCACTGTATGTGTTCAGGCCAGTAAATGCGGGGCACACATAGACCAAGTTCCGCAGATGAAAATCAGGCTAGGTTCACATCTCTCCATTGGTTTCAGTATAAAATCGGTAGACCTCATTATGGAGTCTGCTGGTGTCCGCGGGTAATTGGTTTTTTTTTAGTGGACGGACTCTCTGTTTTTCAGGTCCCCATGTGAACTCTATTGTGAACCTGGCATCAGTTGTGTGAAAGTGCAGTCAGTCATCTGACAGCTGTGATGCAGCTATTTGATTGATACTGGGATCATTGGTATGAATGATCTCACCACCAACATGAAAAAAAAAATGTAGTAAGTCTGAGCAAGTCACCGATCATGCCAAACACTCATTTTTATGAGTCTAGTCACACATTCATTATTTTGACAAACCGTTTTTCTCGGCCATCATAAAAACTGACATGTTCTGTATTTGTCCATTTTTCACAACCATACTGTAGATCTAGCTTTATAAATTGACCCATAGAAATTCATGGGTTTTAAAACAGCCGTGTTACAGCCGTTTGAAAAAGTCCATCACACGGCCATTATTCTCTGCCTTGTGAATAAGGCTTTCTGCTCTACTAGTAGCAGAACGGGGTCGGCGGCGCCACTTCTCCCTGGTTTTGCAATCCAGTTTTTAAAACCGGACCACAAAACCGGGGAGAATCTGGCTACATCACTTACCTCTCCCCGCTCCTGCTCGCAGCCTCCCCCTCTTCCCGCTTCAGTTTGGGCCCTGCACACTGCACATCACGTCGCGATGAAATAATGTGCGGCGTACGTGGAGACCCCCTGGCCAGGAGCGGGGAGAGGTAAGTGAATAGGGGCACCTCCACTGCCTATTTAAAAAAAAGCAATGGGGGTCCAGTAGTGCCCCCTAAGGGCATGGGGCCCACCAGGGGATTCTCTGGTGGGCCAGTCCAACCCTGTGTACATGTTCAGCTTCATGGCGACGTCTGGAAATCTCTCATTATTTTTTCCTTTAAAACTCTGTTATCAGTCCCTATAAATAATCTTTTGTGGTTTAGACTCAGGAATGTAAAATTTCCTGCTTTTCATCTCCTGGGCACATTCAATACCCTTCTCTCTACATGGGGACAGAAGCTCCAGAGAGAAAGTGAAGTGTTATAATCACAATACATCCTTACTACACTGGCTCCACTCAATAAACAGCTACTCTGCAGTGACTATGCCTTCACACTAAACTCATTCTGCACTTTAACAAACTGAGTGCACTCGCACTACTTTTAAGCTGGCCATAATCTTTTTATAGTTGCTGGCTGAACGCTTCTTTCACTGACAGCCAGTACTCCTGACACCCTCATACATATGCATGCTCGAACACAGCATTTGTGTGTTTTCAATTGGAAAAAAGAGAAAAAGGGGTTTTAATTATAAAAAAAAAAAAAAGGGGGGGTGATGGAATCTTCTTTCCCCTTTTTCGGCCCTTGGAAGTGTCAGATTGACCACATACACCTGTTGCAATATTATTGCAAAGTGTACTGCCAGCCCTAGGCAACGGTCACACTAGCGTTGTGTGACTGTTCGGGGATTCTGCCCCTCATTATGCAAGTAGGACTTTTCCCTCCACCAATTTTGGAAACACAGCCATGAATAAAGAATGGTACCAGAATGAAACATCCTCCAAGAACAACTTCTCCCAACCGTCCAAGAGCAGTTTGGCGCTCAACAATGCCTTTTTCAGCATGATGGAGCACCTTGCCATAAAGCAAAGGTGATAACTAAATGGCTCAGGGAAGAAAACATAGAGATTTTGGGTCCATGGCCTGGAAACTCCCCAGATCTTAATCCCATTGAGAACTTGTGGTCAATCATCAAGAGACGGTTGGACAAACAAAAACCAACAAATTCAGACAAAATTAAAGCATTGATTCGGCAGAAAGGGGCGGCTTCCGGGCGGGGTTGGGGCCGGAGGTGGTGGGGGGGGGGGCGGGGGGGAGGGGGGGGGGGGGGGGGAAGAGGGGGGGCACCCAGAAAAAAAAGACTGGGTGGAAAAAATTAAACAAACTTAAAAAAAAAACTTTTTTTATTAAAAAAAAAAAAGAAAATAAATTTTTGTGTGTAAAAAAAAAAACTAAAAAAAAAAAAAAAAAGAGGGGGGGGGGGGGAGGGGGGGAAAATATAATATTTGTGTCATTCTCAAAACTTTTGGCCATGACTGTACTTTCGTTCCATCTACTCTATACTTGCTCTGTATGCTTGCTGAAACCACTCTACCCCCACTCTGTATGCTCATTGGGGGTTATTTATCATCTGTCCCTTTTTTGGCCAATTTTTTTTTTTTTGCAGGTGCGCCTTTTTTAGACTAGTTTTACTGTGGTGCTTATTTATGACGTAGGCGCACCTCCTTGTTAAATGTTGTGCACATGTTAGCTAGTTTATGAGCCATGTGCACTTTGCCCCTTTTTTGTTCAAGAAGGCGCAATTGCCCCTTTTTTTCTAAAAAAAATTGTGCAATAGCCTCTTTTTAATGCTTTCTAACCTGACAGGCTGTTTTACGCTGTTCATGTACTGGAATGCATTTGCGCCTTTTATTTGCCCCTTTTTAAAAAGGTGCAAGTCATAAATACAGAGTGAAAAGTATCTTGATTTAGGCCATGTCCCATTTTCTCACTAAAAAGCAAATGTGGCGAGTGCAGCATAACATCTGGAAAAGAAGGTGCAAGTTTATGAAGCACAGGGCAGAAAGAGATCACAAAAATGTGGAATTTACAGTGGGTACGGAAAGTATTCAGACCCCTTTAAAATGATGCAAGAAGTTTTTCACATCTGGATTTGGGGATCCTCTGCCATTCTTCCTTGCAGATCCTCTTCAGTTCCGTCAGGTTGGATGGTGAATGTTGGTGGACAGCCATTTTCAGGTCTCTCCAGAGATGCTCAATTGGGTTGAGGTCAGGGCTCTGGCTGAGCCAGTCAAGAATGGTCACAGAGTTGTTACAAAGCCACTCCTTTGTTATTTTAGCTGTGTGCTTAGGGTCATTGTCTTTTTGGAAGGTGAGCCTTCGGCCCAGTCTGATCATCCCAAACTTCTTCCATTTAAGGATTATGGAGGCCACTGTCCTCTTAGGAACCTTGAGTGCTGCAGAAATTGTTTTGTAACCTTGGCCAGATCTGTGCCTTGCCACAATTCTGTCTCTGAGCTCCTTGGGCAGTTCCTTTGACCTCATGATTCTCATTTGCTCTGACATGCACTGTGAGCTGTGAGGTCTTATATAGACAGGTGTGTGCCTTTCCTAATCAAGTCCAATTAGTTCAATTAAACACAGCTGGACTCCAATGAAGGAGTAGAACCATCTTAAGGAGGATCAGAAGGAAATGGACAGCATGTGAGTTAAATATGAGTGTCACAGCAAAGGGTCTGAATACTTATGACCATGTGATATTTCAGTTTTTCTTTTTTAATAAATTTGCAAAAATATGTACATTTCTGTTTTTTTCTGTCAAATTGGGGTGCTGAGTGTACATTAATGAGAAATAAAATGAACTTTTTTGCTTTTAGCAAATGACTGCAATGAAACAAAGAGTGAAAAATTTAAAGGGGTCTGAATACTTTCCGTACCCACTGTATGCCAAAAAAGGTGCAAGTAGCTTAATAAATTAGCCTCATTGTATCCACTCTATACTCACTCTGTGCTCTCATTGCATCCAGTCTACAATCACTCACACTAATGTGATTTTAACTGAGGATATTGACTGGGGTCACAGTTCTGCATTGTCTGCAAAGTGGAGGAAATGCAGGTCAATATTATGGTCCATGTTGTAGAAGATCCTTCTAGAGGTGATGACCTGTGGATCTGGTCACTTCTAACAATGCTTGCTGCTACCTTGTTGGAAATGTAACCGCTTGTGAAAATCTTGATAACATTGACCATAATCTAATCAGATTTAAAAAAACAAGCAGAGCAAAATTCTTCAATTTTAAAGAGGCAAATTTTCCCAGGTTAAGGTTTGGACTTCAGGATATAGCCTGGGAGCAGGTATAGTGATACAGAGGTTAAGTGTAAATCTATGTTGAGTAAGTGTATACCTATTGGGAACAGATGTAAACGTCTTGAATTACCTCCCCCCCCCCCCCCACCATGTCTTACAGCTATGGTTGAAAGGGCAATAAACAATAAAAAAATTTGACGGATCAGCTGCAGCCTTTGCAAATTACAAAGCACTTAATAAAATCTGTAAAAGAGAAATAAAATCAACTAGAATACATAATGGCAGGTGGCTAAGGGAAGCAAAACTAACCACAAAAATTATTTAAGCGTAGAAGTGCAAAAAAAAAAAAAAAAACAATGTCAGAATAGGTAGGTCCTCCAAATAATGGTAAGAAGAAAAAGCCAGGAGTGGATTGATCAGAAGGTAGACATATAAGGACTTCCTATATATTTCACATTCCTTTTATAGCCATTCTTGGCTTTGGCTCAAAAAACCACTGCAAAACCTGCAACAAAAAAAGCTGCGTTTCTGCAACTTGGGCCGTATTCTAAAGCAGTTTTAGTCATGAGATGAGGCATTTCAGCGGAGATATAATAAACCTTTATAAATATATAAATGGCCTATACAAAAATATGTAGAAAAACTGTTCCATGTAAAATCACCTGAAAAGACAAGGGGCGCTCCCGCCATTCAAAAAAGTAAATCTGTGAAATAGCCTACCCAAGAAGTCGGTCACAGCAGTGACAGCTAACAGTTTCAAAAACGGTTCAGATGCCTTTTTACAGCAAAATAGCATTGATGCTTATGGTAATGAATAGAATTTTTATTTCCTTCAATCTTCCCTTCGGTCATGCCCTTTCCCATCCCCTGGTTGAAATTGATGGACATAGGTCTTGTTTTCAACCGTACTAAGTATATAACTGTATAATTCCATCCACTCAATAGTCTGTACCCTCACTGCATTCACTCTGCATTCTCAGAGATTGTTAACTTTTTAACTATTGTGCAAACACTTAAAATGAATTTTGTCCTTGATGCAAATGTTGACTTAGATATTAATATTATGTGTGTTATATATATATATATATATATATATATATATATATATACAGTACAGACCAAAAGTTTGGACACACATTCTCATTCCAAGAGTTTTCTGTATTTTCATGACTATAAAAATTGTAGATTCACACTGAAGGCATCAAAACTGTGAATTAACACATGTGGAATTATATACTTAACAAAAAAGTGTGAAACAACTGAAAATATGTCTTATATTCTAGGTTCTTCAAAGTAGCCACCTTTTGCTTTGATTACTGCTTTGCACACTCTTGGCATTCTCTTGATGAGCTTCAAGAGGTAGTCACCTGAAATGGTTTTCACTTCACAGGTGTGCCCTGTCAGGTTTAATAAGTGGGATTTCTTGCCTTATAAATGGGGTTGGGACCATCAGTTGTGTTGTTCAGAAGTCAGGTGGATACACAGTTGATAGTCCTACTGAATGGAGTGTTAGAATTTGTATTATGGCAAGAAAAAAGCAGCTAAGTAAAGAAAAAATGAGTGGCCATCATTACTTTAAGAAATGAAGGTCAGTCAGTCCGAAAAATTGGGAAAACTTTGAAAGTGTCCCCAAGTGCAGTGGCCAAAACCATCAAACACTACAAAGAAACTGGCTTACATGAGGACCGCCCCAGGAAAGGAAGACCAAGCGTCACCTCTGCTGCGGAGGATAAGTTCATCCGGGTCACCACCCTAAGAAATCGCAGGTTAACAGCAGCTCAGGTTAGAGACCAGGTAAATGCCACACAGAGTTCTAGCAGCAGACACATCTCTACAACAACTGTTAAGAGGAGACTGTGTGCAGCAGGCCTTCATGGTAAAATAACTGCTAGGAAACCACTGCTAAGGACAGGCAACAAGCAGAAGAGACTTGTTTGGGCTAAAGAACACAAGGAATGGACATTAGACCTGTGGAAATCTGTGCTTTGGTCTGATGATTCCAAATTTGAGATCTTTGGTTCCAACCACCGTGTCTTTGTGCGACGCGGAAAAGGTGAACGAATGGACTCTACATGCCTGGTTCCCACCGTGAAGCATGGCGGAGGAGGTGTGATGGTGTGGGGGTGCTTTGCTGGTGACACTGTTGGGGATTTATTCAAAATTGAAGGAATACTGAACCAGCATGGTTACCACAGCATCTTGCAGCAGCATGCTATTCCATCCGGTTTGCGTTTAGTTGGACCATCATTTATTTTTCAACAGGACAATGACCCCAAACACACCTCCAGACTGTGTAAGGGCTATTTGACCAAGAAGGAGAGTGATGGGGTGCTACGCCAGATGACCTGGCCTCCACAGTCACCAGACCTGAACCCAATCGAGATGGTTTGGGGTGAGCTGGACCGCAGAGTGAAGGCAAAAGGGCCAACAAGTGCTAAGCATCTCTGGGAACTCCTTCAAGACTGTTGGAAGACCATTTCAGGTGACTACCTCTTGAAGCTCATCAAGAGAATGCCAAGAGTGTGCAAAGCAGTAATCAAAGCAAAAGGTGGCTACTTTGAAGAACCTAGAATATAAGACATATTTTCAGTTATTTCACACTTTTTTGTTAAGTATATAATTCCACATGTGTTGATTCATAGTTTTGATGCCTTCAGTGTGAATCTACAATTTTTATAGTCATGAAAATACAGAAAACTCTTGGAATGAGAAGGTGTGTCCAAACTTTTGGTCTATACTGCATATATATATATATATATATATATATATATATATATATTGTGGTAAAGTGTATGGTAAAGTGCTGGACGGGGTGTATATTTCACCTGGTTTCCTCAGCCAGGCAAGGTAGAGGAAGTCCAGGAAGATACATGTTGCTTTAGCAGAATGTATTCTGTTAAATGGGCTGGATTTTCTGGACAGGTTGGCAGTGGGAGTCTTCCAGTCCACACCCTTGGTCCACTACTGGTTTTTTTTTCCCCTACTCCCAGGTGCTCTCAGCTGAGGCTTCCTGTCAATGATTACTGAGGAAGGAAGTCTGGCAAAAGGAGGGCTGACAGGTGGCAGGCTGGGAGAGAGAGCACCCCTGGAATGGAGGTTTACACACTTGGATAATGTGTTTGCTGTTATGTATTTGCCTGCACTAGGCTAGCGAGGGGCATGGTGCTGTTTAGTTAGACTTGGACAAGCTTAGACTTTTGTTTTGTTTGTGTAATGTCTTTCGGTGCTGAAGTGCCTAAATAAAGCAACTTTTGAGTTTTGAAACCGGCTCCCTGTGTGAACTTGGTCATTGCCGCCCCCCACCGTGTGAGCTGATCCCTACAATATATATATAAGCACAGACTTGCTGTGAATTTCACCCTGCATTGCGCTATAAAGTGAACACATATTGCCATATACAGTCTACATAACAATACCATACCTAGATTGATTTCTTTATATAATTACAGCCATTCAATACCTAAATATTACTGCAGATAAGGACTTGGTGGAACAGAACTTTATAATAGACTTATGGCTTCATTTTGTCTGTTTTATAGCCCAGAGCTGTGTTCAGACCTTTGTAAAGTTGTGGCCAAATGTATTCAGAATGACACAAATTTTGGTTTTCACAAAATTTGCTGCTTCAGTGTTTTTAGATCTTTTAGGTAGAAATTTCTATGGTATACATAAGTACTATTATGAGCATTTCATAAGTTGCTAAACTATTATTGATAAATACATCAAACAGGCTCAATATTTACAGCATTGACTCTTATTTAGATTTTTGGAACAAGTTGCTCTTGGAGGATCCTCAGATAATATTCTTTATTCATGGCAGTGTTCTTTGGTAATATTGTGAGTGAGCTCACTGACTTGGATGAAAAGTAATTCAACATATGAATGGTCTATGGATGCATTACTGTTGGCATGACACATGACTCATGGTAGTATTCAATTTTTCTCTTACAGAAGCCACATTACTCTAGAAAAATAGGAAGGACATACTGATATTCTGCAGGAAGTACATGGAATGGACTGCAGAAGACAATTTGGGACAAGAATGACTTGTTTAACATGTGGCTATCCATACACACGCTTCCTGGTTCTGTTGCTGCAGCTGGGTCTGCCCATAGGGCAGGCATGCGCTCTCTTCCTGCTACTTCAATGGCCAGTGTACATAACAGTAAATCTTCCCTAACCTACCTCTGTCAGTCTCCTGGTATAAAAGCCACACCCTGCCTGAGCAAAACTTTCTAGTTCACTAGTGGATACAATGTTGAAGCTGTATGCTGACTTGGCTTGTTTTTCTGATGTTGTCCCAGTCTGCTATCTCCCGATCCTTTTCCGAACCTTTGAAGCTGTTATGTTTACACTTTGCTTTTGCTTGGCTCTTTGGTGCACTGCACCAAAGTCCCTCACCTGCCTTGCAGGCTGCTAATAACACTGCAACAGTCAGTGACCTCCCTGCAACAAAGTTCAATTTCACCTATGGGGTTACACAGTCGGGGTTAAAGTGTTTAGACACACTGCCATTCTTTGTCTCTACGGTTGTGATAAAGAACAGTACATCTGCAACTGGTCCCTCAAGCTGAGATCTCAATGGCTTGGGACAGTAGGACGCTCAACTGTAGGCAGAGAAGATCCCTCTTCAAAGTTATCTGTTTCTGCAGCCCTGTTGTCTGGTGAAATTCATTTTACTGCAGAAACTATCCTGGACTCAAATTGAATATCCTGTGGATAGATCATCAGTATGAACATTCAATTTGGAGCTGGAAAACACCTTTAGTTCAACAAGCTGCAGTAACCCATCACAAGATCCCTACTGTCCATCTAAAGAAGGCCTCTGCTTTGTGGCTTTTGTCAATGGACAACGTCTCCCTAAATCTCTCACTGTACCCCTAGAGCTCCAAGTAGGGGGTCTCACATTTGAAGAAAATCTCCCTGTGCATCTTGACTTCATATGTACACCCCACTTATCAACTGAGACAAGTGCACCTAAATGTCCGGATGAAGCTGTAGGCGAAATGCGCGTCAGGTTGTTTGTGCCTTAGGTATGTTGTTTCAGGATTTTTTCATCTTGTAATATACATTTAAATCTATGGTATGACTTTAGAGGAGCTTTGGTTGTATTTGAATATGCTATTTCTAATTATCTCAAGTGCATTTGTGAAGGTGCTTTGCCATGATTATTTATTTATTTGATACCCTGAACTTCATGCCTTTGTAGGTTGTTTACGCCTTAGGTATGTTGTTTCAGGATTCTTTCATCTTGTAACATTTGGTCTTTTAGCACCTTTCTACATTTAAATTTATGGTATGACTTTAGAGGAGCTTTGGTTGTATTTGAATATGCTATTTCAAATTATCTCAAGTGCATTTGTGAAGGTGCTTTGCCATGATTATTTGTTTATCTGATACCCTGAACTTCATGCCTTTGTACACATTATTTATTGTTTTTTTCCTGTATTCCCTCATGTGTTTGTTCATTTGTATTTTGTATTTTATTTATTTGTTAATAAACTTTGTTAATTATTTTTACTTTTGTGTGGGCATGATTTTGTTGTTTTTTGATTTATTGCTTGTCCTGCACATTTTTTGTTAATTGGTTATTGGCCCATTTTTGGTTCATATATTTCTATTACAGATGTCACAGCATTGGCGGGTTACGTGTCCAAGAAAACGGAAAGTTGCCCACATGCCAGCTGGCCTACAGCGGATAGGCATTCGGGCGGGGAGCAAAAGGAAAAGTGGTTGCGGATATTAAGCTTTCTTTGGACACTTGTTTCGTTTATGGTTTATGTTTTAAAATGGTTATGTTCAATAAAAGCTGTGGCCATCCCCACTGAAACCCACAGATAGGTCTGAGCGTATTTATCTATGGGGTTTTGATCGCAAAGGGTACAACAGTCTTGAGATACAAAGGAGGGCAGGTCTTCACAGTCTATTCTGATTGACTTAAACTTGATTCAAAGAATCAAGTCTCTGAAGATCCATGGAAAACGACAAAAAAAATGTAAATAAGATGTGAAAAATTGCTTTTTTTCTCAACTAATGTGCATCATGATCATGTGAAATGAGGACTTATGCTGACCATGGCAATTAGATTTTCATTGGCTGAAATTGCCAATTTACAATCAAGTCTGTTAATGCCACAAATATTCACTCGCAGATAACCAATGGCAAATTTAGTCAGTCAAAAACAGATTGGTCATACTGGGCTTTTGCATTCGGCTGTCAGTTGAAAATATCAGTAATTGCCATGATCTGCCACTTTTGGATCAGCCAACTTGCACAGATGCACTGCATATTTTAGGGCAAGAAAGTCCTGCCTTTATGTTTCCCACTACTTTTGAATCTACTTCTTCTCAAAAAATGCATTGAAAACTTTCATTAAACCTGCAGGGATTTTCCAAAAACAAAAACCCGTGTGTGTGTGTATAACTACACTAACACATGAATTAGTTACATGGGACTATGCCACTCCCTGTCTCAAGAAATGTTACTATATCAACATGTTAGGTAACAATCTTGGATGGGTGACAGGATTTACTGAGAAATCTTAAGACCTTGTGTAAATTTACTTTCCAAACAAAGCAATAGACATTCCCCAAAATAATATACACACGTGGACAAAATTGTTGGTACCCCTCGTTTAATGAAAGAAAAACCCACAATGGTCACAGAAATAACTTGAATCTGACAAAAGTAATCATATATAAAAATTGTATGAAAATGAACAAATGAAAGTCAGACATTGCTTTTCTACCATGCTTCAACAGAATTTTTTATAAAAGAAAACTCATGAAACAGGCCTGGACAGAAATGATGTTACCCTTAACTTAATATTTTGTTGCACAACCTTTTGAGGCAATCACTGCAATCAAACGATTCCTGTAACTGTCAATGAGACTTCTGCACCTCTCAACAGGTATTTTGGCTCACTCCTCATGAGCAAACTGCTCCAATTGTCTCGGGTTTGAAGGGTGCCTTTTCCAGACGGCATTTTTCAGCTCCTTCCAAAGATGCTCAATAGGATTTAGGTCAGTGCTCATAGAAGGCCACTTCAGAATAGTCCAATGTTTTCCTCTTAGCCATTCTTGGGTGTTTTTAGCTGTGTGTATTGGGTCATTATCCTGTTGCAAGACCCATGACCTGCGACTGAGACCAAGCTTTCTGATACTGGGCAGCACATTTCTCTCTAGAATCCCTTGATAGCCTTGAGATTTCATTATACCCTGCACAGATTAAAGACACCCTGTGCCAGATGCAGCAAAGCAACCCCAGAACATAACAGAGTCTCCTCCATGTTTCACAGTAGGGACAGCGTGCCACACATTCTGTCCCTGTTTTTATCCTTTGAAAGTTGGGAGGTATGTTATCTAACTATCTCAGAGATCCTATCTTCCTATCTGCTGAACCGCTTTGCCCTGTTTGGAACTAAAAGATGAAACTGAACCGCGCACTCTCAATGTTTGCTACAGCTAACATACAAAATCATTTGTAGCATGAGTTTTGGACAATCAAGCACTATGTGTTTGTAAGTAATGCTAAGTGACTGCGTTCTGATTGTATTTGATGGATACTGAAATACTCTTTTTGCACTAGGGAGAAACCAAAATGCAATGTTGCTATTATGTTCTTGTATGCCTGAACTCGATCGGGTAAACAACTGGATCCATTGCAACAAGTGTGTCAGTGTGTTTTTCTGGTTGATGAAATGTCTGACAACATTGCATACCATAAAAGCCATTACTATATTACAGGCATTAGGTTAAGGGTGACCAAGGGCTTTGCACTTATTTTTGGTGTAGTATGTTAGGAGTGCTTCCTCGTGAATAAAAAGCCACTTCAGTGAAGAGTGATGCATTGCAGTAAAATGGTGGGAAAAGGAACATTGTATGGCTGAATATTTGTTCATGTCTTTCAGAGTCTGTAGAAAGCCGAGTATTACCTATTAAGGGCACTCTTAATATTGTCCTGCAACTTAACTAGTTCCAGACCATCAATTGACTATATTAGTCCTGACTGTCCACACTCAACCTGCAAGGTTAAAGAGGTTGTCCGGGTAAATATTACATTTTTTAATAGACCAGGGAAGGTGAAAAAATTAAAAAAAAAATCATACTCACCCCGGTGCTTCAGTGTCCTCCCAGCGAGGTCCACTCCTGCTGCTCAGTCTTCTTGAAGTGAAATTCCTCACCGGCTGTGACGTCCCGTGTACCTTCCACTGAAGCCACTGATTGGCCTCAGCGGTCACATGCGGCCGGGACTTCCACCCGAAGACAACAAAGGACTGTCAGGACTGCGCTGGGAGGCACTGGAGAACCGGGAACAGGGAACAGGTGAGTATAATTTTTTTTTTTCACCTCCCCTGGCCTATTTAAAAAATAAAATTTTTGCCCAGACAACCCCTTTAAGCAATTGTGCAGCTGTAGGATGGGGATGCTACCTGGACCCGGATCTGTCTTCCTCCTGTAACTGCAGCTAATCATCAACCCCAGTTACAGAGGAAATCAGCAAAAAGGAAAAAGTTAAAATGCCCTCAAAAGGTCTACTATGACCTTTATGTATAAGAAGTAAAACAGCAAAAGAAAAACTATGCCACTACCATGCCCATGTCAGGGGTTCTAGCCCGGCATCTGATGTTACAATTATGTGTGTCACCTTTGTAAAAATGACCGTATGGGAGAGGATAAACTATTTAAAATTTTTTTTAGTAGTAATTTGTGCTATTAAAGAAATATATATGAAAAATGTGAATCATTGGTTGCATGGTGATGTTTGAAGAGGGCTCAGGAGCTGAGCTCTCTCCTTATATGGCGACCAGGGGCGCACCGCTAATGAAGCGAAATGTGGCGGCCGCCTCAGGCGGCACTGTCCATCACTGTCTGATGGGCGGCATTTTTTATTGTCTATTTAATGTAAACCAGCCCAGGACAGGCCGCTTAAAAAAAAAAAAAAAAAAAAAAAAGCTGCGCAATACCTGTCCTGGGCTGGTTTACGAGACCTCTGCATGTCAGCGCAGGCGGCGTTACAATGACGTCATCGCGCCTCCTACGCTGACACGCAGACGTTGCGGACAAGAAGAGGAGGAGGCGGCGGCTGCATCAAGGCATCGGTAGGTGAGGATAAGTTTTTTTTATATATATAAATAGGCCGTTGCCTGCTGGAGTATCCCCGACACATAACAGCCTATTCACTTATTGATCCCCGCTGCTGGTCATGGCCGCCCCCGCTTCCCCTTCTGCTATGGGACGCAGAAGCGGCTGTGTGCAGGAGCGGGGATGGTAAGTGAGGCCGCGGCTGGCGAACCCCATCAAATACTACTATTATTATAATCCGGGAAAGACCCCAGAGTCGGAGGCCCAGGGGAGATGATAAGCATAAAAACCATTGTTACTCACCTCTCCGGCGATCCGATTTTACTCCCAGCAGGCTTCGGCCTTCTTTGGTGACATCCCAGGCGTCACATGAGCCAGGCCGACGTCATTATGTCACGACGCCGGTCTGTGCGACATTGAAGAAGGCCGAAAGCAGGGAGCGGACCGGAGCTCAGGTAAGTAACACTGGTTTTATGTTTGTCACCACCTGGGTCTCCGATCATTATACTCTGGGGTCTGAAAAGACCCCAGAGTATAATAATAATTCATGGGTGGGTTACTATGGGATATAATACCATGTGCAGGGGCCACTATGAAGCATAATACCGTGTGCAGGGGCCACTATGGAGCATAATACCATGTGCAGGGGCCACTAAAGAGCATAATACAGTGTGCAGGGGCCACTATAGAGCATAATACAGTGTGCAGGGGCCACTTTGGAGCATAATACCAATGCAGGGGCCACTATGGAGCATAATACCAATGCAGGGGCCACTAGGGAGCATAATAACGTGTGCAGGGGCCACTATGGAACATAATACCATGTGCAGGGGCCACTGTGGGGCATAATACCGTGTGCAGGGGCCACTATGGAGCATAATACCGTGTGCAGGGGCAACTATGGAGCATAATACAGTGTGCAAGGGCAACTATGGAGCATAATACCGTGTGCAGGGGCCGCTGCAGGGCATAATACCGTGTGCAGGGGCAACTATAGAGCATAATACCGTGTGCAGAGGCTGCTGCGGGGCATAATACCGTGTGCAGGGGCCGCTGCGGGGCATAAAACCTTGTAATACTGTGTGCAGGGGCTGCAGTGGGCCATAATACCGTGTAATACTGTATTAAAAAAAAAAAACACCTACTCACCTGTCCCTTGTGCTCCGATGACTCCTACTGCAGTCTGGTTCTGCTGCTCTGGTGTTTTCTTCTGGCTGAAGACCCCACCGCACATGACCGCTGAGGTCGCTGACACGGGACATCACAGTGCTGTGGGGAAGAAAACACCGGAGCAGCAGGACTGGAACGCGCTGGGAGACACTGGAGTACCTTCCCCAGCCTCATATTAAAAAAGTGGTTATCCTGGACAACCTCTTTAAGGTGGCATTTGGGCTTTATTAAAGGGTCTTTCCAGCTCATTTATTGATGATCTATCCCTAGGACAGATTTTCAATAAGAGATCAGTGGACCCCGCCTCTGATCAGTTGTATGAAGGGGCTATGGCGCCCGTTTATATCATATGCTGTCTGTTTATAGTGACAGTGTGATGTAATTACAGCTTTGTCACATAGACGTGTACAGGACGAGGCTGTAGTTACATTACATGGCTGCTATGAGATGAATGACACTGTGTAAACAGAGAAGCAGAAGCGGTCACGGCGCTTACACAGGTACCACGGTTCATTCAAACAGGTGATCAGTAGGGGTCCTGGGTTTTTGAGCCCCACTGATTATTTTATTAATGACCTGGAAAACCTTTTAATTAGGAAACCTATGGGGCATTATTAATAAGGGGCACTATTTATACAGGGTACACACGGACATTACTAATATAAAGATGTACTTGGGAGTATTATTCATTATGGGGGGTGATATCATATATTTTATAATTGGGGTAGCAGCCCGATGGGTGTGCAGGTGAGGATAATGTGGGTTGGTGCCTGGAAAAGTGAGGAGCCAAAGATGTCTGTGTTGTAAACTTTACAGAGACAAGTCACAGCTGGAAGAAGTGGTCATGGTGGTCCAAAGGGAAGAGAAGGGAAATGTGAAGGATTAGTCAGAGACGTCACCTGTAAGTCACAAAATGTTACTGCCCTGTATACACCTAAATGATAGAGGATAAATACCTGATTGATGGGGGTCGTCTGCTGAGACCCCCACTGAGCCTGAGAATTGGGTTTTTTACCCCCACTGGGTGGGAATTCAGCCTGACCGCAGCCATATATATAGGTGTGCTACTTGGTGGATGGACGAACCCGCTTGACTCTCATTCAACTTGGCTGGGAGCGCCAAAGATATCCGAAGTCCAGTACTCAGCTATCTGCGGCGCTCCTATTATAGAGAATGGGGGCCACGTGAGCTCGTCCATCCACCAAGCAGAAGATGTGTGAAGTTACTTTCCTTGTTAACGCCGTGTTGTTGATCTGAAGTAACTGAACTGTACTGAAGTAATACAGGAAGAAGAATTCTTAAAAACTGTTTTATCACTTTGTGTATCGTGTATATTGTGCGACGATAACAGCGTGTGAAGCTAGTAGCATGGAAACGCAATTTTATATATTTTTTTTTTTTTTGGGGGGGGGCGTCTTTCTATAGTCCGCCTCAGGCAGCAAAGAGGCTAGGTTCACCACTGATGGCGACTGTATAATATTATCACAGCTGTAAACACTTTAGATGCTGTGGTTAAACGCGACCACATCTAAAGTGTGCAGTCGCCTTCTTTTCTCGATCACTGCCCTCCGCTGACATAGGCAGCGTGTAATAGAAGTGAATGGATTTCACTATTCACTGTAATACATTAGTATTGTATTGAATAGTGAGTGATCAGACCCCTAGGGTTCAAGGTCCTTACAGGGTCTGAACATAATAGTAAAAGAAGAAAAAATAATGTTTTTAAAAGTATAAAAAAACACAAAAAACAAAAGTTCAAATCACCCCCCATAAAGACTTTGGAAATTGGAAAAAAGAACACATATGAAACTGGCGCAAATGTGTTTTATTTTTTTCCAATTTCCCAGCACATTGTACAGGATATTGAATGCTGCCATTACAAAGTACAATTTGTCCCGCAAACAATAAGCCATCATGTGACTCTGTGGACCGAAAAAAAAAAAAAATATGGCTCTTGGAAGTTGGGGAGGAAAAAACAGATACACAAAAACGAAAATTGTTTCATCCTTAAAGGGGTTAAAATAAAGGAAAAACATGCAAAAATAAAGACAGAAAAATAAAGCCCTATGTTTCACCAAAAAAAAGACACAAAAATTATTTGAATAACCCAAAAGAAATAATGTTATAGCCCTCAAAACTGTATGCATGAAACAACCCGAAAATGTGTCTGGTCCTGAACCAGGGAAAATAGTCCAGTCCCGAAATGGTTAAAGAACAAGACCACACAAGATGATGATCGACTTTCAATCATTGAAGATTTTGTCTTAATAATAAAGCTTTAATTAGAGATGGGCGAATTGGCTCGTAACAAGCAGGGTTCGTCCTGAATATTGTTTATTTTTTATTATTTATTATTTTTTAAAAAGCCAAACTAATGGTGAAAAATGGCCGAGATACAAGAAAATGGCCATTGTTAGAACAGGAAATAGAAAGCAGACAATGTCATGTGTGCAGCAACTCATATATCACATAATAGCAACATCTGACAGCCTCTCAGCCAATAGTCAGTGGTAGGTGGACCTTACAGTGCTGATGTCATATACACTATATAAAGCCTGTGCACTCGTAACCACCATTTATTTGCTTGAATGGTGAAAATGCACACACATCTATCTAAATGCATCTCATAGCTAATGCTACTATCCTATTAGCTAGGCTATAGGCAGCACAAGTCAGAACTGAAAACTGAATAATAGATATAGGAATACTTAGAGAATCAAGCAATATACTCAGGCAGATTAGTAGTGGAGTGCTAGAATAGATTTGAATAGACAGACAGGACAGTTCAGTCAGTGAGAATACATTAAACCCCTTCGTTGCCAGGCAAAAATCTATATTGTCTGACAGTACTTGTAATAGAACAATTTAATCTCTTCTCTATACACATAACACATGCTTTCTAGTATTGTAAATCTGAACAGAAAATTTTAATCCTTTCTCTTTATGCACAAGTGCACTACGTGTGCATATATAATTCTAGATATATGTCACTCACAATAGTAAAGTAGTAGTGGTGACCGTGGTACTACTAGTAGTGCATCCCTCACTAATGTAAAAAAAAAAATCTCGGTAATTTTGATGTTTTTTTTTTTTGGTCTGTTAATTCAATACAGTCTACTCTGCTGTAATCTTAAAACACATATTTAGGAATAGGAATTTCAAGAAAGGCGACAAACAAAATTTGGGGAAGGAGGAAACACTTGTGCAAGTACTACTACTGCAAACAATAAGTATGTGGGTGGCAAGAGCAACACTGCTTCTGCTTTTGGTGGCAGGATTGCTGTATTTCCTGAGAATGTTGATAAAGTTTTTGATTATTTAGCTGGCTCATCTCAGTCAAAGGAGGATATTGCATCCGAGTGAGATGTGATCTTGAGTCAGGCTTCTGTGTGTTCCTCCTCCTCCTACATAACATGGAATTTACTGCAGGGCCTTTCTGAACTGTCAAACCGTGTCTTCTTCATATTCTTCACTGACACAGATGCCTGGTGGTGATGTGGCACCTGCTGAGCAATCTATTTCTTCTAGTCAGAGGAGTCTTCCTCCTTTTTAGATGAGCTGGATGAAAACAGTCAGCATTGTGTACAAGCAGAGGAGGAAGACATAATGACTGTTGTTGGTGGTGGTGGAGGTAGTAGTGGCAGGGGGTGTGGTACTACTACTACTGGTAGTCATTATGGTAGGGGAGCTAGGGAGATATTTTGGAGGTGAAAATTCTGTGGGCATGCATGGCCATGATGATGTGTTATAAAAAAGCAGGGAAGATAATGACATTGCCGATGATGATTCTATTGCGCATAGGAACAACATCTCTACATACTGACATGAAAAGGTATCACTCTCTTATTTGAAAAAAATAGACTTGACAGAGGCACTGGCAGGAAAAGTGAGCAAAGCTGTTCTCCTACTCAACCCCATGATTTTCCTAGTAGGCAGGCCACATCTATATGTAGCACGAGCACAAGGTCGTCATTATCAACATTATCACCAACTGTTTCTCCTCCTATTCCTTCTCCTCCTCTTCCACGCCAATGTAAGTCATCCATAAGGGAATGAGTTGGCAGGAGACAGCAATATGCACCCAGTCATCCGGCAGTTATACAAACTTAACTAGCTCCTGGCCAAGCTGCTGGCAGTGCAGTCACTGCTGTACCACTTAGTGGATTGCACTGCATTCCAACAACTGATGGCATGCGCTCAACCTCGATGGAGGACACCTAGCCACCATTATTTCTCTAGAAAAGCTGTCCCTGATTTATATCGCCATGTGTCGGAGAATGTGGGCCTTTCCTTGGATACGTCAGTCTGGGGAAAGGTGCACACGTGGAGCAGCAATTACAGGCAAGGACAATACATGGCTTTCACAGCCCACTGGGTCAATGTTTTGAGCAGTAGAGGCCAAAATTCAGAAACACAGTATGATTGCAGGCCCAGTTAGTCAGTTAGTTAGGTAGGTAGGGCTAGTAGTCCATTGGCTAGCTAGGTAAACAGGGAGGGGGTGTGAGAGAGGGAGGGGGAGGGAGTGAGAGGGGGATCATGGTTGTTGTAGGCTAAGACAGGAGGAAGCTACCCATGTAAACAAATGCAGAGGATGCCAGTAACTCCCAGAGAAACCCAGAAATCACTCAAAACACTGCTGAAGGTATTTTGGAGCAATTATTAACCCATTAATAGCACTAAAATAACTCTTTCAAAAAAAGTTTTTTTGCCCGGAAAACCCCTTTAACCCCTTCACACAAAATCATATACATGTACGTGATTGGGTGTGAAGGGTGGTATGGAGAGAGCTCAGGGGCTGAGTTCTCTCCATGCACGGCGGGTGCTGGCTGTATAACCGATCGCAGCTGTTAACACTTTATATGCCACGGTCAAACTGCAATACATTAGTATTGCAGTGTATAGTGTGAGAGATCAGATCCCCTAGGGTTCAAGTTCCCTAAGGGATCTGATCATAAAAGTAAAAGAAAATAAAAAAGTTTTTTAAAGTATAAAAAAAAACCACAAAAAATATAAAAGTTCAAATCAACTCCCTTTCCCTAGATTACATATAAAAATAAATAAACAAGAGTGAACATAAACACATTAGGTGTCCCCGTGCTCCAAAATGTTTGAACTATTAAAATATTAAAATATTTCTCCCATACGGTGAACAGCGTAGCGGGGAAAAAAAATCAAAATGGCCAAATGGCTGTTTTTCAACTTTTTGCCTCCTATAAAAAACGGTATCACTAAAAAGACGCCACACCCAGCTCCATAGACAGAAATATAAAAAAGTTACAGGTGTCACAATATGGCGACACAAACACTTTTTTGTATTTTGTAAAGATTTTAATTTTTTAAAAGGTATCAAAACATTACAAATACTATATAAATTTGGTATTTTTGCGATCATACTGACCCGGAGAATACAGATAACTGGTCATTTTTATAATATAGAGAATTCAGTAAAAATTAAAACCATAAGAAATTGGCGTAAATGCATTTTTTTTATGCGTTTTTTTTTCCAATTCCATCTCATTCTGAATTTTTTTCCAGATTCCCAGTACATTGCACAGGATATTGAAGGGTGCCATTACAAAGTACAATTTGTCCCGCAAACAATAAGCCATTATATGACTTTGTGAACTGAAAAATGAAAAAGTTATGGCTCTTGGAATGGGGGGGAGGAAAAAATAGAAATGCAAAAACAAAAATTGGCTGTGGTATGAAGGGGTTAAACATGCAGGAACATCTGTGTGAGCAGCAGAAGGTGGTGAACAATTATTGCATGCAGCAGATCACAGGGACAATGGGTTACTTTGAGATATGTCATTAGAGGCTCATTAGGGAAGTGTGCTGGCTTCCCAACCCTTTGAAGAAGCCACCAAATTTGTCAGGGATGACTGCAGCATCAGCTATATGATACCTCTATTGTATATCTTATAGGAAACCCATGCACTTCTGCAACAAGGGATGTAAGATAAGGAACAGTTTCCACCTCTTAGTCAACGTCATCGCCCTGTGTTGTTGGAGGAGGATAAGGATCCGGGTCAGGGTCATTATGGTAAAGGAACTGGGGCTTCTAGACTGGAAGAAAAGGAAGACTCTCCTTTGGATGCAGAGGGGGCCTTTAATATGTCACAGGCACAGCCATGGGAGGAGGCTGACCCTTATCTGTTTCAAGAAGAAGATGATGACGACGACCACGCTGGCCAAGAACACCAACCATGACAGGCCCCTGGGTTTGTGCATACACTGGCAAGCATAGCAGACTGTATGCTCTACTGCTTGCACAGCGACAAGCATATTATTATTATCCAGCAGAGGCATCAGTACTGGATGGCAGTGCTCTTAGACCCTCGCTATAAAGATAAAATCAGGGAATTCCTAAAGGGAAGAAAAATTAGAATATTATCAGGATAGGTTGTATACCCAGCTTATCGCAGCATTTAGGGAGACCACTGTAATTGCCAGTCGCATATGCACCAGGGAGGCCTCTGTCCATTCCCTATCAACCTCACTCAGCCAGCGCTCCACCTCCTCTGCCAGTGCCACAAGTGTCAGACCCAGTCCAGTATCTGGAAGATTATGAAGCAAATATATTTCTGCTCGCAGCACCAATTGGAGCCACAACAGGCATCTGACACCCACCAGCTGCACCAGCAGGTACAATTAATACCTAGAGTGCACCTATAGTTCAGGATATAACTGTGACCCCATGGAATTTTGAACCAATAGGCTAGAGCAGTGGAAGGAGCTGTCCCAGTTTGCCATGGGAGTTTTATCTTGTCCAGCCTCAAGTGTTAAGGCCAAGAAGGTATTCAGTGCTGCCTGTGGCGTTGTAACAGCTATAAAGGACACAACTGTCCACAGGTTGCATGGAAAAAAATTACTTTTATCAAAATGAATTAGGCATGGATCGGTGAGGATTTTCAAACACCTTCAGCTGATGCCTCCGACTAGTGGTGTCACCATCTCCCTTTACCATAATTTCCCATTTAATGTACTGCTGCTGATGCTACTTCTAAATTGCTACCAGTACCACCACTGCCACCACTGCAGACTGGTCTGTCATATTATGCCCTGCAGTACTGCCACACATGTTGCCACAGCTGCTTAGTGCCTTCCACCACTGCCACCATTCAGGCAGACATGTCCTATGGTCTGGCCCATCATATTAGTCCCTCCCACACTGCGACATATGTTGCCATAGCTGCCACCACTGTCACCACTCAGACAGACATGTTCTGTGACCTGGTCCATCATATTATGCCCTGTCGGACTGCCACAAATGTTGCCCAAAAACCTCCACTCAGGCCTACCATAACAATCTAATATAGCAAATTTGTTTCCCAAATAACAATAAGCCGCTATAGCACTTACAAGTCATAAAATGGTCTAATTTTTCTACAAACCATTACTTTTTGCAATATAACCTCCATGCGTGTCTAAAAAACCACGGGCATGTACATTTCCCTAATAAATGGGTAATTTTTGGAGCGTGTTAAATGCATAAAACTGAGTGTCAGTGCAGTGCATGGTTAAACTATGAGTTTGTATCTACTGCTTACCATCCGTTTTCCATAGACATACATGTCACATTCATTTTGACATAACTTCGGCTGTGTTTGCCTTAGTATAGAAATTAGATAGCTCTTCGGAGCCCTGACAATGTTCTACACTACGTTTTAAGCCAATTTAAAGCGTGGTTCATACTGAACTTATTAGTTCAGAAACAAAACGGAGCCGCAGAACCCGAATACGAAACAAATCTTGAGAGGTTCGTCCATCTCTATTGAGGACATTGGAGTCTATGTATCCAAACTTCTGAATGCTGTCAGGTTTACCCCACCTCCCTGTGATCACTGATTCAGCAATCCTGTCACAAAAGGATGTTCATCACTTTACTGCAACTCATTTCTGTCTCTGATTTTGTACATTTCCCCTTCAGCCTCTACAATATTAAACTTGGCCACGTCGCACGCTCTATCCTCTATATTAATCACATTATACAATTATTATCTCTGCACAAATCAATCAGGAAAAGTACAGATTCTGCAATTTTTTTCAATATTTATCTTGGCTGAGAAGCAGAGAAACATTATACACAGAAAAGTTATTTCCAGGCAGTTTAAAAACAAAGGTCATAAGTACAGTAGAAGCAGCCCATCCAGCTGTTAGGAACTCCTTGTGGGTGGAGTGAGCTCAGGCCTATCTCAAACCCTTTCCTCATGGCTGGGGTTTATCTTGCCAGGAGTCACACCCTGTTTTCTCCTGCAACAGATTAGCAAGCACTGGGTCACTTCTATCATGACATGGGACCCTTGGTTACATGACGATTTACCCTTTAGGCATGAGATGCTATAAACTACCACCAAGTAGGATGTAACACTCCACTACCCTTCAAAAATGTGTATACCAGAGTGCTATTTAGAATGGTCAGTTATGGCACAACAATATATAATGTGTTCAGTTTATTCCATTTGTGTCTGAGGTTTCTGAATTTCAGCTCCTGCTTTAAAAGTGTTGATTCTCTGACCCTCCACCATGTTTCACACTGTAGCTATACCCTATTAGTTTACATCTATGACATCTATTATGCTCTATTGACATGTACTGTATATGCAGCATCCCAGAGGCTGCTGCTTTTTATTGTTTGTCTATGGGCCTCTGGGTTTTGTGTTGGTCTGTCCAGTTTTATGTTAAATGTATTGTTGCAGCTTTTTCCCCTCGGCATTGTTCCCCCCTGCAGTGGTCAAAACCTAGACTTGGTTCAGCCCTGGCCTATCAAAGGCCACTGGGCAGGGTTGTAAGGAGATATCGTCTCCCCAGTGACGGTTGATTTGACAATTCTGTAAAAAAATAGAGTCTTCAGATTCATCATCCAACCCTAGAAAAACTCCTTTAAGCTAGGGCTCCACGTAGCGAAACACAGCAAAAAAATGCTGCGGAAAAAAACGGGGCGGAAAATGCATCACGTTTTTTTTAGCAGCGTATTTCATTACAATCTCACTGAGTTTTTCCTCTGCAGACTTTCTGCTCCTATTGTCCTTATATGGAAAACTCCAGCATTTCCACAGGTATAACTGACATGCTGCGATTTTCAAAAACGTGAGCGTTTTTGAAAACACAGCTTTTCCGCTGCAGGTTTTATTCTGCAATGTGTGGTTGGGATTAGCTAGAATCCCATCAACTTTGCAGGTACTGTAAAACGCAGTGTTTTGCACCACATGGGGCACCAGCCTTGGTCTGAGGCCTCACGTTGCGAAAACACAGATTTTTTTGTTGCAGATTTTGTTGCGTATTTTTGAGTCAAAGCCAAGAATGGCTTAAAAAGGAATGGGAAATATATAGGAAGTGCTTATACTTGTATCTGCTGGGTAATCCACTCCTGGTTTTGGATAAAAAAAGGCATGGCTAGGCATGAGCACAAGCGGTCGCCATCACTGAGAGCTCCGCTTCGTGCACCTTTGTACCGGGTATCCTGCAGCGCAACTATGGGCAAAACTAGAGCCAGAAGGCAGGCAGGGGATCCCCCCTCCTCCCCTTCCTCCGGAGAGATACCGATTTCAACCTTCTTTCTCTGGGGAAGCAGCACAGGTCCTCTGGAGCAATGCTGAGCAGCACCTCTGCTTCACTGCCTGATGCAAGGCAGTGCTCCACAGCCTCTCCTGTTGCAGAACCTAGCTCTCCTGCTCTGACCTAGGCGGTCATACCACTGACCATGCCGCCAGCATTCACCCCGGGATCGGATTCTGATTTAGTCTGACCCCTGTCTGCATCTTTGAGGAGATCAGCGGCAACAGAGGTACCGCTGCTCTCGAATCTTCCACCGCCTGCTTGGACCTCTGGAGAGGCTGGGGACTCATTACAAACTTATCTCCTGACCCCTCCATTGCTTAAGCCAGGGGGTTCACAGCCACCTACCTGCACTAAGGGCTCTGAGTGGGGTGTCAGCCCTCCCTCCAAAATATCCCTGTTCCTCTCCTCCAGACCCGACCCGCAATTACCTGTGCCTGCATCCCCATTTTCTGGCTCAGACCTCTCCTCTGATGAGGGAGTGGACCCTCCAGTCACCTGCAAAAAAGTTTTGGGGGGCAACGTTACACCTGCGGGCCTCTGTGCTGAGGCACCTTCTTTTGTTTCTCATCTGCCGCTGCTGGAGGAGGTGGCACTCACTCGACAGAAGCATCCAGAACTGCAAGCTCTACTTGCCCTAAGTAAAAGGGATATGGACAGTCTAGATACTGATCTGAAGCGTGCATGGCACCAAGACTTACAGGTGGTGAAATCTGACATCTCTCATCTGCAGTGCAGCATCCCAGAGCGCTACTGCATTTATGTGTTTGTCTTGTGTGCCTCTGGGTTTTATGTCTGTAAATTCTGTTCTGTGGTAAGTGTCACTGTTTGCAGCTTTCCCTGTTATTTCTCCCCTGCAGTGTTCAAGTCTAGCCTTGGTTAGCCCTGGCCTATCACAGGCCACTGGGCGGGGTTCTGGGAGACCTCGTCTCCACGGTAACCCTTGGTCTGAGAGCAGTTAGTCAAGTGTGAGCAGTGGAAGAGTGAGGGTGTGCAGAGGTTTCCTGGCCCCCACAAGCTGCACTGAGGCCAACGGTTAGCCAGCACAGCCCCATTCAGGAGGACTATTTCGGGCCTAGTATGCAGGTTCCAGTTCCTTGTCAGGCCTCCTAGAACCAAGGCTGGGGTTTGGACACTGGACTACAACCCCCATCGAGAAGCTGCTGTTGTTCTTCTGTGACAGTTGCCTAAATTAAAGGCTGTTTGGTTTACCTGCAACGCTGACTCCTGAGTCATGTCTGCATTACTATCAGGGCTCTTCCGACCAACACCACACCGGCTCAGGTAGGAGAGATTCCTCTGCAACTGGAAGTGCCCTGGGGGGAAAGAACTACTACCACCTCCATCCGGTAGTGCTGCAGGACCCCCCTTGACCTTGTCCGGCCTAGGAGTGGGACTGGAGCCGTTTGGGAGCATGCTCGGCCTGCTAGGTGGCACAGCATCCGCCACTACTACTCCCATCCTCCGGTCTCATCCGACTGGGTTGCGGCAAGGCGATTTTTGGCGTAGTCGGCAGGATCGTGACTCCCGTGTCCTTATAACATCTTCAGACTACGGTGTCAAGATCCTAACTTTATCATCTCTACAACGGGTGAGCTGAAACCTTTATTGGCTGTTTGAGAGACTTTTGCCCTGTGGATTTATACTGAGGACTCTGTTTGTGTGCCCGGAGCTGTTTGTCGCTATCTCCCTGGATTATTTGCAAAGACTGTGGACTGTTGCAACTGTTTGCGTGTGTAAGCCACTTTATTGCGAGCCAGAGGACTGCCAGCCGTTACCGGACTGTATACTGTGCTGCGACATCACCGGTGCACGTGAGCCCAGCCCACGAGGGGTTAACTCTAGCCTCAAACGGAGCTGCATCATTCAAAAATTCTACAGCTCCGCAGAGGTTAACCGCCAGCCCACCAAAACCAGCGCTCAGGCGGGAAAGACTGACGCCAGGAGTGCATCAGCCAAGCTCCACCCTCCAACTTTGAAAAGGACGAATCATCAGCCGCTGACATCAGCAGGACAGCCCTCTCTACAGGACAGCGTCATCGGAGCCTCCTGGGCGCCGCCATCTTGGGTGAGACTGTTCCCAGACACTGATTGTTAGAACTCTGTCCTTATTGAAAAAAAAAGCTTGTCTGCTGTCACCATGTCGGATCAAGATGATCGTGAGTCCGTTAGCCCTGCGGGGTCTCCAATGGCTGCCGCATCGCCTGAGGGTGCTGCATCATTTGCGGCTGTTACATCACCGGTGACTTCTAATACTACCTCGACGGCCACCATTATGCCGCTCACCCTGCCGTATTATCTGGGTGCGCCTTGGCTACCCCGCTATAAAGGGGAAGCGCACACCCTTAGAGACTTTAGAGACCGCATGCAGGCCATGTTCAAGCTGTACCCCCTGTCTGAGGAGCAGAAAGTGGAAATTCTGGTGGGGCAGCTGGAGGGCGCTGCTCAGAGGGAGGTCAAGTCCTGGCCCTCTTCCTATAAGACGTCCCTGGAACAAGTGCTGCAGCGGCTTCGTGACATCTTTGAAGTCCGAACTGCGTCCGAGTTGAAGATGCGGTTCTACAGCAGAAAACAACAAGCCGGTGAGTCCCTCCGAGAATTTGCCCTGTCCTTGCAAGAGGCTTTCCAAGCTGTAGCCCAAGTAGATCCTCGGGCTACAGAGAACCCCGACGCTGCCTTGAGAGAACAGTTCATTGAAGGAGCTGAGGACGAAGCCTTAAAGAGACAGCTAAGAATTCTCTCTGCTCAACACCCGGCTGTTTCCTTCCTGGACTTTAAAGAACTAGTCATCCCAATACTGGGCCCTGAACAGCAACTGGGGTTCCCAGCTCAGCCTGCCTCACCTGGGAGTGCTCCAGCTATCACCCTGGAGCCTTACTCTCCTAGACGCCGCCATGTTTACCTGTCAGCCCCGCAGGCTGTATCAACACCAGGGCCTAGCGATGTGGCGGATCTGAGAGAACAGGTCTCCCTACTGGTCAGAAGTGTGAATGTCCTGACCAAGAAGCTGGAACATCTGCAGACCGGTTCTCAATCAAGGAGTGCACCACCCTCTCCTTCCAAGTCTCCGCCAGAGGCTCCAAGGGGAACTGCCCGGAGAAGACTACCCTTTACTGCCAGTGAAAGGCCAAAGAGACCCATTTGCAGGTACTGTCACAAATATGGACATAGTGAATCCCAATGCTGGCAGTTAAACGGGCTTCCCCTGAGGCCGAGGACCGCCCCTCAGGAGGAAGAACAATAGGTCCAACCACGTCAAAGCCTTCCCCTAAGTATGTGGGCCCCCGTCCAGAGGTTACCATACGGATTGACGGGGTGCCACTGACTGCTCTGCTGGACACTGGCTCTCAGGTTACCACCATCCAGAGAGCCACCTTCGATGAGTTCTGGGGAGAGGATTGACTGGTGCACCCCCGGGAGTCTCCCCCCATGGTGCTTGCTAGTAATGGACTGCCGGTACCTATCACTGGGTACTTGACCCCTGACATGCAAGTTGGACGTGTCAAGCTGTATGGACAAGGTGTCCTGGTCACTAACATCTGTGACGATGAAGTTCCCCCTGTGGTGTTGGGCATGAATGTCCTGAAGAGCTGCTATGGAGAAATGCTGGAGGCCCTGCAGAACTCACTACGTACTGCCTCGCCTACCAAGAAGAGGGTGATACAGAAAACTATCCGTATCCTGGCTGCTCAGCAGAAATTTGCCAACAACAGAGGGGAAGTTTGCAGGGCCCGTGTCCAAGACAGCAGGTCAGTGACTCTTCAACCTGGCACAGAGACTGTGGTGTGGTGTCGGGCACGCATGGGTGTGCAGGGACAGGACTATCTGGCTCTAGTGCAACCTATGCCCCTAGAGGCTTATCCCATGCTGTTGGTTGCCCGCTGTCTGTCCAAGATCACTCGAGGAGAAGTGCCAGTTCGCATCATGAACTTAAGCAATCTGCCAGTGGAATTAAAGAAACATTGCCCAGTGGCTGTGGTGTCTTATGTGGCTCCAGAGGATGTTATTGAAGTTGCTGCTTCCGCTGCATGTCAGTTCTCACAGAAAGTTGCCTTCAAAGAAGAGAAAGAAACTGACAAAGCTTGGTGGGAGGACCTACATATTGGAGCCCCAGACACCCCAGCTGAACAGATTAAAGGTGTTCTTGCGGTGGTAAAGGACTGTCAGTCAGCCTTCAGCCAACATCCACTGGACTTTGGGCACACCAAGTTCATTGAGCATACTATTCCTACGGGTACTCATCCTCCTATCAAGGAAAGGTACAGGCCTATTCCACCCGTTAATTATCAGACTGTCAAGAAGCTGATGGCAGAAATGAAGGACGCTAATGTCATCCGGGAGAGCCACAGCCCCTGGGCTGTGCCACTAGTGCTGGTCAAGAAGAAAGATGGAGGTGTTCGATTTTGTGTGGATTACAGGAAGCTGAACGCTGTCACTCACAAGGACGCCTACCCTTTACCTCGTATAGAGGAGTCCCTTACAGCACTGGGAGCCGCAGCCTACTTTTCCACCCTGGACTTGACCAGCGGGTACTGGCAAGTACCCATAGCTGCTGCTGACCGAGAAAAGACGGCCTTCACGACACCTATGGGCCTCTTTGAGTTCAACAGCATGCCTTTCGGACTCTGTAATGCCCCTGGAACCTTTCAACGCCTCATGGAGCGCTGTCTGGGACACAAGAACTTTGAGACTGTGCTGCTGTACCTGGATGACGTCATCATCTTCTCTAAGACATATGAGGAGCACCTACAACATCTTACAGAGGTGTTCCAGATCCTGGCACAGCACGGGTTGAAGGTGAAACCATCCAAGTGTCACTTGCTGCAGACTCAAGTCCGATACCTGGGGCACGTGGTCAGCGCCGAAGGGGTGAGGCCTGATCCTGATAAGATCGCTGCTGTGGAAGATTGGCCCATGCCTACTACCGTGAAGGAAGTCAGGAGTTTCTTGGGGTTTGCCGGATACTACAGGAGGTTCATCCCTAAGTTTGCCCAGATCTCGGAGCCTCTGCAAGAACTGTTGAGAGGGCATCCTAAAGAGGAGCTGAGAAAGAAGATTCCTATCAAATGGGGAGAGCAACAAGAAACTGCATTTCAGAGACTGAAGCGCTTGCTGACTGAACCACCTGTCTTGGGCTACCCGGATTACAGCTTACCTTTTCGGCTGCACACCGATGTCAGTACCAAGGGCTTAGGTGCCATCCTCTCTTAGGTTCAAGACGGGAAGGAGAGAGTCATTGCCTTTGCCAGCCGGTCTCTGAAAGGAATGACCAGAACTACAGTTCCTTCAAGCTGGAGTTCTTGGCCCTGGTGTGGGCTGTCACCGAAAAGTTCAAAGACTATCTGGCTGCTACTCCCTTTGAAGTCTACACAGACAATAACCCACTAGCACACCTGGCTACCGCACAACTGGGAGCTCTAGAGCAAAGGTGGGCGTCACGTCTGGCCAATTACAACTTCGTGGTCAAGTACAAGTCTGGCAAAGCCAACGTCGGGGCGGACGCCTTATCCTGGCTACCAACAGAGACCAGTCCTGGTGAGGATGCGGATGAGTGGGAAGAAATGGAGATGCCAGCTTTCTATGCCCGGTTTGCCAAGCAAGCGGTTCACACCGTCAAAGTTCCAGCTGCACCCACTCTCCCACACGGCCTCCGGTGAAGTCGACTCCTGGGACGGAATTATGGGCCCAGTTGCAGTCTGAAAGTAAAGTTCTGCGTGAGGTACGAGACTTTCTGAACCAGGGTCGGCTGCCAACTGGACTCCGTGGAGTTTGTGCCAATCCGGAGCTGCGCAAGCTGTGGAGACAGAGGAGGAAGCTGTTCCTGAAAGGGGGACTGGTGTGTAGGCGTTCCACTGATCCTGTTTCCGGGACCCGACTCCATCAAATTGTCATCCCTCGATGCGATGTGGGCACGGTCCTGGAGGCTTATCATGACAAGTCTGGACACTTCGGAGTTCAGAAGACGGAAGCTACTATCAGAAGTCGGTTCTACTGGGTTGGTCTGAGAGACGACGTCGAGAAGTGGTGCAGAGAGTGCACTGCCTGCACCCTTGCCAGAGGGGAGAAAGCTGATCAGAAGGCTCCACTCCATCCTATTGAGAGCCATCGTCCTGTGGAGATCGTGGCTCTGGACCACCTAAAGATAGAACTCAGCCGCTCTGGATACACCTATGTGCTGACTATGATTGACCACTACACCAAGTTCACAGTGGCTGTACCAGTACGTGATCTATCGGCTAAGACTACTGCTAAGACCTTCTGGAAGTCTTTCCTTCTTCCCTATGGATGTCCGGAGAAGATCCTTACAGACCGGGGTTCTGCCTTTGAGTCTCAGCTGTTCCTGGAGCTCTGTGCCCTGTACGACTGCAAGAAGCTGCGTACAACGTCTTACCATCCTCAGGGCAATGGTCTGTGTGAAAAGATGAACCAGACTCTTCTTGGGCTCCTCAGGACTTTGTCACCCTCCAGCCGAGCAGATTGGCCGCTGCGGTTACCTGAACTGGTCTACCAGTATAATAACCAGAAGCAGCTGTCCACCGGGTATATTCCCTATTACCTGATGTTCGGGAGACATGGGAAGCTGCCTGTAGATGTTGCCTTGGGAGTGGCTGTCCCTGATGACATCAACCCACTGCCAACGACCGACTGGGTGAGTGACCATCAGAGACGCCTGGCTGAAGCTCACGAAGTAGTGGAAGCCCAGATGAAAGAGGTTCGGGCCAGACAGGAAACGGGTCACAACTTACATGCTCGGGCTACCCCCCTACAGGTCGGCGCAAAGGTGTGGCTGAAGAACAACCACTGGACCCGCAAGTTGGACTCCAGGTGGGAGACTGAACCCTACACCATCTCTGCACAGCCCTATCCGGATGTCTTCGTGGTGGAGAAAGAAGGGAGGAAACCACAGGTGGTCCACCGAAATCGCTTGAAGGTGTGTTTACAGGTGGACCCTACACCCTCAGTGCTGTCTCCTTCCACTGAGGGTAGTTCTGATGAGGAGAACCTCGTTACAGTGTCAGAGGACCTTTGCCATGGGATGCCTCCAGAGTTCTTCGTCCCTTGCCTGACCTTCCAGCTGCATGCCAAAGGAGGAGCCCCCAGGTCACCTCCTGGGTCAGAGTTGTCTGCTGTGCCTGCTGAGGCAGAAGAACAGATGGACCTGGATGAAGCTGTTCCTGCCAGCCCTGTTCCAGCTAGCCCAGCTGTGGTCCTTGGCGTTTCTGGAGAAACCACCCTGAGAAGATCCCAGAGATCCACGAAAGGGAAACGCCCTGTACGGTTTCTGGAGTGATTTCCTTGGACTCCTATGGATGTACATAGCCCCAAGTTCTTGCCCCTTTTTTGCATTTTGTGCCGAACTTTTGGACACTTCCCCAGTTTGACCAGTGCGGACTTGTGGACACTGCCCCCGTTTTCCTTATTTATTCACCTGTCCCCATGCTCCAGGATGGACACTACCGTACCTGTGCCCTGGGGTCCCTTATTGTCCAGTTGAGGCCCCGGGATTGGACACTGCTACATTTGTGCCTCAGGGACCTTTATGCTTTTTCCCTTTCCTTTATGCTGTATATAGTTTGTTATGTTTCATGTGTTATGCTGTTTGTCTTGTCTTGTCCGCTGTATTGCCTTCCCTAGCCTGGGCAAAGATTCGCCGAGGGCGGCTCAGGTAAAAATAGGGGGGGGTGTGCAGCATCCCAGAGCGCTACTGCATTTATGTGTTTGTCTTGTGTGCCTCTGGGTTTTATGTCTGTAAGTTCTGTTCTGTGGTAAGTGTCACTGTTTGCAGCTTTCCCTGTTATTTCTCCCCTGCAGTGTTCAAGTCTAGCCTTGGTTAGCCCTGGCCTATCACAGGCCACTGGGCGGGGTTCTGGGAGACCTCGTCTCCACGGTAACCCTTGGTCTGAGAGCAGTTAGTCTAGTGTAGGGAACTGCCATTTCTACTAATATATAATGTATCTGGCTTCTTTGCCCCTGCAGTTTGGCTTCAGAGACCCCAGGCATTCAGTGCAAGTTTTGTTTTGTAAATACAGTGAGTCAGATACATGTGAGGCAGAGCTGCTGGGGGGAGAGATGTGAGCAGAGCTGCTGAGACAGACATGTTATGTCTGGGGGAGTCTAAGAGCCACTTGTTCCTCTTTACTTCACAGTATATAGTTAGGTATGTGTTACCCCCTATATACTCACAGGGCCTAGCTAGTAACCGTAGTTAGGGATCCATATATATATATAGTTCAGGGCAGTGATAGGTTAGGCTTCCGAAGGCCAACTAGCTAGTTAGAGGCCCGGTGGCACTAGTAGTTTAGCTGGCAGGTTAAGGACTCAGTGTTAGGGTAGTCAGGCCTGCATCTACTGCCGTCACCGTCGCCCTGTTTGCTGCCTGTGAAGAATCTCATCATCATCATCATCTCCTGATCGGCTGTCTGTCATCTCCTGGAAGAATCCGAGGATCCACAGGGGCCCCTGCATCTCTTCTGTTGCCTGGAGGTATTGTGCACCGGAATCTTGCTATATATTTATATATATACCCGGGTATATAACCTAAGATGGTTGAGGACTTGCTGGTTGTTGTAGTATTGCTGTGTTCTGAGTATATTTTATGTATGTATTATTACCCTGTTGATTCTTATAAAGCTACTGTTATAACCTTATGTGGTATCTGTATGTATTCTTCAGACTGTGAGATTAGTACAGTGATCCTTGTTAAGGCTACTAACTGTATTTCATGGGTAAGTCCCAGGAAGAGATCCTCCCTGTAATACAGAGGCTCTATCCTGGGTGGAGGCACTGATATATTTCATATATGTTCCCACTCTTCCCTTCAGCGAAGGCTTCAGGTCCCATTATACACACAGGTCAGCGCCAGAGTCTGTTGCGGGAGGGATAATACTCATACCCCCCCCCAAATAGGGCTACACTAGTGTGAGCAGTATAATGTTGTACCGTGTTAGCCATTGAAAGTAGTGGAAGAGTGAAGAAATCAGGCGATACCTTTTAGAGGCTAACTGAGTATATTTATAAGTAAGCTTTCAGGAGTACTCGCTCCCTTCATCAGACATGGTGTGATACAAGAACTGAAAATTAACAGATTTTTATACACATGGTTTTCAAAGTATTTTAGAGTCCTTAAAAAAAAATTGCAATCTAAGTAGAGAAGTTATTTACAACAGGTCAAAAAAACAGTCTGGAAACTTGTGGTGCGTGACGGAGGGATCCGTAATTCTTGCTGTTATCTGTTTGCTATCAAGAGGTGATTTGTGACCCTCACAGGTCACACATAGTGTGATTTGAAGCTGGCATGAATATTGAGTTCAGTTCATGGTTCAAACATAGTGTGACATGAAGCTGGCATGAATATTAAGTCTAAACTGCAGAGTTTGAAATTTTTGCATAAATTTGTACTCCATTTCTTTTCTTTTCTCCTGTGTCTTAAAATGTCCCATTAAAACCACAACCCGCAAATCTTCAATAGAGTGGTTTTCTCCGGAGAAATGTGCGGCCACTGGGAGATCGGTTCTGCTGTTATTAATGGTGGATCTGTGTGAGTTCATTCGTTGACTGAGTCTCTGCCCTGTTTCCCCCACATAGAGGCCTGTGGTGGGACATTGCACACACATTATGAGGTACACCACATTGGAAGACCTGCAGGAAAATGTTCCCCTAATTCTGTGCACCTGTTGTGACTGTGGGATAGGTACACTGTCAGCGGTGTGGATGTGCTTGCAGGTCATGCACCTTTTATGTAGGCAAGGTGAGGTGCCATTTTCAGTTGGGGCCTTCAGGGCACTCCGGACGATAATGCGCCTCAGGTTTGGTGGTTGTCGAAAGGAGAGGAGAGGGGGGACTGGAAATATGTCCTTGAGTCTGTTGTCCCTATGTAGTACAGGTTGGAGCTCCTTGGCAATCCTTCGTAGGATCTCCAGCTGTGGGTTGTAGGTGACAACTAGGGGCACTCAGGCTTCTTTCTGGGTCTCTCTATATGTGAGCAGACTGTCTCTGTTAATGGCTGCTTCTTTGTTTAATTAGTTGTCTGTCACTTTTGGTTTGTATCCCAATCTGAGAAATTTCATCCTCAGATCCAGGAGGTGCTTGTCCAGGTCTGTTTTGTCGGAGCAAATACGATTGTATCGTATAGCCTGGCTGTAGATTATAGATTGTCTTGTGTGCTTGGGGTGGAAGCTGTCGTTTCTCAGGTAGGCCGTTCTGTCTGTGGGTTTGTGGTATATCGATGTGAGTAGCCGGTGGTCTTTGATGTATATTGTGGTATCCAGAAAGTGAATTTCACTCCCTGAATATCTAAGTTTAAGGTTGATGGTCGGGTGAAAGTCATTGAAGTCATTATGGAATTGAAGTAGGGCCTCCTCACCTGCAGTCCAGATGACAAGGATATCATCGATATAACGAAGGTAAATCATAGGTTTGGTGGCGCATGTTGATAAATATGTTCCTTCCATTTCTGCCATAAAGAGATTTGCATATTGGGGTGCACATCTGGTCCCCATTGAAGTTCCCATTCGCTGTAGATATAGATCCTCTCCAAAGGTAAAATGGTTGTGGCTAAGGATGAATTGTATGAGCTGCGTTACTGGTTCTGTTGGGAGGTTTTGTTTTGCCAGGTGTACCTGACATGCTGCAACTCCATCCTTGTGGGGAATGTTGGTATACAGGGATTCCACATCCATGGTGGCCAAAATGGTACCCTCAGGTAGAGGGCCCAGGGCATTCAGTTTGTTAAGAAGGTCAGTGGTGTCCTGGATATAACTTGGAGTATCCCTGACAAGGGGTTTTAGGAGATTTTCCACCCAACCTGAGATGTTTTCTGTCAGTGTCCCAATGCCAGAAATGATAGGCCTCCCAGGGTTGCCATCTTTGTGTATCTTTGGGAGCATATAGAAGCAGCCCGGCCTGGGATCTTTGGGGATAAGTCCTTTTACCTGATTCTGGATCTGGACTGGAAACTCCTTGATCATACTCTTTAGTTCTTTCATATAGGCCTCTGTGGGATCACTTCCAAGTTTGGAGTAATGGATGGGATTTGACAGTTGCCTGTTTGCTTCCTGGATATAGTCTGAGGTGTTCATTATGACTATTGCGCCCCCTTTGTCAGCTGGTTTTATTATTATATCCTGATTTTCTTTCAGTGATGTAATAGCCTTCTGTTCCTGCAGGGTTAGGTTATGCACCTGTTTCTTTTGTTTCTCTAGGATTTCTGATTTTACTTTGCTTCTGAAACAGTCAATATATTTATCCAGTGCTGCATTAGCTCCAGGGCGTGGGGTCCAGGTAGATTTTTTGGTAGGATTCCTTATGGGCTGTTCCATCTCAGAGTCGCTGCTGTATGGAGGGTCTTTGTCATAAAAATATTCCCTTAATCTCATTTTTCTGAAAAACTCCTCCATATCATTGCAGAGTTGGATATGGTCAGTGTGTGCCGAGGGGCAGAAGGAGAGACCTTTGGAGAGAACTGACATTTCGTGTTTGTTTGGCTCATAAGAGGAAAGATTCACAACACAGCTTTGCTGAGCTGGGCTAGTACTTGCGGTTGTAGTAATGAGGCCTTTTTGTCTCAGTCTGTGGAGCTTTTTCTTTTTGTTGTTAATAAGCATATCCTGAAGTTTCCAGTAGTATGTGTGGAGTCTGGCCTTCATTTCCTCTGTGTCATTAGCCAATGATGATTTCAGGGCCTGTATCTCATCCTGTGTTCTTTTTTTGTTGTTATAGGAAATTTTTATCATATTGTTCCGCAGCCTTTCAGATGTCCGAATACATAGTTGTTCTGCATATCGGCTGTTGTAGGTGTTCCGGGTTGGGTTACGTAAATTGAAGCCTTTTGGGATGAGTCTCTCCTTTTTGCATTTTGTTAAGAAGAAGATGTCGCTGTTGAGTTGTGCAAGTTTCTTAAGCCGGTTTTTCAGTTCCATTCTTTTGCAGTACATTGTGGTATCTTTCAAGTTGATAGTAGTATAATGTTGTACCGTGTTAGCCATTGAAAGTAGTGGAAGAGTGAAGAAATCAGGCGATACCTTTTAGAGGCTAACTGAGTATATTTATAAGTAAGCTTTCAGGAGTACTCGCTCCCTTCATCAGGTGTACCTCATAATGTGTGTGCAATGTCCCACCACAGGCCTCTATGTGGGGGAAACAGGGCAGAGACTCAGTCAACGAATGAACTCACACAGATCCACCATTAATAACAGCAGAACCGATCTCCCAGTGGCCGCACATTTCTCCGGAGAAAACCACTCTATTGAAGATTTGCGGGTTGTGGTTTTAATGGGACATTTTAAGACACAGGAGAAAAGAAAAGAAATGGAGTACAAATTTATGCAAAAATTTCAAACTCTGCAATTTGGACTTAATATTCATGCCAGCTTCATGTCACACTATGTTTGAACCATGAACTGAACTCAATATTCATGCCAGCTTCAAATCACACTATGTGTGACCTGTGAGGGTCACAAATCACCTCTTGATAGCAAACAGATAACAGCAAGAATTACGGATCCCTCCGTCACGCACCACAAGTTTCCAGACTGTTTTTTTGACCTGTTGTAAATAACTTCTCTACTTAGATTGCAATTTTTTTTAAGGACTCTAAAATACTTTGAAAACCATGTGTATAAAAATCTGTTAATTTTCAGTTCTTGTATCACACCATGTCTGATGAAGGGAGCGAGTACTCCTGAAAGCTTACTTATAAATATACTCAGTTAGCCTCTAAAAGGTATCGCCTGATTTCTTCACTCTTCCACTAGTGTGAGCAGTGGAAGAGTGAGGGTGTGCAGAGGTTTCCTGCCCCCACAGGCTGCACTGAGGCCAACGGTTAGCCAGCACAGCCCCATTCAGGAGGACTATTTCGGGCCTAGTATGCAGGTTCCAGTTCCTTGTCAGGCCTCCTAGAACCAAGGCTGGGGTTTGGACACTGGACTACAACCCCCATCGAGAAGCTGCTGTTGTTCTTCTGTGACAGTTGCCTAAATTAAAGGCTGTTTGGTTTACTTGCAACGCTGACTCCTGAGTCGTGTCTGCATTACTATCAGGGCTCTTCCGACCAACACCACACCGGCTCAGGTAGGAGAGATTCCTCTGCAACTGGAAGTGCCCCGGGGAAAGAACTACTACCACCTCCATCCGGTAGTGCTGCAGGACCCCCCTTGACCTTGTCCGGCCTAGGAGTGGGACTGGAGCCGTTTGGGAGCGTGCTCGGCCTGCTAGGTGGCACAGCATCCGCCACTACTACTCCCATCCTCCGGTCTCATCCGACTGGGTTGCGGCAGCAGCAAAGAGTGGCTACTCTGGAACAGTTCCAGTCCTCAGTGACTACCTCGCTCAACACTCTACATCAGACGTCCGTGGCCCATACTTTTCACTACCGCAAGCTTATCTTGCATATGGACGATATAGAGAACCGCAACCTCCACAATAACATACAGATTCGCGGCCTTCCAGAAGCCACTCAAACGGCTGAAGTGGCATTTTCAACTCTATCCTGGGACTCCCTCCTGAGACTCGCATAGAAATGGACCTCGCACACCACGCCCTCAGACCTCGCAGCGCTGACCCTGCTAAACACCGAGACGTCATATGTAGGATCCACTTTTACGCTGTCAAGGAGGAAATTATGCTCAAGGCCAGGGACTGCAAAACAATAGACTTTGATGGTGCCTCACTCTCCATTTGCCCAGATCTCTCCAGGCATACCCTACGCCAGAGACTGGCCCTAAAACCCTTGCTCGCTCTTCTCCAGGAGCGTGGGATTCCCTACCGATGGGGTTTCCCATTTGCGCTTCAGGTATGCATGAAGGACCACCTGCTTTCCCTGACCCTCCTGGAGGAGTTGCCAGACTTTCTTCACTCACTGGGTCTGCCATCGATCCAACTTCCTGCCTGGGACCTACTCCTCACTGATCCTAACCATGCCGGATCTCTCCGGCCGCCACTGGATGCTACAGAGAGCCGTGATGTGAGTCCCCCATGCTCTCAAAGACCACGTCGCAGGCGGAGAATGGCTCCAGATTGAGATCTTCCTGCATGAACTGTCTCCTGTCACAGGGGTGCACCTCTAATGAGGCGAAGTGAGGCGGCCGCCTCAGGTGGCACTGTCCGTCACTGTCTGGGGGGCAGCATTTTTACTATTTATAATAATAATAATAATAATAATAGTCCTTTAATAGTCCCACAATGGGGAAATTCAGTGTGTTACAGCAGCAAAGATAAGCAAATACAAATACAACATGTACAGGAATGTTCCAAGGTAAGAGGCATTACATTAATAGCAGACAGACAGATAGGATGTAGCAGAGGAGGGGGGGGGGGGATTTAACAGGCAGAGAGATATTTCAGTTCTTTGTGTGTAATGATCTCCGCTTAGGTCGGTGTTGGTTGTACAGCCTAACCGCGGTGGGGAGGAAAGACTTCCGATAGCGCTCCTTCTCACACCTAGGGTGGAGCAGTCGGTCACTGACAGTACTGCTCAGCGCGATCACAGTCTCATGCATGGGATGGGACTTCTTCTTCTGCATGGAGCTCACCACGGACAGTATCCTTCTGTCACCCACCACCTGCACTGGGTCCAGTGGGCTCCCCAGGACAGAGCTGGCCTTTCTAATCAGCTTGTCAAGTTTATTTCTGTCCCTGGTTGATATACTGCTCCCCCAGCAGGCCACTCCAAAGAAGATGGCTGATGCCACTACCGAGTTGAAGAAAGTTCTAAGAAGTGCCCCCCGGATTCCAAAGGCTCTCAGTTTCCTAAGCAGGTAGAGCCTGCTGTGGCCCTTCCTGTACAGGGCCTCCATATGATCTGCCCAGTCCAGCTTATTATTAAGGAGCAAACCCAGGTACTTATAGGTGTTCACAATCTCGATGCCCGTCCCCAGGATGTCCACTGGTTTAGGAGGGCTTCTGCCTTTGCGGAAGTCCACCACCATCTCCTTGGTCTTCCCAGCGTTAATCTTCAGGTGGTTCCGGTGGCACCAGTCCACAAAATCCTGGTTCAGTTCTCTGTACTCCCTGTCATCATCATCTGTGATGAGACCCACTATTGCAGAGTCGTCAGAATACTTCTGTAGGTAGCAGCTGGATGAGTTGCACCTAAAATCTGCAGTGTACAGTGTGAAGAGGAAAGGGGCGAGAACCGTACCCTGAGGTGCCCCCATATTACAGATCACGGTACCTGACACACAGTTTAATGTAAACCAGCCCAGGACAGGCCTCTTTAAAAAAAACAAAGCTGAGCGGGAGTATCCCCAGCAGGTAATGGCCTATTTATTTACCTACCCCCACACCTGCTCGTGGCCGCCTCCACTTCCCCTTCTGCTATGGGACGCAGAAGGTGAAGGGGAAGCAACTGTGAGCAGGCGCGGGGGTAGGTAAGTGAGGCCACGGGCCTTGAATACTACTATTATTATACTCTGGGGTCTTTTCAGATGCCAGAGTATAATAATTGGAGGCCAAGGGTTGGTGAGGGAACATAAAAACCAATGCTACTTACCTCTCCTGCGATCCAATGTTACTCCGAGCAGGCTTGGGCCCTCTGGTGATGTCATCAGGTCACGTCGCCAGCCTGATCACTTGACGTCTGAGCGCAATTAAACAGGGCCGAAAGCTGCAGGTAAGTAAGTAACACTGGTTTATATGTTTGTCACCTCTCCTGGGTCTCCGATCATTATACTCTGGAGTCTGAAAAGACCCCAGAGTATAATAATAGTTCATGGATGGGCCACTATGGGGCATAATACTGTGTGCAGGGGCCACTGTGGAGCATAATACTGTGTGCAGGGGTCACTGTGGAGCATAATACCGTGTGCAGGGGCCACTAGGGAGCATAATACCGTGTGCAGGGGCCACTATGGAGCATAATACCATGTGAAAGGGCCACTAGGGAGCATAATACGAGTGCAGGGGCCACTAGGGAGCATAATACCATGTGCAGGGGCCACTAGGGAGCATAATACCATGTGCAGGGGCCACTAGGGAGCATAATACTGTGTGCAGGGGTTGCTGTGGAACATAATAATGTGTGCAGGGGCCACTATGGGGCATAATATCATGTGCAGGAGCCACTAGGGAGCAAAATACCGTGTGCAGGGGTTGCTGTGGAACATAATGCCGTGTGCAGGGGCCACTGCGGAGCATAATATCATGTGCAGGGGGCACTATGGAGCATAATACCGTGTGCAGGGGCCACTATGGAGCATAATACCAGTGCAGGGGCCACTATGGGGAATAATAACGTATGCAGGGGCCACTGCGGGGCATAATACCATTTGCAGGGTCCACTATGGAGCATAATACCGTGTGCAGGGGCCACTATGGAGCATAATACCATGTGCAGGAGCCACTGCGGGGCATAATACCATGTGCAGGGTCCACTATGGAGCATAATACCGTGTGCAGGGGCCACTATGGAGCATAATACCGTGTGCAGGGGCTGCTGCGAGGCATAATACCGTGTGCAGGGACCACTGTGGGGCATACTACTGAGTGCAGGGGCCACTATGGAGCATAATACTGTGTGCAGGGGGCACTATGGAGCATAATACCGTGTGCAGGAGCCAATATGGAGCATAATACCAGTGCAGGGGTCACTATGGGGCATAATAATGTATGCAGGGGCCACTGCGGGGCATAATACTGTGTGCAGGGGCCACTATGGAACATAATACCGTGTGCAGGGGCCAATATGGAGCATAATACCAGTGCATGGGCCACTATGGGGCATAATACCGTGTGCAGGGGCCAATATGGAGCATAATACCAGTGCAGGGGCCACTATGGAGCATAATACCGTGTGCAGGGGCCACTATGGGGCATAATACTGTGTACAGGGGCCATTGCGGAGCATAATATCATGTGCAGGGTCCACTATGGGGCATAATACCGTGCGCAGGGGCCAGTATGGAGCATAATAACGTGTGCAGGCGCCACTATGGAGGATAATAACGTGTGCAGGGGCCACTATGGGGCATAATACCGTGTGCAGGGGCCACTATGGGGCATAATACCGTGTGCAGGGGGAACTATGGAGCATAATACCATGTGCAGGGGCCAAGATGGAGCATAATACCAGTGCAGGGGCCACTATGGGGCATAATAACATATGCAGGGGCCACTATGGAGCATAATATCGTGTGCAGCAGACACTGTGGCGCATAATACCATGTACAGGGTCCACTATGGAGCATAATACCGTGTGCAGGGGCCACTATGGAGCATAATACCGTGTGCAGGGTTCACTATGGAGCATAATACCATGTGCAGGGGCCGCTTTGAGGCATAATACCGTGTACAGGGACCACTGTGGAGCATAATACTGTGTGCATAGGACACTATGGAGCATAATACTGTGTGCAGGGGCCACTATGGAGCATAATACCGTGTGCAGGGGCCACTATGGAGCATAATACCGTGTGCAGTGGCCACTGCGAGGCTTAATACTGTGTGCAGGGGCTGCTGTGGGCCATAATACCGTGTGCAGGGGCCGCTGTGGGCCATAAAACTGTGTGCAGGGTCTGCTATGGAACATTATAGTGTGTGTAAATGGGGCGGTTTAAACAGGGGCTATGGCACCTATTTACAGTCATATGAAAAAGTTTGGGCACCCCTATTAATCTTAATCATTTTTAGTTCTAAATATTTGGGTGTTTGCAACAGCCATTTCAATTTGATATATCTAATAACTGATGGACACAGTAATATTTCAGGTTTGAAATGAGGTTTATTGTACTAACAGAAAATGTGCAATATGCATTAAACCAAAATTTGAGCGGTGCAAAAATTTGGGTACCCTTATCATTTTATTGATTTGAATACTCCTAACTACTTTTTACTGACTTACTGAAGCACAAAATTGGTTTTGTAACCTCACTGAGCTTTGAACTTCATAGCCAGGTGTATCCAATCATGAGAAAAGGTATTTAAGGTGGCCAATTGCAAGTTGTTCTCCTATTTGAATCTCCTCTGAAGAGTGGCATCATGGGCTCCTCAAAACAACTCTCAAATGATCTGAAAACAAAGATTGTTCAACATAGTTGTTCAGGGGAAGGATACAAAAAGTTGTCTCAGAGATTTAACCTGTCAGTTTCCACTGTGAGGAACATAGTAAGGAAATGGAAGACCACAGGGACAGTTCTTGTTAAGCCCAGAAGTGGCAGGCCAAGAAAAATATCAGAAAGGCAGAGAAGAAGAATGGTGAGAACAGTCAAGGACAATCCACAGACCACCTCCAAAGAGCTGCAGCATCATCTTGCTGCAGATGGTGTCACTGTGCATCGGTCAACAATACAGCACACTTTGCACAAGGAGAAGCTGTATGGGAGAGTGATGCGAAAGAAGCCGTTTCTGAAAGCACGCCACAAACAGAGTCGCCTGAGGTATGCAAAAGCACATTTGGACAAGCCAGCTTCATTTTGGAAGAAGGTCCTGTGGACTGATGAAACAAAGATTGAGTTGTTTGGTCATACAAAAAGGCGTTATGCATGGCTTAAAAAAAACACAGCATTCCAAGAAAAACACTTGCTACCCACTGTAAAATTTGGTGGAGGTTCCATCATGCTTTGGGGCTGTGTGGCCAATGCCGGCACCGGGAATCTTGTTAAAGTTGAGGGTCGCATGGATTCAACTCAGTATCAGCAGATTCTTGAGAATAATGTACAAGAATCAGTGACGAATTTGAAGTTACGCCGGGGATGGATATTTCAGCAAGGCAATGATCCAAAACACAGCTCCAAATCTACTCAGGCATTCATGCAGAGGAACAATTACAATGTTCTGGAATGGCCATCCCAGTCCCCAGACCTGAATATCATTGAACATCTGTGGGATAATTTGAAGCGGGCTGTCCATGCTCAGCGACCATCAAACTTAACTGAACTGGAATTGTTTTGTAAAGAGGAATGGTCAAAAATACCTTCATCCAGGATCCAGGAACTGATTAAAAGCTACAGGAAGCGACTAGACTAGAGGCTGTTATTTTTGCAAAAGGAGGATCTACTAAATATTAATGTCACTTTTCTGTTGAGGTGCCCATACTTTTGCACCGGTCAAATTTTGGTTTAATGCATATTGCACATTTTCTGTTAGTACAATAAACCTCATTTCAATCCTGAAATATTACTGTGTCCATCAGTTATTAGATATATCAAATTGAAATGGCTGTTGCAAACACCCAAATATTTAGAACTAAAAATGATTAAGATTAATAGGGGTGCCCAAACTTTTTCATATGACTGTATATCATACGCTGTCTGTTTATAGTGACTGTGTGATGTAATTACTGTCTTGTTACATAGACGTGTATAGGACGAGGCTGTAGTCACATTACATGGCCACTATGAGATGAGTGACACTATATAAACAGAGAAGCGGTCACAAGACATACACAGGTACCATTCAAACAGCTGATCAGTAGAGGTCCTGGGTTTTTGAGCCCCACTGATTATTTTATTAATGACCTGGAAAACCTTTTAATTAGTTAACACCTGGGACATTATTAATAAGGGAAACTATTTATACAAGGTACACACGGACATTATTAATATAAAGATGCACTTGGGAGTATTATTCATTATGGGGGGATATGTCATATATTTTATAATTGGGGTAGCAGCAGGATGGGGGCTTTGTATAGGTGAGGACAATGTGGGTCAGGTGCCTGGAAAAGGGAGGAGCCAAAGATATCGTATTGCAAACTTTACAGAGACAAGTCACAGCTGGAAGAAGTGGTCATGGCGGTCCAAAGGGAAGAGAAGGTAAATGTGAAGGATTTGTCATTGACGTCACCTGTAAGTCACAAAATGTTACTGCACTGTATTCACCTAAATGATAGAAGATAAATACCTGATTTATAGGGGTCTATCTGCTGAGACCCCCACTGAGCCTGAGAATTGGGTTTTATCAACTCACTGGGTGGAAATTCAGCCTGACCGCAGCCAGGCTGAATATAGGTGTGTCACTTGATGGATGGACGAACCCGCGTGGCTCTCATTCACTTCAATGGGAGTGCCAAAGATACCTGAAGTACAGTAGTCAGCTATCTGCGGCGTGCCTATTATAGAGAATGGCGGCCACGCGGGCTCGTCCATCCAACAAGCAGAAGATGTGTGAAGTTATTGTCATTGTTAATATCGTGTTGTTGTTCTGATACTGAAGTAATGCAGTAAGAAGAATTATTGAAAACTGTTTTATAACATTGTGTATATTGTGCGACGATAACAGCATGTGAAGCTAGTAGCATGGCAACGCAATTTTTTTTTGGGGGGGGGAGGCGTCTTTCTATAGTCCGCCTCAGGCATCAAAGAGGCTAGGTTCACCTCTGCTGTCAGGTGACCCTCTCCTACTGGACTTTCTAATCTCTTTCTGTTATACTCCTGTCTAATAGACTTAATTATGCCCATTTTCACTTGTTTGCATTTGTTGTTATACACAAATAACCCCCACCCTAACATATTCCTGTCTTTTTCTATCTTCTTCTTTATAGGGGCTGGACTGGCTCTGTAGTATTTTTTTCTCTCCTTCTCCATCATCTGTTTCTCTGATTCGTACTTTGCCCTCTTCGTTCCCAAATAGCTAAGGTCCTGCAGTGCGGGACCGTTTGAAGACCTGTGCTCCCACCCCATAGGCCCTCTGAGGGTGTTCTATCCACCCTCTCCCATTTGTCTGGTCCTTTTGTACCCCCTATACCTTAGACCCCTTCCTTAGACCCTTCTCTTCCTTTCTCAGTGCTTCCCTTTCCTGTGACCCCCCTCCCGGATTCACTCCCCCCTCCTCTCTATATGGCGGCCATATCTATATCATCCTTTAATGTTAAGGGGTTAAATATCCCTGAGAAATGCTCTCAGGTTCTATATGACACTCATAAATGTAAAATACAGATACTCTGCCTACAAGAGATGCATTTTCTAGCTGACCATATGCCTACGATCAAAAATCGTTACTTCCCTCTGTGGTCTCACAGCAGTAGTGTACATAAGAATCTCCCGGTTAAGATATTGGATTCCCTGATTGATCAGGATGCTAGATACCTTTATCTTATCTGTGAAATACACGGAGCAGTGTATACCATAGCCAACCTGTATGCGCCCGATTCCGATCAGGTCCCATTCCTCCTCACTGCTCTGACCACTCTCCAGTCTTTTGCCAAGGGTCACCTCATTCTATGTGGCGACTTTAATCTCCCTATGAACCCTCTGATTGACACCTTGATGGGTAGGTCCCAGATTTACTACAGTGCCTTAAACAAAATACGCAAACTCTTACCCTCTATGCTTCTGTGTGATTCTTGGCAGATCCTCCCTCCAGCTGACAAGGATTATTCCTTCTTCTCCCATTCTCACAATTCCTACAGTAGGATCGACTACATATTCCTCTCTCATACTCTTCTTTCTCAAGTGACTGCGGCTAGAATCAATACAGCCTTTCTTTCTGACCATTCCCCTGTTTCCTACTCTATCCGTCTTCTGCCTCCTGGTCCACACTCTAACACCTGGAGACTGGTCGCACTTGCTTGATGCTCAGTGCTTGGCGGATCTCAAACTCTCTATTTCTAACTTTGTGCAGGATCACTCCTGTGACATCACTACCCTGCCGGTGCAGTGGGAAGCCCTGAAATGTGTGCTTCGTGAGGTGTTGATGAAACATGGAGCACGACTTAAGAGGGAATCTGGCTTGAGATTTCACTCGATCCTTGAAGATCTTGCCACTCTGGAGGCTCAGCATAAGCAGACTCTCCAGCAGTCCACTTTAGCCTCTCTGACAGCGATGTGCCAAGAGATAAGATCCTTGCTTGAGCACAAGCAACAGCGACTCCGTTAACTGGGTAAGCGTTCATTTTATGAGTGGATTAATAAGGCAGGTTGTCTTCTGGCCCATGCGGTGAGGGAGCGACGTGAGCCTTCTCATATTATGGCCATTAAGGGCACCTCAGGCACCACCACTCACCTCACTGCGAATATCGCTGAAGCATTTCAGGATTATTATGATTCCCTTTACAATCTGGCTCCCCCCCACACGGTTAACCCAGCACCTGACCTGCCACTCTCTCTTCCCCAGTATATAGCCAACACTGCCTTCCCCTCGCTTGGGTCCGAAGACGTTGCTCTTCTTGAGTCACCATTTTCACCTCAGGAGTTGGAAATGGGTATTTCATCTTTGCCGGGGGGTAAGAGTCCCGGCCCGGATGGCTTCACAGCCCGTTTTTACAAGACCATGCAATCTGAATTAGCGCCTCTCTTGCTGAAAAGTTATCCCTAAAGAGGGTAAGGACCATCTGCTCTGCCCTAATTACAGGCCAATCTCCTTAATCAATACTGATGCGAAGCTCTACAGTATGCCAAATTGATAGGCAATCGATTGAGCCCACACATGGAGGATTTTGTAGACATGGACAAGGTGGGGTTCATTCCTTGTAGGGAGGCTCGGGATAACATGCTAAAGGCCTTCTCTGTGATCCATCACGCTCAGCACTCTCAGGTTCCTATGATGCTGCTCTCATCAAGGCCTTTAATAGAGTAGACTGGAGGTTTCTGGAGGCCACCCTTGCACAAATAGGTCTTGGTCCCACTATGCTCACTCGTATTCGCGCTCTCTATAGCTACCCGCATCAAATACGGGTGAATGGCATACTCTCCTCATCTCTCACTATTTGTAATGGTACCCGGCAAGGTTGTCCCCTGTCTCCGTTGCTATACGCATTGGTGATGGAACATCTGCTGGTGGCCATTAGGAATAATCCAGATATCCGGGGCTACATGTCTGTGATCTGCATTTGAAAATGTCAGCATTTGCAGATGACAATCTGCATTTCGTCACCCAGCCACTTACGACTATCACTTCCCTCCTCTGTGAAATTGGCACTTATAGTTACTTTAATCATTATAAAATTAATCTGGCCAAAAGCACTGCCCTCAATGTTTCCCTACCTGCGACTGTTTTCGGTAATCTCCGCTCCACCTTCCCCTTCACATGGTCCCCAAAAGTGATAAAGTACCTGGGTGTGCAGCTTTCTTATAATTTATCTGACACATACACACTGAACTTCCTCCCTATTCTGTGTACTCTTCAGGCTGATCTCACTCACTGGGATACCAAGGGCTTCTCCTGGCTAGGTCGTATTAACCTGCTGAAAATGAATGTCCTCCCCCTCCTCCTCTACCTTTTCCAAACTGTTCCCGCAATCTTACCCAAGCACTTTTTTACTGCGATCCGGAGAGCCTTTACTAGGTTTATCTGGGTGTCAAAACCCCGCGAATTGCGAAAAGTACCTTTGTTAGGCCTAAGCGGGGAGGGGGTTTGGTGGTCCCGGATTGCTCGGATTACTACTTGGCTACAGTCACGGCTCATATTCTCGACTGGTATCATTCCACATGTACTAAGCCATGGGTTGCCCAGGGGGAGTCTCTGAGCCCTCTCCCTCTCACTGCTCTCCCATGGCTTCATAAGTGATTATGGTCAGACAGTAAGCCTCATGTGCTCCCTTATGTCACGCGCCAGACACTCGGATCTTGCTGACTTTTCTGTAATGATGACCCTGTGAACCCTATCTCCGGCAACCCGGACTTGCCAGCGGCTCTCTACTCCTCTTTCCTTTTCCACTCTGTGGGTCACCATCAGATTTCATCGTGTTTTGTCAGCTTCCTCTCTCCTCCCTCGCCCTGAGCTGCTTGCTCTGACTCCACACCCTGACTCCATTGCCTCTCACTGGCAGTACGCTCAGCTTTCCCATTTCTATGCTACTCTTAAAACGTCTCATAATCTTGATAGGACCTTATTACCTTTTGAACGTATTTGTCTCTCATCTAGTGTATCTACTCACACTGTCTCCCTCATCTATGGCATGCTTATGGAGGATTCCGCCAACAGTCTACCAGCATTCACAGGTGGTTGGGAGAGGGAGTTGGGGGTCTCGTTCCCGCCAGATTTATAGTCCTCGGCTTTCCAGGCGTGTCACAAGTTCTCCATATCTTGTAAAGCACAGGAGATGAATTATAAGATCCTCTCTAGATGGTATAGAGTCCCTTCTGTCCTTCATGAGATTTACCCCTCCACTTTGGACCGATTTTGGAGATGTAACATCGACCGGGGCACGATGGCGCACGTCTGGTGGAGATGTACACTCCTACGTCCCTTTTGGTCAGATGTCCATCGTGTTATTCAGACGGTCACTGGCATTGATTAGGCAGATGATCCTGCTCCTCTGCTCCTATCTATCTTCCCGCGTAAGTTTCAGAAGAATACCCACAGGCTTTTGGGTTTCCTATTGGTAGCATCGAGATCCGTTATCCCTAGATTGTGGAAATCCCCAACGTCCCTCTCTACTGTCCTGGCTTAAAGAGATCCTAAGCATATGCAGCATGGAGAATCTAATCGCTGAATTGAAATATGACGATAGAGCCCATCAGCAAACGTGGCTCCTGTGGAACCATTTCTACTACTCCACAGATTTTTAGTCTGCCTTCCCCTCTATGTCCTCTTAATTTCTTCTTCACCCCCTCCCCCATTATGTTGTTTTTCTCTCTTCCCTACTACCATGTTATTAGGTATGTTTACCATGGTTTTTGTTCTTGAATTTAGTATTTGACTCTGCTGTGACAGAGCTTTTGTCTCCCTCCCCCCTCCCTGTGTTCCTTCCCTGCTCCCTAATAGTCATTTCTTGTTCTCCCTACCCTACCCGCCTCCCTCCTGACCTTCTCTTGCCATATATTTCTTTTATTTTTGATGTCTTGTTTGGCCTGCTTTTTGGCATTATATTGAAATTTCAATAAAATTCTTAATATTAAAAAAACAAAAAAAAAAAAACAGCAAAATCCGCAACAGCCTTAGGCTGAAGGCCCAACATTGCAGAAAAGCAGCTTTTTTTTGTTGCAGACTTTGCTGCGTTTTTTTTTTATTTGAGCCAAAGGCAGGAGTGGAGTTCATGAAAAGGAAAAGTATAAGAGTTTAATTTTATATTTCCCATTCCTTTTTAAACCACTCTTGATTTTGGCTCAAAAAACTGCTGCAAAATCTGCAACAAAAAAACAGCTTTTCTGCAATGTGGAGCCTTTGCCTTAATGGGGTGATGTCAGTCAAACATGTCATAAATATCACATGAGGAAAGGGTTCTAGTAGCTAGAATCCCCATAGATTTTGAGAATTGGCATACCTGCATTTTGTTCTTTGTGAAATGGGGCTGCACACTTGTGCTCACTCTGTAATATGAGTTAGGGGAACCTTGCAATGATATACATATCAATGGTTTCCTTTACTCATCACCCTTGATACCTGTAGAAATCATGGTTACTTGACAGTACTTATTAATATCTTCTCCTTAAAGAGAATCTTGAAAAAACACCTTGTAACTGTAAACCAGCTCATTGTATTTGACACAATGCTGTATCCAGGTTAAGTTTCTGGTGATCACTCCCAATTGCAATTTACAGTTTGGATAAATAGGATTTATGGTTACAGTCAATAAGGGTGGGTTCACACTTGCGCTTGAGTCCGTCCGCTGCCAATCCGAGTGAAAATCTCAGGAAACTGGATAGGCACCGGATAGCGACAGGTTAGCCACGCATTGCTTAAAAACCCATTCATTTGAATGGGTTTTTAAAGCAATGTGCGGGTTGTCCGATTGCACCCTCTGCGCTGCGAATCCAGTTTTTTCGTCGGGAAACAAAGTCGGACATGCAGGACTTTGTGTCCGACGAAAACAAACGGTTTCACAGCGCAGAGGGTGCAATCAGACTCCCGCGCATTGCTTTAAAAACCCATTCAAATGAATGGGTTTTTAAGCAATACGTCGGTAACCTGTCGCTATCCGGTGCCTGTCCTGTTTCCAGAGATTTTCACTCGGATTGGCAGCGGACGGACTCAAGCGCAAGTGTGAACCCACCCTAAGGAGTTCAGGTATATTACTACTTTGATGGCTGTTAACAAAATCGGTATAATTGTCATAATCAAAAGTGTGAATAATCTCCAAGCTCTATAATTAAATGAAAGTGCTGCAAATTTCTTACTGATTTTAATTCCTCAACCTTTTCAAGATCTGTTTGCTGTCAGTAGAAGGAAATATATATTTACAATCTGGAGGCTGAAAAGCCCTCCTGACACTAGGATCACACAAGTGTTCGGATCTCGCATGGGGACCCAAAAGATGGAGAGCCTGTCCGCTAAAAGAGCAGTTCCCTGTAGACACCCGTGGACCCGTAGACTGTAGTGGGGTCTGACGGGTTTATACTGAAACCGGCAGAGAGAAAAGTCCTCCATGTAGGACTTTTCTCTCCGCTGATTTTAAGCAGAATCTACGGCGGAGTCTCCTTCAGAGACTTTAATGCATATGTGAACTTAGCCTGACTGAGTCCTTCTCACATAGCTGATGAGTTTGTCACAAATGTATCAGTGTAGTTAAAAGGTATCAGCCTGGAGTCCTGATAGAACAGAGGGTTGCCTAAGGTTGTACAATTTTTAAGGCATATTTTTGAGGCAAACTATAATTAATGTTGAACTGTAAATAGCTGAAATAGCAATTACCACAGCCATAAATGCACTCCAAACAAGCTGATGATTGGAAGCAAAACTCACATTGTGGCATAAAATGACGAGAATCGAATATGCATTGTTTTCCTTGAACTTGGCATTGGTAAATGATAAATTGGCAAAGTGTTCAGGATGACTACATCTTAGAGAACTGCATATATAACAATTACCCAATATATCTCAGCTAACAGAATAAGGTCCATGAGAAAATCTAATAACAGACATGAAAATCTATCTCAATTGAGGATGGTTTATAGAATTGCTATTCAGCAATTGCTTTGTACAGACATAATGATACAAATGAAATCTCGGATTCTCCTGGTCATCTTCCTTTCACGTGTTATCATAACCGTATGGGAGCTTACCTTGGTGAGCAGGTGCCTGTCATTGTAGGCCATGACCCCAGTGATTCGTCCACTATCCTAATACCCTAGTGAAATGAAGATCAGTCAGAGCCTCATATCAGGAAGGGCAGCCACAATGATTCTGTGTCTCCCAGCTGGAGCTTCCTCTTACAGATTCTCTACAACTTCCTTGTTTCTTCTTTCTAAAAAAAAAATACCTGCAGTTTCCAAGCACCTGGGGCGTGATGGAACTATGGTATATTTTAAAGGAATATGTTATGGAAAAAGACATGAATAAATACAGTGCTGGAATTATGAAAAATGACTCACAAGGAAGTTCCAGTTCTGTTATAGAGGGATTCAGTATTTAGCTGCTGTTTATGGCAGCCATTACTCTGTCCATATAGACGCTGATTTAGTCAGCCTCTCTGCTTTTTCATTACATTCTTCCCATTTATAGAGTGAGTGATTAAATAGTAGAAGTATATGACGCTAGGTTCACACCTCAATCTGCTTAAAAAAGCGGTTACCTTCATAGACTATAATGGGGTCCTCTGGGTTTCCGCCCAAAAAGGGCAGAAAATACGGAGAGAAAAGCACTGCTGGCAGGACTTTTCTCTCTGCATTTTTAAAGCGGAATGGGGAATGGAATCCTCAGGTGGAGACCGGGCACAGGTGTGAACCTAGCCTTAGGGAGTTACTATGTAAGCAGCTTTCCATTATATATGTGTAACAGAGCACAGTGCTGCCTCTGTAGTTAAACCTGGTTGTTTTAAGTCAAGGTATAAATAGCGTTCCAAGTGACCGCTGAACCCTGATTACCTCTGTGGAGGTCTGAGTCTTTCTGACTGTATATGGGTCACACATGGATTTTCAGTAAATCTAAACCTTGTCATTGAAGTGTCTGTTATGTATTCTCCATGTAGAAGTCAAATGAGATTAAAAATAGAAACCCCTAGGTATTTCTATTCGCTCAAGTTTCAAACCTACCGATTACTGATCTGTTTCTGGTTACAGATGCAGCATCCCAGTGGACACTACAAAAACTTAATTTTGTTTTTTTATATTTGTGCCACTGTGTATATAGTTTTGTATAGTGTTGTATGTGTAACTGTAATATTGCCCCTTAAATAAACTGTTCCACTGGGGGTGGGGGAATTCAGAGCGATGGTACAGTCCCAGCCAGTTCAGTTCTATTCAGTGTGAGAGGAATAGCTAAGTCTATGCAACTGCATTGCACATTGTGCACAATTCCACCCCTTTTTGCCCCCTTTTTTGGCCCCCCTACTTTATATGACCCCTTTTTTGGCCCCCACAGTATTTGAACCACTTTTTTGCCCCCCCCCCCCCAGTATATGACCCCTTTTTTTGCCCCCCCCAATATGACCCCTTTTTTTGCCCTCCCACAGTATATGGTACCCCTTTCCCCCCCCCCTCCAGTATATGACCCCCTTTTCTTGGCCCCCACACAGTATATGATGCCTTTTTCATGCCAAGTTTATGACTGGGGGTGGCATTCTTTTTTCAATCATTCGCCCTTCTGACATTACAGAGTCTAAAAAGCACATCAAGCACCAAAACTGACTGTGCTTGTTGTTCAGGAGCGGAGGAGGCTAGAAAGAAAATTCCAACTGTGCTGGAATAAGTGGTGCTTATTTACAAATGCTAACAACTTGAAATTAGTGGAGATGGTGAAAGGTCCTCTTTAAATGTAATCTCACATTTCAGTGGCAGTATCCTGTAGTGCCATCACTATTCATGGAGCCAAGGGGAAATTTAGCTATTTACCCTGTTTATTATTACAAACTGCTAGAAGCCAAGTTGTGGTCAATGTTACATTTTGTTAAAAAATGATCACCACCTTTACATTATCATCAGGTCTTACACAAATTAGGCTCTAGTTACATCTGTGTCATAGTCTGTCACATTTGACAGAAAATAGCTCTGCACGAAGCCCATTGTTTGCTCACTAAGTATATTTCTGTCATTATTATTATTATTTATTTTTAGAACACCATTAATTCCATGGTGCTATACATTTGAGTGTTTACATTCAATACACAAAAACACAAACTAAATACAATACTAACAGTGAGTAACTGGCACAGTGGGATAGAGGGCACTGCCCACAAGGGCCTACAATTTATGTGGAAAGGGTGATAGAGACAGTACAGTAGGCGAGAGCAGAAACTGTTAAGATGGTGATGTGTGTGGTGATGGTAGTGCTTGAAGGTTGTAGGCCTTCCTGAAGAGGTGAGTCTAAGGGTTGCTCTTGAAGCTTGTGACTGGGGGTGGACAGTCTTACGTGGTAGTAAGTTTCAGAGTATGGGGAATGCACAGGAGAGCTAATCGTGTGAAGAGCAGATAAGAGCAGAACGGAGTAGGAGCTCTTGGGAGGATCGGAGGTTACGTGTGGGCAGGTAGCGGGAGATTAGGTCAAAGATGTATGGAGGAGACAGGTTGCGGATGACCTTGTATGTCAGTGTTAGCATTTTAAACTCTATTCGCTGACCAATGGGTAGCCAGTGAAGAGATAGGCAGAGGGGAGAGGCTGATGAAAGACAGTATCTACAGTATTTGCACCACTTTACAGTTGATTCAGCATAAGTGGCATATGCAAATGCAAAAAGTTGCATGTTTTCTTGTACATTCCCTCTACTCTTTGTCAGTGGTAAAAATGGTGAATCATTAATTATTTTGCAGTACTTTCCAAACTTCTGTACTCCTGTGTGACAATGCAGTCATTTTACCACAAATAGAAGAAATCAGAAGACTACACTCCAACTTATAGCTTTGTTTTGATCAAATTTGCACAGCATTTTCTATGTGGCATGTTCCAGTAACATAAATCTGGTGCACTTTGAGTAAATGTAAGTATTCTAGGGATAACGTTCCACAATATATCAGTGAACAAAGGAGGGCAGGATAAAAACTATTTCCAAATAGGAGAATGTGCAGTGTTCTAGTGACATCTAAAGCTTTTATCATGGAACTACAGGAAAGAGCATCTTCTAGGTTAAGGGCTTGAGTCCTGTGCATAGAGCCTGAATGACATCTTAGTATGGAAAAACAACTATAAAATATAGTAATTAGGATTTTTTAAAAGATTGAAATAGGAAAATATAATGGTGCTTGAGATATTAGTAAAGATATTTTTCCTGCCTATCCCTATAATATGGAAGAGTTTGAATCAAACGATGGTGGAGCAAGTGCGCTGCTGTCCCATTTAAAGAGGACCTTTCATGTCCTCATCAATGTGCGGTTTTACATACCGCTAGAAAGCCGACAGTGCGCTGAATTCAGCACACTGTTGGCTTTCCCGGTATCCGCCCTGGTGCTGGAGATTTCAGTGCCGTTAATTTTGGCACTGATATCTCCCCACGGTTAGAAGAGCGGGCCTTACAACCTAGCGTCATCGCGTTCCTCACAGCTCAGCAATGACACTGGGCTGCAAGGCCTACCGTTATGACAGTGGGAAGATATCGGTGCCGAAATTAACGGCATAGATATCTCCAGCACCAGGGCACATACCGGGGTAACAGGCCAGAGTATACCCACAGTCCAGACTATACCTGGGGTTAAAGTGGCCTAGGCTAATTCGTACCCCCTCAGGCCATATTATACCCACATCAGTAGCATTGAGTGATATACACAAGAATTAGAACTACTTAATTTCTCAACATTTTATTGTGGTTTCAGCTTTGTCTGGTAAGTTAAGTAAGAAAACTAACTGACTTAAATCTTAAAACTCTAAACACTTAGACTTTTATTGCTTCAAACAAAAAAACTTGACTGGTCATAATATAATAAAAGTCATAACCTCTTGAAACTTGGCTGGATAATCACCCCATGTAAAGGTGGCTTTACATGGGGTGATTATCGGCTGAATGTTTATGGGTCACCTGACCACCACATGACATGTCATACACTGATCAGGTGACCCAGAAACCCCACAGGGATAGGTGACAGCACAAAATTCAAAAGCTGCAGGCCGAGAAGCAAGAAATGGTGGCTGGCGGAGACATGGAGGAGGGACGTAGCAGGGCCAGGACATACTGGGTGGTGAATATGTAAATTATTTTTTTTTTTTTTTCTCAGAAATTTCTCGTTAGCGATAAGTCACTTATCGCTCAATGCAAGGGACAGATTGAAGCTTGCAGGATATGTCAGTCAGTCCATGGAGTCACCAATATTTGTGTAGATGATGATGTCTCAACAGATTCGCTGTGGCCATGATCTCTGCATCAGTTGCCTAGACTCTATCACAAGACATACCAGAGATGTTCACATATTCATTCAAATTTTGGTTCAAGTAGTCCTGTAGTTTTTTGTCAAGTCAGTTTTCATGTGGTGGATGACTTTATCTCTAAGAACCAAGTGGTTGTCCTGTCAGAATGTAGCTGATGGCCCGGAAGTAGCAGTTCCCATCACCTTTGGTTTTATATGTATGCTGTGGTTGTCCAAGGTCCCTTGTGCATCCATAGTGGTAGTGGGTTGAATGTCTTAGTTTGCTAGTGTTTCTGTGTGGCAGAGTCACTGGGACAATCATCATGGGACTGGGGTGGTTGAGAAGTCTCTTCATCCTGGTAAATTTTATGGTTGCTGGTGTGGTAGGTGTTGCTCAGTATCTTGCAAGTCTTATTGTTCTTAAGTTTTACTCATCCTTTGTTCAAGGATTCCACAACTACAGTCCTTGACAGAAGTTCTGTCGCTTATCCATGTTGTGGAATTAAAAGCTTATTACCTGACTTTAAATTCATCCATTGGTTTTAGAAATGACTCATATGAAAGCTGAAACCCTCCCAAATGATTTTTTGGTTAAGAAAATAAATTTGCTTCACTGCTGAAATATTCATCATTTAATGAACACAGAAAGGTCAGATTTTGGCAAGACAAAAGTTTTGTCGCCTTGTCATATAATGCACCCAATCCTAGTTTAAAGCCTCACCTGTGCTCACTAATTGATCGGTTAATTAGTGGGTGTGTATAAAAAGAACTCCAGCACCCCAGACCTTCACTTGAACTGCAACTTCACCTCTGACAACATGCCAAAAATCAACCCTACGACCAAAGCCTTGATTATTATCAAGAGGCTGAAGACCAGATCCACTGCAGAGGTGGCTGGCACCTTTAATGTGTCTCTGCGTCAAGTACAAAGAATTAAAAAAAGATTTGAACAGACATGAGATGTTTTCGACAAGCCCAGATCCGGCAGGCCCCGCAAGACAACTGCTCAGGAGGAACGTTTGTTGGTTAGAAAATCAAAAGCCAGCCCCTCTTCCACTGCAGCAGAGCTCCAACAGGCCTGGTCACCTCAAGTCCCTGTGTCAACTAGAACAGTTTGTAGGATTCTGTCTTGAAATGGCCTCCATGGTCGAATCAGTGCCCAGAAGCCAGCACTAAACAAAAGGCAATTAAAAAAACAACGTGTGGCATTTGCCAAGGCCCACAGCCTGCTAAACGGATGGACGCTGGAAAAGTGGCAGAAGGTGGATTTCTCAGATGAATCTTCAGTTGGATTACATCACAGCCGCCGCAAATACTGCAGGAGACCTACTGGTGCCCGTATGGATCCAAGATACACCCAGAAAACAGTTAAGTTTGGTGGTGGAAAGATCATGGTCTGGGGTTACATTCAGTATGGGGGTGTGCGAAACATTTGCAAGGTGGAAGGCAATATCAATAGCTTAAAATATCAAGAAGTATTAGCTTCCTCTTACATTCCCAATCATAAAAGGGGTAAAATTTTGCAGCAGGATGGTGCTCCATCTCATACATCCATCTCTACATTAAAGTTCCTCAAGGCAAAGAAGATCAAGGTGCTCCAGGACTGGCCAGCCCAGTCACCAGACATGAACATCATTGAGCATGTTTGGGGTAGGATGAAAGAGGAAGCTTGGCAGACAAAACCAAAGAATCTTTATGAAATCTGGGAGGCATGTAAGACTGCATTCTTTGCTATTCCTGATGACTTCATCAATAAAATGTATGAATCATTATTGAAACGCATGGATGCAGTCCTTCAAGCTCATGGAAGTCACACAAAATATTAAATATGGCTCTGATAGCACCACAACTTCATTCACCAATGTTATGAAAAATACTGTATCTTTATTTTTGGACAGAATTATTGGCTTGATTTTCACATTACTTTATGTGTGTGACAAAACTTTTGTCTTGCCAAAATCTGACCTTTCTGTGTTCATTAAATGATGAATATTTCAGCAGTGAAGCCAATTTATTTTCTTAACCAAAAAAATCTTTTGGGAGGGTTTCAGCTTTCATATGAGTCATTTCTAAAACCAATGGATGAATTTAAAGTCAGGTCATAAGCTTTTGATTCCACAACATGGATAAGCGACAGAACTTCTGTCAGGGACTGTAAGTAGGTTCCAATCCAGCGTGGTTCCATCTTTGAACCCATGCAATGAATAGGGCACTGATTCTTCATATAAGCCAAGGTACCAGCAGTGATTTCTTTGTTTCTGTTGAGTTGGCGATCAAATACACACTTCTGATGTTCCTGGGCAGAGTTAATGTTGGTACTGACGGTTGAGTGGAGCTTTTTAAGTATGGTTGTCAGTGTATTTAACACATCAGGGTTGGCATCATCTGAAATGGGCATGGGTTCCACTGTGTCATTTTCTGAGGGCTTGAGGTCCAAAGTAAGCTTGGCCTTCCGTCCATACATGACCTCAAATGGAGTGCACTTGGTTGAGGCATGCACAGATGTGTGATAGAAAAAATGAACACCAGGGATGAACTGATCCCAGATGATCTTTGGTTATTGACAAGCTTACTAAGAGATTATTTGAGTGTTCGATTATCACATTACCACTGGCCATTTGTTTGTAGGTGGTAGGCAGATGAAATTCGGTGATCTGTGAAAATTCTCCATCAGGTTGTCGATGATCGAGTTCACAAAATCTTGTCCCTGGTCGCTAATCAGAGTGTCCATATAGCCAAGGTGGCAAATAACAGAGCACAAAAAAATTACTACTGACTTTGCACTCTTATCAGCAACAGCTGTTTCTTCGGTCCATTTGGAGAAATGATCAGTGGCTGCAACTATATATTTGTTGCTATTTGATGTTTCCTGAAGAAGACGGATCATATCAATCCCAACTAAGCTCCATACTTTTCCAGGCACTGGTATACTGTTGAGTGGTAAGGCTTCCTTGTTGATTTTGAGATTTATGACAAAACATTTTTGACAGGCTTTGACATATTGGTAAACGTCATTCTTCATTCTTCCAGTACTAACAGTCAGAGATTTTGGCTAACGTTTTATCTCTGCCAAAATAACCACCAGAAATTGGATTGTCATGACAGGCCTTCAGGATATTTGGCAGTCAGCTTTTAGTGAGAACCTCCTTTTCCCCTCCGTCTGCTCGATATGGCTTAGCTGTTTGTCTGAACAGGGACTTGGCATTTACACTTTTCTTTGGAGGTAGATCGTAGTACTAGGGGTACTTTTGTTGTTTTGCAATGTAGAATCTTAAAAGCTGGTCATGCGGTGACCAGATGGAAGGTAACGCTGCAGTTGGGATTGCGGGGTGCAAACAGCGCAGACTTGTCACGGTCTCTGGGCACGAGGGCGCAGCGCTGGTGCTGTCCCACGTTACCACCACTGGTACCGGTGATGAGGGGGCTGCACAAATGTTGGTGGTGATTGTTCCCCCGGGGCGCTTCCCCTATACTGTGCCGACTGGTGGTGTTTGGGGCGCCCTGATGTTGTCGGTGCAGAGTCAGACACAGAAACGGTTGTAAAGTTGAACTTTTACTTCCATGGGTGTGGAGGTACAAATGCTTAAACAGTTTCTTCAATACAAAACAACGGGGTACGCCTGGTGACACAGCAAAGTCCTGGGGTGCAGGGTAGACTTGATGAAAGGTGTTCCTAGCCCCTTATACTTCAGTGTTACAGCCCTAAGGTGCGTCTGGGCTCCTATTTGGCTCATAGGAGGATGCCCACCATGATACTAGTACATAATATTCCCCACTCACGTTATGTGGTCCTGATAGCTCAGAGTTTCGGGGTGCAATAGTCAGGGTGGCAGGATATTCCACAGGTCTGGCCTTGGCCCCTGGATCCTGTGATACTTGCTATGGAGCACGTGTTCCAGAATGTTCTCTCCACAGTCTCATGCTGACAAGATAATGATGCTTGACTTCCTTCAGGGCGATGGCTAGGCAGACAGGGGACAGGATCTTCTAAATAGCTGGAGTATGTCACCTCTCCAACCTTCCTGGGCCTGTCTAGGACTTGAGATTCCTGCACTAAACTCACTGCTTTCTTCACAGGACATCACACTTATCTCCTCACCTCCTCCTCCTAACACTCCACACTTCTAACTCCTCACACGCAGGACCTTCCTGCAGGGGTGTTACCATGGGGACCCAGTGATCAGCTGACTCCTCCCCTTTTCCCAGGCGATGTCCTCCCATTGGACATTTGGTTACTATTCAATCCTATGGGAGGTGTAATGCATGTGTGAGGCTCACTAGGTGGCGCTGTGTTGTGTGAGACTCAGGACCCCCTGCTATGTCACACAGGCTATGAAGCAACAGGAAATAATACAATGCACAGAGATCACCCTCAGCCCAGCCATAGCCAGCTCTGGGATGCCACAGTCATACAGTTGGTCTTCCATGGTTGTCAAAATTGGAAAAAGTTTGGTGCTATAGAGATCAGAGAGAAACATATGTTAGAAACAGGGTGAGAAAACCAGTGAAGTGATAACATTATGGCCTAGAGGGATATAATCTGATCTAGGCTATTTTACACCCCAGGGTATAGAGTTTATTCCCCGGGGTACACTGTGGCCTGGGCCAGACTATACCCGGGTTTCACGTTAGATGGGTATATTCTGGCCTGGAGGGGCATAGTTTGGCCTAGGCTATTTTACTTATTTATTGACCGGCACTCCGAGTACCTCATCTTTGATTTTTTAATTAAAATCGGCACGCCAAACAAAAAAGGTTGCCTACCCCTGTGATAGAGGATAAATACCTGATTGGTGGGGGTCTGTCTGCTGAGTCCCCCACTGGCCCTGAGTATTGTCCCACTGGGTGGGAATTCAGCCTGACCGCAGCCAGGCTGAGTATAGGAGTGTTGCTTGGTGGAGGACGAACTCACATGGCTCTCATTCACTTCGATGGGAGTGCCAAAGAACATTACTCAGCTATCTGCGGTGCTCCTATTATAGAGAATGGGGGCCATTTGGGCTCGTCCATCCACCAAACAGATGATATGTGAAGTTACTGTCATTGTTAATGCTGTGTAGTTGATCTGATACTGAAGTAATACAGGAAGAAGAATTCTTAAAAACTGTTTTATAACTTTGTGTATTGTGTATGTTTATTGTGCAACGATAGCAGCGTGTGAATCTAGTAAGATGGAAAAAAATTTTTTTTTTTTTTGGGGGGGGGGGCGTCTTTCTATAGTCTGCCTCAGGTAGCAAAGAGGATAGGTTCACCACTGCTGGCAGATGGCCATGAGTTGTATGCGACTGTAGGGAATTTATGGAGGGCATAAATACAATTGTGAAGCTAATCTATCCCTGGGTCATTCTATCTCTAACCCTATATGTGTTTCGCCAGTATGAGATGACTGGCTTCTTTTGGGGCGGGGATCCCGGAAATCAGGAACCTTTTATAGTCTCAGAATGATTGACATCTAGATTATCCTATTGGGTCAATGACAGATTGTTAGTAGTAGGAAGTGGTTACAAAGTTGCTGTTTTTGTTTACATTCTGAATTTGAGCAGTAATTATCTCCCCGGAGATGGTTGGTAAGGCAGTTCAGTGCATGCAGCAGACCAGACTTGGTGAGCAGAGCTGACCTGCCATCAGCCTCTGGACTGAAGGCCAACCGCCGCTTTCACAGCCTCAGGAGGGATACCATCAGCCCCAGGCTCATTTGAAGACAGCCCAGAGCATGGGAGTAAAGCTATCCAAGCTGCTGGACTCATTTGGTGCCATGCCAGGAGGAGCAGGAGAGGACCCTGACAGGAGAGACGCATTCGGGCCTAGCATACAGGTGACCAAATCCCTGTCAGGGCTCCCTGTAACTCCATCCCCAGTGTACCTGACTGGGAGAGGCAGAGAGGAGGAGTAGAGGAAAGCCATCCTTTGGAGCCTATATCACCCTGGGCACCCTCCTAGAACCAAGGCTGAGGGTTGGACACTGTAGGACTACTACCCCCATCTGGAAGCTGCTATTGACTTACTGTTCCAGTTGCCTAATAAACGGCTGTTTGGTTTACCTGCACCGCTGAATCCTGAGTCGTGCCTGCATTACCAACAGGGCCCTTCCGAACACCACCACAACGGCTCAGGTAGAAGAGGTCCCCCTCTTCAACTGGAAGTGACCCGGGGGAATGAACTACTACCACCATCCGGTAGTGCTGAAGTTCCCCCTCGACTTTGTCTGGCCTAGGAGTGGGACTAGAGCGGCTGGGCAGCGTGCGCGGCCTACTAGGTGGCACAGCATCCGCCACTACTACTCCCATCCTCCGGTCTCCTCCGTCTGGGTTGCGGCACAAGCAGCGCTTTTCTCTCCACATTTTTAGAGCGGAAATCGGGGCGGCCCCCATTATAGTCTATGGGGTCTGTGGTTTTCCGCGGGTAACCTCTTTTTAAGCGGATTGGGTTTCCGTTTTCCGATGTAGCAGGCCAAATTTACCCCTTCCCAGATTAAGCCCGGGTATAGTTTGGCCCAGGCCAGATTTTACCCCGTGTATTAACTGTCCTAGGTCAAACTATACCCGGGGTGTAAAATAGCCTAGGCCAAACTATACCCCTCCAGGCCAGAATATACCCATCTAACGTGAAACACGGGTATAGTCTGGCCCAGGCCACAGTGTACCCCGGGGAATAAACTCTATACCCTGGGGTGTAAAATAGCCTAGATCAGATTATATCCCTCTAGGCCATAATATTATCACTTCACTGGTTTTCTCACCCTGTTTCTAATATATGTTTCTCTCTGCTCTATGGCACCAAACTTTTTCCAATTTTGACAACCATGGAAGACCAACTGTATGACCAGCTTTTAAGATTCTACATTGCAACACAACAAAAGTACCCCTAGTGGGTCTACGATCTACCTCCAAAGAAAAGTGTAAATGCCAAGTCCCTGTTCAGACAAACAGCTAAGCCATATCGAGCAGACGGAGGGATTCTTTACCATGGGGAAAAGGAGGTTCTCACTAAAAGCTGACTGCCAAATATCCTGAAGGCCTGTCATGACAATTCAATTTCTGGTGGTCATTTTGGCAGAGATAAAACGTTAGCCAAAATCTCTGACTGTTAGTACTGGAAGGGAATGAAGAATGACATTCACCAATATGTCAAAGCCTGTCAAAAATGTTTTGTCATAAATCCCAAAATCAACAAGGAAGCCCTACCACTCAACAGTATACCAGTGCCTGGAAAAGTATGGAGCTTAGTTGGGATTGATATGATCCGTCTTCTTCAGGAAACATCAAATGGCAACAAATATATAGTTGCAGCCATTGATCATTTCTCCAAATGGACTGAAGAAACAGCTGTTCCAGATAAGTCAGTAATATATTTTTTTTGCTTTGTTATTTGCTACCTTCAGGGGCGCACCGCTAATGAGGCGAAGTGAGGTGGCCGCCTCAGACGGCACTGTCCGTCACTGTCTGGAGGGCGGCATTTTTACTATTCAATATAAACCAGCCCAGGACAGGCCGCTTAAAAAAAAAAAAAAAAAAAAAAAGAGCTGAGCGTGGCTTGTCCTGGGCTGGTTTACGAGACGTCGCATCTCAGCGCAGGCGGCGATACAATAACGTCATTACGCCACCTACGCTGAGACGCAGACGTCGCGGACAAGAAGAGGAAGCGGTGGCTGCATCAAGGCATCGCAGGTGAGTATAACTTTTTTTTATATATAAATAGGCCGTAACTTGCTGGAGTATCCCCAGCAGGTAACGGCCTATTTATTTATCTACCCCGCGTCTGCTCGTGGCCACCTCCGCTTCCCCTTCTGCTATGGGACGCAGAAAGGGAAGTGGATGCCGCTGTGAGCGGGCATCGGTAAGTGCGGCCTGGGGCATCGGTAAGTGAGGCCAGGAGCCTCAAATACTACTATTATTATACTCCAGGGTCTTTTCAGACTCCAGAGTATAATAAACGGAGGCCCAGGGGAGGTGAGAGAACATAAAAATATATCCTACTTACCTCTCCTGCAATCAGTGTTACTCCGAGCAGGCTTGAGGCCTCTGCTGACATCATCAGGTCGCGTCGCTGGCCTGATCATGTGACGTGTGCACGCAATTAAACAGTGCCGAAAGCTGCAAGGAGTGCACCGGTGTCCAGGATAGGTAAGTAACACTGGTTTTTATGTTTGTCACCTCCCCTGGGTCTCCGTTCATTATACTCTGGGGTCTGAAAAGACCCCAGAGTATTTTAATAGTTCATGGTTTGGCCACTATGGGGCATAATACCCTGTGCAGGGACCACTGTGGAGCATAATACCAGTGCTGGGGCCATTATGGAGCATAATACCGTGTGCAGTGGCCACTGTGGAGCATAATACCGTGTGCAGGGACCAATATGGGCATAATACCGTGTGCAGGGGCCACTAGGGAGCATAAAACTGTGTTCAGGGGTTGCTGTAGAACATTATACCGTGTGCAGTGGCCACTCCGGGGCATAATACCGTGTGCAGGGGCCACTATGGAGCATAATACCGTGTGCAGGGGCCGCTGCGAGGCATAATACAGTGTGCAGGGGCCACTATGGAGCATAATACCGTGTGCAGCGGCAGCTGCGAGTCATAATACCGTGTACAGGGACTGCTGTGGAACATTTTAGTGTGTGTAAATGGGGTGCTATAAACAGGGGCTATGGCGCCTGTTTATATTATACGCTGTCTGTTTATAGTGACCGTGTGATGTAATTCCAGCCTTGTCACATACTGTAGACATGTACAGGACGAGGCTGTAGTTACATTACATGGCCGCTATAAGATGAATGACACTATGTAAACAGAGAAGCGGTCATGGCGCTTACACAGGTACCATTCAAATAGCTGATTAGTGGGGGTCCTGGGTTTTTGAACCCCACTGATTAGTTTATTAATGACCTGGAAAACCTTTTAATTAGTTAACACCTGGGGCATTATTAATAAGGGGCACTATTTATACAGGGTACACACGGACATTATTAATATAAAGATGCACTTGGGAGTTATTCATTATGGGGTTATATCATACATTTTATAATTGGGGTAGCAGCAGGATGGGTGTGCAGGTGAGGACAATGTGAGTCGGTGCCTGGAAAAGCGAGGAGCCAAAGATGTCTGTGTTGTAAACTTTACAGAGACAAGTCACAGCTGTAAGAAGTGGTCATGGCGGTCCAAAGGGAAGAGAAGGGAAATGTGAAGGATTAGTCAGAGACGTCACCTGTTAGTCACAAAATGTTACTGCACTGTATTCATCTAAATGATAGAGGATAAATACCTGATTGATGGGGGTCTGTCTGCTGAGACCCCCACTGAGCCTGAGAATTGGGGTTTTTTCCCCCCACTGGGTGGGAATCCAGCCTGGCTGCAGCCATATATATAGGTGTGTCACTTGGTGGATGGACGAACCTGCTTGGCTCTCATTCACTTCAATGGGAGTGCCAAAGATAGCCGAAGTCCAGTACTCAGCTATCTGGGCGCTCCTATTATAGAGAATGGGGGCCACGTGGGCTCGTCCATCCACCAAGCAGAATATGTGTGAAGTTACTTTCATTGTTAATGCCGTGTTGTTGATCTGATACTGAAGTAATACAGGAAGAAGAATTCTTAAAAACTGTTTCATAAGTTTGTGTATTGTGTATATTGTGCGACGATAACAGTGTGTTAAACTAGTAGCATGGAAACTGAATATTTTTTTTGGGGGGAGGGGCGTCTTTCTATAGTCCGCCTCAGGCAGCAAAGAGGCTAGGTTCACTACTGGCCACCTTGGCTGTATGGACACTCTGATTAGCGACCAGGGACAAGATTTTGTGAACTCGATCATCGACAACCTGATGGAGCATTTTCAAACAGATCACCGAATTTCATCTGCCTACCACCTACAAACAAATAGCCAGTGGTAATGTGATAATCGAACACTCAAAGAATCTCTTAGTAAGCTTGTCACTGACCAAGGAAACAACTGGGATCAGTTCATCCCTGGTGTTAATTCTTCTATCACACATCTGTGCATGCCTCAACCAAGTGCACTCCATTTGAGGTAATATATAGATGGAAGGCCAAGCTTACTATGGTCCTCAATCTATCAAAAAATGACACTGTGGATCCCATGCCCATTTCAGATGATGCCCACCCTGATGCGCTAAATACACTGATAACCATTCTTATAAAGCTCCACTCAACTGTCAGTACCAACATCCACTCTGCCCAGGAACATCAGAAGCGGGCCTTTGCTCACCGACACAACAGCAACAAAGAAATCACTGCTGGTACCATCGCTTATATAAAGAATCAGCGCCATATTTAACACATGGGTTCAAAGATGGAACCACACTGGATTGGACTCTACTTAGCTATGGAATCCTTGACCAATGGGTGAATAAAACTTAAGAACAATAAGACTGGCAAGATACTGAGCAATACCTGCCATGCCAGCAACCTTAAGATTTACCAGGATGAAGAGACTTCTCCACCACCCTATTCCCAAGATGATTGTCCCAGTGACTCTGCCACACAGAAACTCAAGTAAACTAAGACTTTCAAACCACTACAAAGTTCAGGTTATGTGATTCCCCCCTTGGAGCCTCTAGAAGAGGTTGAGATTAAATTTCTCACACTAAAGACAGTGTTCCTTTTGGCCATAACCTCAGCTCAGAGAGTTGGTGAGTACAACTAAGATTTAAGCCAGGGTTCCTCCCTAAGGTACCCTCATATTCTAACCTAAACCAGGTTATCTCATTACCAGTTTTCTATCCCAGTCCGTCATCTCTGGAGGAAGTTAAACTTCACTCCCTGGATGTGGCCAGATGCCTTGGAATTTATATTCAGAGATCTCGGCCTTTTAGACAGTCAGAGAATTTTTTTTCTACCATTTGCTGGGAAAAATAATGGGCTCAAGGCCTTTAAAGCCTCCTTGGCACAATGAAGCCATAAAATTGGCTTTCACTTCACAGGGGTTAGACCCCCCTGAGTTTTTTCAAGCTCATTCTGCAAGAGCCATTTCTACCTTTTGGGTGGAAAAAAGCTCTGTTCCTTGGGAACAAATTTGTTCGTCAGCTTCTTGGAGCTCTCTCCATACCTTTGTCAATCATTACAGATTTAACACCCGGGGTATGGAGGCCACTTCTTTTGGCCATTCCATGTTAATATCAATTCTTCAAGAGGGCCCTCCATAGGGTTTTTCTTGCTAGATCCCCAATATTGTGCTGCTGTGGGATGACAGGGAAGTGTAGATTATGATGTTAATCTGTTTTCCCTTAGTCCCAACAGAAGCACAAGGCTCCCTCCCTATGTGTTATGTATTTGTCTTTAAAATTACATGCTGGGGGGTTGATACTTCCTTCCTTATATTGAGGAGGAGGAGGGGTTATGTTAACTATTTGTAATGTTCCAAAGTGGCCCCACAGAATATAACATTATCTCCAGAGGCCCCCCCCCACACATTATAATTTTCCACAGAGGCCCCACAGAATATAACATGCTATCCAGAGGGGCCCCTTCCCCAGTATAATGCTCCACAGTGGCCCCACACAGTATAATATGCTATCCAGAGGGGGCCCCCCAGTATAATATGCTATCCAGAGGGGGCCCCCAGTATAATGCTCCACAGGGGCCCTACAGTGCTATTATTATATTATATTCTGGGGTCTCTTCAGACCCCAGAGTATAATAATCGAAGGCCCGGGGTAAGTAAGGTAAAATAACAAACAGTTATACTCACCTTGTCTTACCTCTCCTGGGCCTCCTCGCGCTGCTCCGCTATCCCCGCCGGCGACCGCTTCTTCTTCACTGCGGCTGACGTCACGCGTTGTGGATGTCACCTCTGAGGCCTGTGATTGGGCCTCAGCGATTACGTGAGGCACGCCCCACGTGACCGCTGAGGCCAGGCCTCAGCGCCTCAGCAGTGATGTCCGGTCCGCCAGAAGATGACATCGGACGCCAAGGACAGGTGAGTAAAAATGTTTGTTATTTTTACTCACCTCGGAAAGGGGCCCTGCGGTCCCTTTCTGTTATTGCTTTGGCCGGGCCTGACTCCGGGATCCGGGGTCATCAGGTTCCGGATCCCGGGGGCCCCTTTGGGGACAGGGCCCTGGGCAATTGCCCAGTTTGCCCCCCCCCCTAACGCCAGCCCTGCCTCTAGGGATGGTTGAGACCAGAATAGAGTGGTTAAACATAGTAAGTTCTCCCTGGCGTAGCATAGATTCAGGTGACACTTCCTCAGCTCCAGGAATGTTAGTTGTGCAGTCTGGTGGGTTCTTCCAGTCATACTGTCACAGCTAAAACACTCTTTGCCTTCGGCATTTGTTGTCGCAGTGTGGTCCAAGTATATAATTAAAGTTGCCTCTCCTAACTGCAATCCTAATCTTAAACCACCTGATTTGACATACACATAGGGGGTGGTGCCTAATACAGATGTGGTGAGGACACGGGAGCTGAGGCAACCCTACCTACTGGATCCAAGCCAATTCGGAGAGAACCTACTTTTAATCATTCCATTCTAGCATCTACCCTCTATGGAGTCTGCACAGTAACACTTCTGTGCTGCATATGGACCACTGAAGAATGGCAATTCTCTAATCCTATATATGGACACTGCACAGTAGCAATTCTATCCTGTATATGGACACTACACAGTAGCACTTCTCTTATCCTCTATACACATACTGTGCAGTACCAGTTGTCTTATTTTGTATATGGAAACTGCATGGTACCACTTACCTTATTCTGTAAAAGAAGAGAAAATCCAGCACTCCTGATATCTTTATAAAATGTAACTAATTTCAAGTAGACACTGCCTTTTGTCATCATACACAAAATGACATACACAAATATATTGCATAGAAGAAAAGGAGTATGTAATAACATGCCCACTTCCTTACATTGCTAAACAATCAAGGCATTCAACTGAAAATGAATGTTGTCAATGTGACAAAAAAAATACACGGTAGTATGACAGTGGCATTGCCAAATCGCTCCTTGATAAATAATGACATGAGACAGGATGGATTAAATTGGCCACAGCAGCCATTTTATTAAATAAATAAATAACATTTTAAAGTGCCAACATAATACCAAACCCAACAATAACCCCTAGACAATATAATGTCTACCCCCCAAATGTAAACAATGACCCTGATGACCCGACAAAGGAGGTCCTCGAAGCCCAAAACACGTTTAACCAGCTATATAATAAGTTCCCCTAGCACCAGGAATATTACCCCCAGGCGTTACCCACAAGCTTGGGGGCACCAATCTCTTAAAGCTCCTTGATGCTCATGATCCCTTCCAGTCCACTACAGCATAAACCCATCCAGAACCACCAAATGGTCTGGGGAGTCCAGCCCCTACCGCGGGACCCTCCCCACCACAACCATTTGCATACTCCACCAGCTTCGAGGACTAGCTACTGTGACAAGCAAATCCCCAATATCAGCAAATAAGGGAGGGAGGGTGGGTGGGAGCTGTCCTACTCTGCGGGGCACTTCGTCCTGGCTGGCACCAAAGTTCCCGCTCTCTCTTTATGTACCCCCAAGTCCCCCCCCCCGCTCCCCCCCCCCCCCACATCACCTTCCACCGGCCAAATTATCCCCTTCCTGTCCTTTCTCCATCCTCTCCTGGCATCCCTGTCATGTAGGCCTTCCTTTTAAGGCATAGCCTTTCTGGATTAAGTTTTAACATTGACAATAGTAACTACATATGGAAAAAAAACATAGTATCAAAACTAAATAATAAATTAAATTGAATAAAGTTTAACAATGGTCTGCAATAAAAAAGAGATATCAAGACCATATGTGAACTGAGTCCAACAATAGTATATTGTATTTTGGTCTGCATATAAACTAAATATAAACAGAATCTAACATTAGTATGTATTGAGTTGATGCGAAAAGAAAACAAAAAGAAAATAACAAAAGCAAAAAAAAACTTCCAGTATCAATATCAAGACTATATGTGAATCAAGTGTAGCAATGGTATATTTTAGTATGCATAAAGAGAAAGAAAATGAAATAAATGTATGACCAGTATGATTCAGGAGGAATTGTGAACAAGGACTAATAATGGTATATTATATCTTCTTTTGATGAGTATTAAGACCCTGTGGATGTCTCATACCCATGGTGAATATCCAAAAAGTCTTGCAGTTCTGTAGCAAACACTCTTTCAATGCCTCTGATTTTAAAACCCATGCTGTTACACCCATGGACCATAGAAACTGCAGAGGGGTTGCTGGCTTTTGGATTGCCTATGTCAAATAAATGCATACAGATTCTCAACTTGAGTGGACATGTGGGGCACCTAGGGTCAACACATAGACCAGCAATTATGGACAGGAACAATACATGGCTTCCACAGCCCTCTGAGTCGATGTGTTGAGTTGCCACAGTACAGAAACGCAACAAGGCTTGTTGCTCGTACTACTCAATTTGTGCAGGCTCAGTTCCAACACCAGGCATGGCCCATTTGACTCCTCATTGTTCTGCTTCCTGCCCCATAATTTTACTAGCGTAAGCTGTTGCTTTCACTCTCCCTCCTGCATTTTATTGGTGTAAGTTAAAGTGCTGCCTTGCAGTTTTATAGCTAATGAGCTTGGATCAAACTAGCCACACAGCAGAGGACCTACTCCACTCTATCAAGCATAACATATTCCACTAGATGGCTTCACACAAAGAATTGTGGAGTGTTGCCAGCAAGAGTGGCAAGAATATTGTGGCTGCACTGCAGTTGGATAGAATAAATCCTTGTCCCTGCATGGCGGATGTGCTAAATTTTGGTGGTGTACCCCTTAATGCATGGCTGAAATGAGGTGCTGCTCATGGCCAGAAAAACATGACCCGCCCTTGCACCGACTCATCTGCAGTTTTCCAACTCACTGGAATTCTACCCTGAAAATGCTGGAGCATCTGTGTGAGCAGCAGAAGGCGGTGAATGATTACTGCATGCATCAAACCACAGGGACAATATGTTATTTTGAAATCTGCCTGTGACTGAATTCACGCACCCCAGATGTCACTGCTGGGGCCTGTGATTGGGCCTCAACAGTCACGTAAGGCACGCAATCGTTCAGTCCTCTTCTGCCTGCGACTGAGGTCACACACCCCAGACGTCACTGCTGGCACCTGTAATGGGCCTCAGCAGTCATGTAAGGCGCGCTGATTTCATTATGCCAGAAGAGCCCCAAAGAGGATGCTGGAAACCATTAGAGTGGTGAGTATAAGTATTTGTTATTTTTAATCACTTTCCCTGGGCAGGCTACTATTGGAAAGGGCCCCAGCATTATGTAATGTCTGTACATGTCAACGGGCCCCTTTCCAATAGTTTTCTTTCCATTAAGATGTAAAGCAGTTGGGGAACTAGGCAATCACCGACCACTATCATGGTGGTCTGGGGCCCACTAGCCAAATTCAGCTGGCCACAGGCCTCATACCCCTCTGGGCCCGGTCGCACCTATTGCATCTCACTACATCATAGGCTATAGCACAGTTCAGAAAAAGAAGTAGGAATTACAGCAATAACTATGAGAATCAAGCAATTACACAGCTAGATTAATGTTAGAATTCAATAGACAAAGGACAGGTTCATAGACAGGGACTGGTGAAATCTGTGCTTCGTCTGCTGCTTCTTAAACAGACAGTTAATCCTTTCATTGCCATCCATCTAATATTTCTGACACTTGTGCAATAGAGCAATTTCATCTCTATATGCATTCTTTAAATATACTTTTTTACTGACAATCCTGATAGTGGAAAATGTTATATTAAGGACTTTTTAGGGCAAGAATTATGTTGCTCACTCAATATACAGTCTACTCTGCGCTAATTTTGAAAAACATTTTGTAATTTCATGTTTTGTTTTGTTTTTGTTTTTTTTCCCATCTAGTGACTGACCCACACACAGTGTGAAGGATCACTGTTGTTAATCTGAACAAAATATTTTAAGCATGTCTCTGTATACACAAGTGCGCATATACATGTACATACACACAGTAGTGCATCCTCTGCTAATGTAAAAAAAGAATCTCCGTTATTTCAGCGTTTTTTGGTGTGTTCACCCAATATACAGTCTTAATCAAACACAAAAAAGGGCTAATAACCAAATAATATGAAAAACACTGTGGATCATGTAAGACTATAGAACAACAAAATATCATGACCACAAATAAATAAAATAATATCATTTTATTAACATAAATAATAATATAAACATATATGGGGGAATAAATAATAGAGGTACACCATAATGAAGACAGGGAGGAATAATAGGGGCCACAGTAACAATAAATAGGGGATATACATTCATATGAAAAAGTTTGGGCACCCCTATTAATCTTAATAATTTTTAGTTCTAAATATTTGGGTGTGGGGCGGAGCCTGTCTGTGGAACGGAATGGCCGCATAGGTGCATAGCTCTAGGCCTGAGTCCACCTAAGCGACAGCATTAGCAACGTGCCCATGGGATATAATACTCCACACGATAACGGGAAAGCTTGCCACCGTCAGAGATGCCACGAAAGAGGAAATCTGCGGTAAAACCGCAGAAAATCTCCGATTTTTACTTCCCTCACAGCGGAGGGGAAGATCAAAATGGCGACGGTTTGCGCTCCGCCGCTATCTCCGGAGCCTCAACTCCGTCTCGAGACCCTCCGGAGGAGACACTAACCTTGTCAGCGCAACGGAGGACGCTCTCGGCGCCGTCGATACCGCAGCTGCTGGAGTGCGGGGTTCCGGCGACACAGGAGCCCCCCTCTCCCCGGCGGGCCGGGGAGAGCGCTGTTCCGAGGCCTACTCATGCCGACACACCCGAGGCCTTCAGGCCTATGCAGCGCAGAGACACCGTTATCACCCACCGCTAGCCCGGTCAAACAGAAGCCCAGGCTCCAGAACACCGAGTGTCAAAAAGGAGAGGTGAGCAATACTACACAGCACATGTCGCCATCTACCGATTTTTTTGCAGATATTCCGGCAACAGAGAGTTTACTCACTGAGGCCTCCATGAAAAGCATGCTAATGGCCTTCTGTAAATCACTGACAACAGATATGTCCTTAATGGTTAAACCGCTAGATAGAGACCTTCAGGAATTGCAGAAACGCACTGTTCATGTGGAATCTAAAATGGCGGAATTTGCTGCATCACACAATGTTCTGATAGATGCACACTATGAGGTGGAAAAAGACGTGTCATTTCTAAAAGCTAAAATAGCAGATCTGGAGGATTGCTCGAGGCGCAACAATTTGAAATTTAGAGGAATTCCAGAGTCAGTTTCTGCAAGTAATTTAACAGTATTCCTCCAAGACCTGATACGCACGCTAATACCAAATCTTACGATAATGGACTTAACCATTGATAGAGCGCATAGAGTCCCAAGGCCCTCACACCTAGATGAAGCCGTACCCAGAGATGTCTTAGGAAATATCCACTTTTACCGTACTAAAGAGCTGGTGCTACTGACTTGACGGAAAAGTGGCTGTTTACCTGACCCATACCATAAAATATCCATCTACTCTGATCTTTCGGCCGCAACACTACAATTACGAAGGCAATTTATCCCTATAACTACAGCTCTACGCCAGAATAACATCCTTTATAAATGGGGATTCCCGGTCAAAGTGATCGTATCCCGGAATAACCTTACTCATATCATCAAATCTCCGGAAGACGGCAAGAAGTTGCTACTTAAATGGGACATTCCAACCACTGACCTGGCACCCAAACTACTACCTGGCCCCGTGTCTCATGGATGGCTTCAAACGAAAACCCCAAAGCGTCCACCAAAAGGGCTGCACAGCTAGAGACTCACCTGACAAGGGATTTCGTATGTCCACTACTACTGAACATATCCCCCCAGGATTACAACAGCCGCTGGTCTGCTGTACTGCATTTTTTTTTCTTTGTTTTGTTTAGGTGGCTTACCCACTGGTTTCTTTGTTTCTATAGTTTGTTTTTTCCTCGGTTCTGGCACATGGGGCGACGTGAATACATAAGGCTGAGACGAATCTGCTTCCTACTACTACTGGTAACTTCTGATGTGGGTGGTTGTGGTAAGATCTTTGAAGCATTACTAACTGTGATCTATGGTACTTAAAATTATGTCTATGAATGTCAGAGGCTTGAACTCCCCTCACAAGAGAGCCAATTTGTGGCGAGAGGCCCGAGTTCAAGGCTGTGACATTCTTGCAGTTCAAGAAACGCATCTTTTAGAGGTAGATGCCACTCGTATTAGACACTCCTCATACCCACATATATTTCAAGCTCACTGCTCCTCCAAACGTAGGGGAACATTAATTGGGATCAGAGATTCGGTGGCATTTCAGCTGGTGTCCCATTATGCTGACCCTGGAGGGCGATTTGTTATACTAGTCTGCATTCTCAACAACGTCACATACACGTTAGTCTCGGTATACGCCCCAAATAGAAGACAGGTGTCATTTTTAGGGAGACTCATGAGAACAGTGGAACGGAGAAAACAAGGATGCTTAGTAATGATGGGAGACTTTAACATGGCTCCAGACTCAGCAGTAGACACTACTTCTGGCGCAACGACACGTCATCCTTCATTTTCACAAGCTATATGGCGTCACGAATTATTTGATATTTGGCGTATCCTTCATAATACTGAAAAAGATTACACCTACTATTCTACTGTACACAACAGCTATTCGCGAATAGATTTATTTTTACTAGAACAAACTAGTATTCCCCTTGCCGTAAAGTCGGATATTTCGCAAATAACATGGTCAGACCATGCACCAATAACCTTGACTCTAAGGGAAAAATACGAATGTCCTAGAGCGTATGTGTGGAGGTGCAATGAATTCTTAATGTCGCAGCCAAAATATAAAGCAATTTTGGAAAAGGATCTGAAGGAATTCTTTCTGATCAATACTCCCTCTGCCTCTAGCCCTGACGTATTGTGGAACTCACATAAAGCTTTTATAAGAGGAACATTTATTCGCTTGGGACACAATGAAAAGAAAACCAGGTTAGCAGAAATTGATCGGCTACTGCACCAAATAAAATCTATAGATAACAGTAATAAAAAGTCTCCTTCCCCCTTCAATGCAGCAAAACTGGTGACACTACGTCATCAACTGACAGCCTGTCTACTACATAATTATGAGAAAAATTTGAAAAAGGTGAAAGCGACTTATTATTCTCAATCTAATAAGGCAGGTAAGCTCCTAGCGTCCAAGCTTAAACAAAATCATGCAAGGTCTAAAATCCCATTTCTTCAGAGTAAAGATAGCACATACAAAATATATGACCCTAGTGGCATTGCCAATGCCTTTAAAGCTTTCTATGAAGACTTATACAACATTAGAGAGGACTCCTCTATAACACTTCCAACGAAACAAGAAATTGCCAACTTTCTTGCAAATACTCAACTACCCACACTCACAGAAACACAATTGGACTCCCTGAATGAGCCCATCTCGCCATCAGAATTACTGCCAGTAATCAAGTCGCTGCCACCTAGAAAATCCCCGGGCCCAGACAGCCTCACTAATGAATATTACAAAAAGTTTTCTCCAATCCTGCTGAACCCGCTGTTGTCCTTTTTGACAGCTGTGGTGGACTCTGGCACTATCCCAAGGAAAAACCAAGAAGCCCTGGTGGTGACGTTGCCTAAACCGGGCAAGCCTGCCACCAGTCCTCAAAATTTTCGACCGATCTCACTATTAAACTCAGATTTAAAAATTTACGCCAAAATTATAGCGAATAGAATAGCAGCTTGTCTTCCGAGCCTAATAAATCACGACCAAGTGGGATTCGTGAAGGGGAGACAATCATATGACAACACTAGATGCATTTTGAATATTATACACCACATTAATTCTAGAAAGATGGAGGCGGTGATTCTTGCATTGGATGCCGAGAAGGCGTTCGACCGCATTTGCTGGTCTTATGCCTTCTTGGTGCTTAAAAACATGGGGTTTGCTGGAGCTATATTAAGAGCAGTCGAGGCACTGTACTCTGCACCATCTGCAAGAGTATTCACTAATGGGGTAGTGTCGGATCCCTTTTTAATAACGAACGGAACTAGACAGGGGTGCCCCCTTTCGCCATTGATATTCGTTCTTTCGATGGAACCACTGGCCCAGATACTTAGACTAGACCCAGAGGTAGGGGGCGTTGCTATACGGGACAAAACTCATCTCATATCACTGTATGCAGATGATATCATTCTTACTCTGTCCAAACCACGAGAGTCCATTCCCCGACTTATGGAGATCATTGCCAAATTCGGACACCTATCATTTTATAAATTAAATATGGCCAAATCACAAGCCCTATCTTTACATATCCCTCCCTTTTTGCTTCAATCCCTACAAGCGAAATATGACTTTGACTGGAGGAAAGATGGCGTTCAATATCTGGGGATGCAGGTGACACCCTCCACAGGGGCCCTATATTGAAATAATTATACACCTATGTTGAAAACACTACAGGACGAGATGGAGCGCATGTCCAAAATAGACGTGTCTTGGATGGGACGCGTTTCGGCCTTTAAGATGCTATTATTGCCTAGACTACTATATTTGTTTCGCAAACTCCCGATTTCCGTCCCGGTTTCGTTTTTCGAAACCATGCAAAGGACGATTTCAAAATTCGTATGGAATGGAAAGAGACCCAGAGTCAACAAAAGCTTCCTATTTAAACAAAAAGAGGCGGGAGGACTGGGAGTACCAGTGGTAAGGAATTACTACATAGCGTCCTTAGTTACACAGTGTGCTAGATGGAGATCAGCTGACACCTCGGTTCCATGGATACATATAGAGCAATCGTTTATATATTCCTTAAGATTGGAGGATACCTTGTGGGCGCCCTTCTGGAATATTCCTATGCCTGAGTCCTTATCCCCAGTCATGCAAGCAGCAGTGTCCGCATGGAAGCTAATTCACAGAAAAACAATCCCTACCAGCCACTTTCATGCCTCAGAGATGCCTTTATCACTTACGACCTGGGTAATAGAAGACCTAGTAATTTCGGAGTGGGAAGCGAAGGGGATTACACAGGTCTCCCACTTACAGTCCGATACCAAACAATTTTTACCATTTACAGACCTAACACAGAAATTTGGAATTCAGAGGGGTGATTTCCTTAAATACTCCCAGATATGGCACTTTATCTCCAAAAACCCGGTATCGAAATTACCCCACAATAATGCGATATTTACATGGTTGTCGACTAAGATGAGGGGACTACGATTTCTATATGATAAGATGGATGGAGTGGCGACCTTTACTAGATCTGCACCATTCCGTTGTTGGGAGAGTGATTTAGGAAGAGTTATTACTTCAGATGAGTGGGAACAAACAATTAAATTAAGTCATGCATCCTTAAAATGTAGCACCCACATAGAAACAGCTATGAAAATTACTTTAAGATGGTACCGAACCCCATCCACTTTACAAATGGTGTACCCTTCTGTATCTGGGAGTTGCTGGAGAGGATGTGGAGGGAGAGGAACCCTGCTCCATATTTTGGGACAATGCCCCATAATTTGTGGATATTGGGAAAGGGTCTTCGACATGATATCGGAAATATTTAATTTCCGCATCTCCTACACCTCACCTCTGGCCATCCTATTAATTGGAATTCCCGAGGAGTTGAACAAATATAAAAAACTCCTCTGTAAAATCTTGACTATAGCCAAATGAATGTTGGTACAAAGATGGAAATCAATGTTCCCTCCGTCTGACACCACATTGTTGCAAGCCATTAATAATACATACACCTACGAGAGGGTAATTGCATTGGGAAATGATTCCCATCATAGCTTCAAAAACATATGGGACGCATGGATTAATTCTCGATTTGTAGCATAAGGGGAACCATGAGTTATAGGGAATCCGGTGTTAAGTATCGCGTTGGGTGTGGAGGTGTGGTGAATGGAGGCGGAAAGGAACACAGGAGAAAATCGTCTCGGATATGTCTCACGCTAACCCCAGAAAAGTGCCCAAATGTTAATGTTATTGTTAATTGTTTATAGCATATATAATCTTTAATCCTTTGTCTGTTGGTATACAACTCAGAAAATATACCCTGAACAAATTTTATTCAGAATGAAAATCGCAATGTATGTCAACAATGTTCTTGTATCTATCCTGAAACCCAAATAAAAATTATTGAAACTAAATATTTGGGTGTTTGCAACAGCCATTTCAATTTGATATATCTAATAACTGATGGACACAGTAATATTTCAGGATTGAAATGAGGTTTATTGTACTAACAGAAAATGTGCAATATGCATTAAACCAAAATTTGAGCGGTGCAAAAATTTGGGTACCCTTATCATTTTATTGATTTGAATACTCCTAACTACTTTTTACTGACTTACTGAAGCACAAAATTGGTTTTGTAACCTCACTGAGCTTTGAACTTCATAGCCAGGTGTATCCAATCATGAGAAAAGGTATTTAAGGTGGCCAATTGCAAGTTGTTCTCCTATTTGTATCTCCTCTGAAGAGTGGCATCATGGGCTCCTCAAAACAACTCTCAAATGATCTGAAAACAAAGATTGTTCAACATAGTTGTTCAGGGGAAGGATACAAAAAGTTGTCTCAGAGATTTAACCTGTCAGTTTCCACTGTGAGGAACATAGTAAGGAAATGGAAGACCACAGGGACAGTTCTTGTTAAGCCCAGAAGTGGCAGGCCAAGAAAAATATCAGAAAGGCAGAGAAGAAGAATGGTGAGAACAGTCAAGGACAATCCACAGACCACTTCCAAAGAGCTGCAGCATCATCTTGCTGCAGATGGTGTCACTGTGCATCGGTCAACAATACAGCACACTTTGCACAAGGAGAAGCTGTATGGGAGAGTGATGCGAAAGAAGCCGTTTCTGAAAGCACGCCACAAACAGAGTCGCCTGAGGTATGCAAAAGCACATTTGGACAAGCCAGCTTCATTTTGGAAGAAGGTCCTGTGGACTGATGAAACAAAGATTGAGTTGTTTGGTCATACAAAAAGGCGTTATGCATGGCTTCAAAAAAACACAGCATTCCAAGAAAAACACTTGCTACCCACTGTAAAATTTGGTGGAGGTTCCATCATGCTTTGGGGCTGTGTGGCCAATGCCGGCACCAGGAATCTTGTTAAAGTTGAGGGTCGCATGGATTCAACTCAGTATCAGCAGATTCTTGAGAATAATGTACAAGAATCAGTGACGAATTTGAAGTTACGCCGGGGATGGATATTTCAGCAAGACAATGATCCAAAACACAGCTCCAAATCTACTCAGGCATTCATGCAGAGGAACAATTACAATGTTCTGGAATGGCCATCCCAGTCCCCAGACCTGAATATCATTGAACATCTGTGGGATAATTTGAAGTGGGCTGTCCATGCTCGGCGACCATCAAACTTAACTGAACTGGAATTGTTTTGTAAAGAGGAATGGTCAAAAATACCTTCATCCAGGATCCAGGAACTGATTAAAAGCTACAGGAAGCGACTAGACTAGAGGCTGTTATTTTTGCAAAAGGAGGATCTACTAAATATTAATGTCACTTTTCTGTTAAGGGGCCCATACTTTTGCACCGGTCAAATTTTGGTTTAATGCATATTGCACATTTTCTGTTAGTACAATAAACCTCATTTCAATCCTGAAATATTACTGTGTCCATCAGTTATTAGATATATCAAATTGAAATGGCTGTTGCAAACACCCAAATATTTAGAACTAAAAATGATTAAGATTAATAGGGGTGCCCAAACTTTTTCATATGACTGTACATAGGCATACCACAAAACATCTAGTAAACACTAGAAAGATCAATATAACAAGCCCCCATTTTATCCTCACCTAGTCACACACTCCACCCCAACGATCGTTTCGCCAAACGGCTTCATCAAGGGGGCGTGTGGCATGGTCAGACAACCTGGTTTAAATATACAAAAATATCCAATCCACTAAAAAAGCACAGATCACATGTAAGAACGCACCTGAATGATCAATAATGATATATGGGTTCGGAGCCTGACCGTCGAACGAGATGGCAGCTTGATCTGTAGCTCTGCCGCTCGAGTACCCACAAACACCCTTTTAAATAGTGAGAACAACTCAAGAATGGTCAAAATTGGGAGAAATCGTACCAGTGAAGCTCCTGACACGACGAGGTCTCAGCAATCCCAGGCAGTCATGCAAAAATTTCTGAGGAAGAAAGTGGCCCGCTCACTGGTCCCAGCAGCTAAGATGGCGCCTGATGATAGCAGTGGCGCGGAAGAGGCGGTGGTGGACTCAGACGCTGACAGCATTCTGCCAGAGCACAACACCGCTACAATTACAAAAGGCTTCCTACGTAAGGCTCTGGCTCAGGCCATTGCTTTGGTCCTTGCGGAGTTGGGAGACTTGCGAGCCGACATGAAGTCCATAGGATGAAGGGTGGAGCATCTGAAGGGTGCCCAAAAAGAAGTGCTAAAATGCTCCAAGGAGATGGCGCTTCAGGTGAACACACACACTGATCACTTGAATAAGACTCACCTGCTCCTGGAGGACCTGGAGAACAGAAGCCGTCGCCGTACCATGTGGATCAGAAGACTTTCAGAGGCTTATACCGCTGACAAGCTCGCCGGGGTCGCTGCCGCCATTTTTTTGCGACTCCTGGGGAAAGATAAAACAGTCCTCCTGACTATCGAGCGTGTAGACAGGACGATCAGGCCCAAGCCAGAGGCCTCAGATCCACCTAGAGATGTCATATGTGCCATGCTCTCCTCAGCTGACACCGCTACTGTCCTCCGAGCTGCAAGAGACTGCCCGCAACTAACCTTTGAAGACTCCTAGATACGGATTTTTCTGGATTTGGCGCCTTCCACGTTACAAAAGCGCCGCATCCTTAAATCGCTGCTGGCTGCTCTCAAAGCTAAAGGTCTGGCCTACGCATGGTTTTTCCCCTTTGGCTTATCAATCCTTAAAAATGGGAGAAGAATAATTATCCACACCCCGAGTGACCTCAAGGCGGCCTAGCCAATACTGGATATACCGCCGATTGATGTACCTTCCTGGTTGCCAATCCAAAGGGAAGGCCTGAATCACCCAGCACTACCAGCACCCGGCTCCGCCCCAGGCAAGCCCAGGTCCCCGAGGGGAGTGAAAACTCTGGCCAGAAGACAAGCTCTTCTGGTCGGCCTGAGCCTGGACCATGTTGTCATGCACCAGCTGCGCCCTAGCCTGCATTTGGTCATGGAATCGCAGGACATACTCCACGACTGGCACACTTTGGATGGCCGTTTCTCCTTCCCAGGACTCTTTCACAAGAGTTAGGGGCCCACGTACATGTCTCTCGTACAAGAGCTCAAAGGGGGAGAACCCCGTTAAGGCTTGAGGCACCTCCCGGTAAGCGAACAGCAGGTGCGGGAGATAAGGCTCCCAGTCGCGCCCGTGGGACTCGACTAACATCCTGAGCATCTGCTTCAGGGTGCCATTGAACCGTTCACACAGGCCATTGGTCTGTGGGTGATACGGGCTGGACACCAGATGTTGCACCTCTGTTACCTTACACAGGCCTTGCATCAAGGCAGACATGAACTGGGTACCTTGGTCTGTGAGCATCTCTCTGGGAAATCCAACACGGGAGAAGATGCCTACCAGAGTCTTGGCCACTACATCAGCCCGGGTGGAAGACAGAGCGACAGCTTCCGGGTACCTAGTAGCGTAGTCTACTACCGTTAATATGAAACGTTTCCCAGGGGTCCAATGAGATCTACAGTCACCCGCTGGAAAGGTTCGGTTATGATGGGCATAGGTATCATTGGGGCTTTTGAGCCTTGCCCCGTCTTGCCCATCCTCTGACAAGTGTCACATGAACGGCAGTATTTAGCTACATCTGTCCCCATTTTAGGCCAGTAGAATAAGTGGCTGAGGCAAGCCTTGGTCTTAGCGATCCCCAGGTGGCCTGCCAGTGGAATATCATGAGCAATCTGCAACAACTCCACCCGATAGGGTTGGGGTGCCACCAAGTGTTTCTCCCTGATCCGACTTTCTTTTCCCTTTGTGGGGATCGTTTCCCGGTACAACCTCCCTTGCTCCCAGTACACGCGGTCCTTGTCCGACTCCAAGGGAGGTTGAGCAGCACGCTCCTTCAATGCGTCCAGACTGCGGTCAGCTTGGACAGCATCCCTGAACTCCTGACTGGAACCAGACAGAAGAGATGTGCATGTCACATACCCGCCGGACTCCTCCGGCTCCAGTGCGGGGAGGCTAGTCATGGCGGTCTCAGTGCCATCTCCGGGTGACAGAGGGAACGGCTCAGGGGTCGGAGCGCCATCCACCCCTCTAGCACTCTGGATGTGGGTTACCACCGCAACACCAGCAGTCCGTTCCTCATCCGGATCGGCCCTGAGATCCCCGTGACCTACCTGACCACCTGGCATATTGTCATCAGTTGGGTGCTGATCTGAGGTACTGGGTGAAGGAGTTGAGGTTGCCCCCAGCATCTCAGAAGAGCTACCCTGGAAATCTGCAAGGCAAGAATTAGCAATTACATTGACATTGCATTCATTCATTGATTCACAGTGAACTGCATGGGTGAATGGCTCAGCCAGGATCACACTGAGGGGGCTATCACCACCTGCAGATGTGGGCGGGGCTACAGCCAGGTTAACATTCCACAGCCCCTCATTTACATGATCACTGATTCCTTTAGCTGGGCACACAGCAGGGGGAAGCAGGCAGACCCCTCCCTTTGCCTGTGTGACAGGCTTCAACACCACATTAAAATCATCCTTCAGTACAGACATTTTGTCACAGCGAGGTGGGGCTACTCCCACCCCATATTGGGACACCAAGGGCCCCAAATCTGCTCCCAATAGTACATTGGCAGGCAGATCAGACATTATCCCCACATCACGCATTCCTTTTCCCGCACCCCAGTCCAAATGGACGCAAGCCATGGGCACAGTTAAGCGTTCTTGTCCAATACTCAGGGTCAGAGTTTTTCCAGGGATAATACTGTCCAGAGGGACCAAGTCAGGTTGCACCAGAGTAACATCCGCCCCAGTGTCCCGAAATCCCATGACCACTTTATCCCCACAGTGACCTGTTGACGGTTGGCATTGGATTGCAACCCCTCCCTCCCCCACCAAGTATACAGATGAGCCAGCTGCCGTGGCTGGGGAAACAGGGGGGTTCTTAGAGCGGTTGGGACACTCTGCCTTGAAATGTCCTGGCTGGTTACAGGCGTGACACCGCCGGACCTCTCCTTGGGACTTGGAGGTGGTCGCCGGGGCGTCCAGAGTTCTTGGGACAGGGGAAGTAGAGGGGTCACCCAGGACAGAGTTTGTTTTACCCCACTTGGAGACCGCAGGCTGTGGTGAACTCCAGCTTTGCCCTTCCTTCCAGCTTGAGGGTCTCTGCAGTGTGGCTCCTTTCTTGGTCCCTTGCTCCCTGGTGGACACATAGTCGTCAGCAATCTCTGCAGCCTGGTCTGCTGTCTTGGGTTTCCGATCACACACGAACTGGCGGACCTCCAGAGGGCACACCTGGAGAAATTGTTCCTTTATCATAAGGTCCCCAAGTTCCTGAAACGTGGTGACAGTAAGTCCTTTGATCCTCTGCCAGAATGTAGCCTGTAAGTGGTGCAGAACATCAGCATAGCTCTCTGTGGGACCCCGCTGTATATTCCCTGAACTTTTTGCGGTACACCTCCGGCGTGAGCCGGTATCTCCGGATCAGCGCCGCTTTGATGGTCTCATAGTCCACGTCCTCTGGTAAGCTCATGGAAACATCCAGGCCTTTTCCCTTCAGCCGGGGAGACAGGTAACGGGCCCATTCTGCCTGGGGAATATGATGCTGCTTACACGCCCTCTCAAATCCCCACAAGAACGAGTCCAAGTCCCTGTTATCTTCCAAGACTGGAAAGTCCTCGGATTGGATCTTTAGTGCTTGGGCTCCTGGCGTTTGTGCAGGGGAAGGTTGCACCTGCTGGGAAAGTTCCACCTTTTTTATCTCAAGCTGATGCTCCCTCTCCGCCTGGCGTTCACGGGCCTCTCGCTCAGCCTCTCTCTCAACCTGATGCTCTGCAGCAGCGGCAGCGGCCTCTCTCTCCGCCCGGCGCTCTGCAGCAGCGACAGCGGCCTCTCTCTCCGCCCGGCGCTCTGCAGCAGCTTGGTACTGGAGAATCACCTGCAAATGGGTGTTAGAGTCACCGACGTCTAGCTGCTGTAAGGCCATTTGCAAGTATAAGTCCGTTACCCCCACAGAACTGGGGCTACTGGTCCCTCCAGGCAAAGTTACCTCTGGGGTAAGGGCACCTGCTGAACCGTCTGGCATGGTGATGTTTTCTTGTGCCAGCCCCTCAGGACTTTGCTCCTCGTCCTGCTCGGCTGCAGCACCTTCCATGTCACCCATCTGCTCAGCGTTTGTATCAGTCAGTTGCTGACGTCCCTTGGCTCCACTTCTCAGAGACCAAGACATCCACTGGAAGCCGTTGCCAAATAAAAGATAGGACAGAAAAAAAAAAGAAGGGAGGGAACAGTACTGTACCAAACTTTCACCGTATTTTAAGCTTGATCTCATATCGAGCTCGTGCCATAGGATTGCCACAATCCTCAGTGTCTGAGTGATACCACACCCACACACTGTTATCCTAAGATCCCACTGCTGCCACCACTGTGAAGAATATCGCCTTGCCAAGCCCCTTGGCTTACCTGCGATCACCCTTCTTTACCTTCCACTCACAACCCGTGAGCGGACCGAGTTCGTAGGATAGAATGAAACGAGCTTTATAAATTTTATATATTTAATAACCCAAGTGGGTCGGTACTAATTAACAGCATATACAGAAATATACAATATTAATATGATCAAGCATAAATATACAAGCAAAAGAGCAATGATACAGCACATAAAACAAAAATGGGAATAAAGTATAGAGTAATACCAGACCCAAGGAAGGTTCCTGAGCACAGCTCTCTCTTAGCTGTCTCTCTTCCAGGCTTCACACAAAGACCCAAAAACCTCACCCCACCTCAGTGTGAAGACCCTGTCCAGCTCCACCCTTCACCCACCCCCCACAGCAGCCAGCCCTCTCCTCACGAAAAGAGGAATCTATGCCGGTTAGAAGGAAAGGTGGGTGCCTGGGTTAGTTTCAGGTCATTAGCCCACTCTCCCCCCTTTGGGCATCTGGGATATCACACTGTCGGGTCAGAAAGGCCCTCTCTCCATGGTATGCACATAAAACCACTGGAGCGAATTGACCACCAATGTAAACACAGCTCTACATTCCTACAGATATGTGAGACTGATACGAATAAAGAATGATACATGTCCAAGAAAGATACATGAATTGAGGGTCTCATCCTCACACAGGGGTGCCAGTTGTCCCCTACCCTGTTCATACTGGTGCTGGAAACCCTATTGCAGGCAGTGAGACAAGACCCTAGGATTAATGGAATGCCAGTTGGAGACTCTGTTTTGCATGCCACAGCATTTGCCGACGATGTCCTGTTCATAGTCTCAAATCCTGAGACGGGACTGCCAGCCTTGGTGGAGGTCCTCACGGATTATGGAAGACTCTCTCGCTACAAGGCCAATCTCACGAAATCTGAGGTTCTTAATATCACTTTACCTAAGCAGTCAGTTAGTAGGCCCGCACTTGTACCCCATTCCTGTGGGCACTATCCTCAATCAAATACTTAGGTGTCCACTTAACACCCCATCTAGATCAACTGTATAAACAAAGTTTCCCACTGCTGCTCGAATCTGTTAAGCGCAATCTAGCCTCCTACACGACCCTTCCACTCTCATGGTTTGGAAGGAAAAACCTCATCCAGACCTATCTGATGCCCAAATTTCTGTACCACCTGTCTATGCTCCCAATTGGCATACCAACCGCGTTCTTCAAGTCACTACACAGTATCTTCACTACATTTATTTGGAGACAAAGGACTCCCAGACTGTCCTGGTCGCTTCTTACTAAAGCAAGACGAGCGGGGGATATTGGCCTTACTGACCCCCAAAAATACTATAAAGCTGTGCAACTGAATTGGTGTGCCGATCTTACATCACCTCTGCAGACATCTATCGCAGTGGGTTTCTTGAAGAAGTTGCTCCCAACATCCTACACTGCCGCTCTCTGGACTCCGTCACTCTCCCAGAACAAAGTGGCGAAATCTTGCCTGGTTCTATAGGGCGCCTCAGTGACATGGATTGAGCTAAACTCCACATTGGCCCCTTACCCCTCTCCACTTATTCCGTTGGGGTTGATACCCCGTTTGCTCGGAAGTACAGTAGAAGCTTATCCATTTCTATGGTTCAAATTAAATGACCTAACGCTGAGAGAGGTCTCCTCTGAGAATGGCCTATTGCCTCTGGAAGACATTCTCCGCCTGTTGCCTGACCTCACACTGTCCTTCTTACTCAAACAACATTTACATTCCCATTTTGGCATGTTCCAGAAGAAGTTTCAGATCCGCTGTGAATTGACTGCCTTTGAGAAACTCCTCCTGTCAAAAACTAGAATATTGAGAAGGACTTTGCGCCTTCTTCATCAGTTTGTAGACCCAACTCCTTTCTATAAACCTGCATTTATCTCTTCTTGGGAGATGGAATTAAAACTCGAACTGTCAAAGGAAGATGTGGAATTTATCTTACGTAACTCTCATGGTTTCTCACAGTGCATTCGTCTCCAAGAGAACCACTATAAGCTACTCTCCCGCTGGTACAGAACTCCAGACTGGCTCTTCCACAAAAATCTGACAGCCAGCAATAAATGTTGGAGGTGTTTGGATCAGCCTGGAACTTACTTGCACCTGTGGTGGGCTTGCCCGCTTATCCAGCCCTTTTGGTCTGTGATCCAAGACCGTATACGCTCTCTCGGGAATTCTGACTTCACGCTCACTCCAGCCATGATATTCTTGTCCATACCATCTGCCGCCTACAGACCCTCTAGAAACTGCCTCATCTCTCACCTTCTGGCTGCAGCGAAATCAATCATATCTCTGTTTTGGCTCCAACCTTTGACTCCACCCGTGGCTCTCTGGGAGGAAAAGATGCATCAATTAGCACGATTCGAAGAACTGCTGAGCTGGTCTCGCAGAACACATGAGCGCTTTTTGAAGGTATGGTCCACATAGTTGGTCCATACAGCTGGGTGACCTCGCTAGACACAGTATGGCTCACCTCGAACTTATTGGCTGAGGAAGTGGAACCTGCTCGCCCAGAAGAGAGCTGACGTAGAGTTTTCTCGTCCACATTTCCTTTTCCATTTCCAGTTTTCTACTTTCATACTTTTTTTCGCTCTTCCCTTCTTCTCTACCTTCTCCTCTCTTGTCTTCTCTTTTCTTTCCCTCCATGTTCTGCCTCCTACCTTTCATCTTCTCTTCCCTTCTTCACTTCTTCCTCCTATATGCAGGCCCCTTCCTCCCCCCCCTCCATTCTTCCCCTTACTAACACACCCCTTCCCCCCCCCCCGGAACCGCAATACACTGGACCCCGAAAGGATGTATAAGAGTTCACTAGGCTCTCGGCCGTCTAAGGGTCTTGCGATGATGTTGTTGTTGCTGTTATGATTTTTTGTTATGCCTATTATTTCTACTACAATAAGCTTGTACACTCTCACTGTATGTACTGCATGTAATTTATGTCCTTTACTTGAAAACTCTAATAAAAATCTTGAATTAAAAAAAATAATGATATATGGGAACAAGATGGTGAATCGCCGGAAGAGTAGAGCTCCATGGTAACGTCAACGCGTAATTATAAGTAACGAGAGACTAAGCGGCATATAATAAAGTGCATTTAGGTACAAATCCCGCTTATCGCGGGAGTACGCGATGTAATAGGATCTAAAGCGCATGTGCGAAGGTTGTCGCCTGTTATCGCAAGATCTCACATTACAGCAATCAAACCCCGCGCATGCGCTAAATGAAAACACCGCTCTGCAATACCAGGAAGTATAATATATAACATACGCATGCGCAATATTAAAAAAGGACCTTATATAAATAAATAAATAACAATTATGCATATAAAATAGCCTAATAAATAGTGAATTGTGAAGTGAATAAAAGTGCAAGTGAAGCAAGCCGTGAAAAAGAAAAAAATATAGTGTATGAAAAGACCAATATACAATCTAATATCTGAAATCTAATATCTGAAAAATGCATATAATGTATAAGAGTGATAAAATGTACAATTCCAATGTACATAATAATAATAATGATGCAAGTGTGAGCATAAATATATAATGCACACATAATAATAATATGCATAATAAAAAAAAAACTTGGTCCTTTTCTTTTATGGTCCCCTTCTTGCATTTTCTTAAATACGTGCATAAAATGTGGAAAAGAGACGAATCTTCATATGACGCTCAGGAAACACCAACATAACAAATCTACAAAAAACATAAAAGAATTAAAAACATGTTAAAAGACCATACAACACAATGGGTCAACTGGGAATTCAAGCGACCAAAATAATAAACCAATCGAAAATAATTACAAAAATGATGCAAAGCTGATTTGTTCATTAAGGCCAAAGGGTTGTGTAGTTTTGAGTGTAAAAATCCATTTACACTCCTTTTGTGCAAGTAGTTGTTTCCAATTACCCATCCTAGGTTCCATCTTTATTCCAATGGCCAATACCCTAAATCCAGTTGGGTCAGAGTTGTGAAAAAACTTAAAGTGTTTGGGAATGGTCTTAAGTGAACCAACGTCCTCACAATTTTGAGATGCAACAATGCCCAACACGTGTTCACGAACCCGTCTACGAAGCTCACGAGTTGTAAGACCAATGTAAATTAGGTCACATGGGCATGTCGCATGATACACTACTCCCATTGAGTGACAAGAAAAATGGGAGAGAATATAAAATCGACGTATCCCATCACTGCCAACAAATTCACAACCAGAGTCAATAATAATAATAATAATAATAATAATAATAGTCCTTTAATAGTCCCACAATGGGGAAATTCAGTGTGTTACAGCAGCAAAGATAAGATAAGCAGATACAAATACAAATACAACATGTACAGGAATGTTCCAAGGTGAGAGACATTACATTAATAGCAGACAGACAGATAGGACGTAGCAGAGGGGGGGGGGGATTTAACAGGCATTATTAGTGCAAGTGACACATTTGCCACATGGACGACCATTTTTAGGACCAGAGCCATCGAACAAAAAACCTGCAGTTCTACTGGGAAAGTGACTCTGCACCAACATATCTCGCAGGTTTCTTGAGCGACGATACGTAATGGAAGGGCATGGCCCCACATAACGTCTAAGAATGGGATCACAGGTGAGTACGCCCCAATATTTCCTCAAAATCCGCTGTACCTGAAACCAACGGGAATTATAGGTGGTGATAAACCTTACCTGTTGTCTTGACTGTATCGATCTACTCCGAGTACGTGATGGCTGTAGAAGTTCACTTCGTCATGAGGTTGTAGCCCGAGCAAGAGCATCACGAATCCAACGTTCTAGAAAACCACGTTGTCTGATCTTGTAGTTAATTCGTGAGCAGACTTTGTAAACGACATTTCAGTAGAACAAATACGACGGGCCCTCAAAAATTGGCCTACGGGAATATTACGAATTAATGACCTAGGATGTGCAGAATTTGAGTGCAATAGCGAATTAGTGGCAGTATCCTTACGAAATAATTCAGTCTGTATGTTGCCTTGTGAATCCACACACAATTTTACGTCCAGGAAATCGATCTCCGTCGTGCTCCATTTATAAGTCAATTTAATGTTCTTATTATTATGATTCAATGATGTCAAAAAAGTTTCAAGGCTATCCGTAGAACCCTGCCAGATAAAGAGCACGTACATTGTACATTTTCAATAAATTCAACTGGTTCTGTAAGGAATATTGTTCTTTCCCACAGCCCCGGGAACAGATTGGCATAGGCGGGCGCGCATGCCGCCCCCATAGCTGTTCCCTGGAGCTGTAGAAAGAACGCCTCACCAAACATAAAAAAATTATGAGTGAGGATGAACTCCAATAACATAATCGAAAACTCACCCAAATTACTGTTCATATCGGACATAAGAATAAATGCTCTGATAATCTGACAGCTTCAATCCCGTCCGTATACCTGATGGAAGTATAAAGGGATTCAATGTCACATGTAACAAGAATCATATCACGATCCAAATGAAGGCCATCCAATTTCCTAAGAATATCAAACGTATCGTTTATAAATGAGGGAAGAGTTTCCACTAAAGGCTGTAGATGGAAGTCAACAAATTTGCTAATTTGTTCACATAACCCATTTGTGCATGAAACAATGGGGCGGCCAGGGGGGCATGTCGCGTTTTTATGAATTTTCAGAAGCATATAGAACGTAGGTACAGAAGGAAATTCTGGCAACAAATATGTAACCTCTTGTTGTAGAATAACCTCTCTGTCTACCCCAACCTGCAAAAGTAAGCAGAGCTCAGAAGCAAATTTTTGAGAGGCGTTAAAAGTAAGTTTTTTATAACATGTTGAGTTCCTTAATTGCCTATATGCTTCACGTTCATACTGAATCACAGGCCACAACACCACATTTCCGCCTTTATCAGATTCAGGGTCGGACTGGCCCACCGGGGAACCGGTGAATCCACCGGTGGGCCCCGAGCCCTGACTATTAGTCCTCATGTCATGGGGGCCCGATCGGGATCCTGACCATCCCGATCGGGCCCCTGACCAGTGGCATAACGGGCCCTGACCAGTGGCATACCGGGCTCGGCAGGGTGAGGTGCCCGTGGCCAGCTGGAGATGGCCGGGGCCCCGGACCACTATGATAGCGGTCGGGGGAAAGCCTGGTTCCCCGACTGCTATACATACTGTTATTGGAAAGGGACCCTGGCATATTGCAGGCCCCTTTCCAATAGATGGCAGCCCAGGGGAGGTGACTGAAAATAATAAATAGATATTCTCACCTCTCCTGGGCACAGTGATCTCTCCGGCGCTCCTCCGTCATGTGACTGAGGCCTGTGATTAGGCCCCAGCGGTCACATGGGGGCGCGGCCGCGTAATGACGTCAGTGCGCCACCACGTGACCGCTGAGGCCCAATCACAGGCCTCTGCAGCGACGTCGGAAAAGGGCCTGAATACGCTGAAGACGACAGGATGGAGCGAGGATGCCAAGGAAAGGTAAAGCAAGGTTAGTATGAATGTTTGTTATTTTTAATCACTTCCCCTGGGCCTCCGATTATTATACTCTGGGGTCTGAGGAGTGAGGAGACCCCAGAGTATAGTAATAGCACTGAAGCGGAGGGGGGGCTATTGGAAGCATATAATACTGTGTGGTGGGCCAGTTTGGAGCATATAATACTGGGTGGGGGCCACTGTGGAGCTTATAATACTGGGTGGGGGCCACTGTGGCGCTTATACTCCATACAGTGGCTCCTTCATTTTTTTTTTTAAATTACCCCGGGGCAGGTGAAAAAAACAAAACAAAAAAAAACAAAAAAAAACTTTCTTTTCTGTCCCCAGTGTCTCCCAGCGCAGTTCGATCCTGCAGTTCTGTTGATTTCTTCCAGCTAAAGTTCCCCCTGCCCGTGACCCCTGAGGCCAATCACCGGCCTAAGGGAAGGGACCTGGGACGTCACAGCCAGTGAGGACTTCCAGCAAAAAGAAGACAGCGGAGCTGTGGGACCGGACCGTGCTGGGAGGGCACCGGAGCATCGGAGACAGGTGAGTATATTTAGTATGTTTTTTTTTTTGGGGGTGGGGGGGGTTCACCCCCCCCCGGCTAATTATAAAAAAGAAAAAATATATACTGGACAACCTCTTTAAAGTGTGGTGCATTAGGGGGTATATTAAAGCGGTTGTCCAGGCATAATTTGTTATGGTTTATCCTCAGGATAGGCCATAGATACCTGATCTGTACAGGGCTGACCGCAGACCGATCAGCTGTATGGAGCCACTTCTAATGCCTGTCCTGTACACAATACAGGGCCGGAAGCAGAAAGCTCTGTCCACTGTATATTAGCCGGGCACCTTCACTGTATCTCAGCACTTATTGAAGTCAGTGAGAGCTGACCTGCAGTGAAGGCGCCAGGCTGCTGTACAGCGGATGGAGCTTTCTGCTTCCGGCCCTGTGTTGTGTACTGTACAGAACGGGCTCCAGAAGTGGCTCCGAACAGCTGATGGGGCCTGTGATGATTCTGCCTAAATATGGCCATAACTCAGCTATATTTTGGTCTCTGGGTATAGGATATCCCTTCTTCCTTGCTTGCATACTGTGAGCAGCTACAAGCCTAGGTGCATATTGGCAGTAGCGTCTAGGCTGGAACAATAGGGCTCCATTGTATTCCTATACAGCCCTGGCTGATCAAACAATAGTGCATTGTTCAAGCCTGGGCTGTTGACCAGATATGACTGATAACGGTATCAATTCACTTTGTCTCATCTACATACAAAGGGTCTGAACGTGATTGAATTAACTCATCAGACATACTGTCGCCGGTGACCTCATTCTGGGAGGGGGCATAAAGGGTATAAAAGATGAGGTAAGAGGTCTGTGAGGAGAGATATTGCAGGAGATTACACTATGGAGATTATGCTATGGAGTTTTGGGCTGAGACCATCACAGACTTCCACTGAGAGAGACTTTGACTGAGATGCTACTATGAGCAGGCAGGTTGGAATGCTGCTGCTGACGATGATGAGCCTACAAGGGACTGTGAGAGACTGTTATGAGAGCATGCAGGCGGGATTATCGTTTTAATGCGACATGCTGAAAAGCCTCCACTGGTGACTCACACATGCCATGTGTGAGTGTTGGACTATAGAACCACATCAAGGACATGTGCGGTAAAGTAATCATTTCACCTTTAATCCCTTTTATTTTATTTGTACTGTATCTTGCAACTAGTAACTGTGAATGCTTGCATATATCTGCATATCTGTTCTGATCTGTATATGTTAGATTTTAATACCGACCCATTTAGGGGTTAATAAATATATAAAATTTAGAAGGCTTGTCTTGTATTTATCTGTGAACCCGGCACTCACTGGCGGTGAGTGTGGTTTTTATATGAAAGAGGACTCAGGGTGTGGCCAAAGCGGTTTGGCGCACGGAGGATCTTTCACAGGGCCGTGTGTCAGCCCCCTACTGATCAAGTATTTATGGCCTATCCTGAGCATAGGCCATAAAAAAGATTAACCCTGGACAACCCCTTTAATATGCCCCACACAGTTTAATGTCCCCCCCACAGGATGTTAGCCCCCATCACTGCTCCCACACAATATAATGATCCCATCACTGTTCCCCATACAGTATGGGGGACCAGTGAAGAGGCCACTATGTGGGGGGACCAGTGAAGTGACCATAGAAAAATTTGGCCTAGACAACCCCTTAAAAGAGGTTGTCCATAAACTGGAGCAACCACTGTGGCGGCCGCCAGAGAGGTGTAAAAATAAGAAAATTTATAAAAAAAAGCATACTCACCTGTCCCCAGCACCTCATTGTCCCCTGCCTGTGTCTGTTCGGTCTCATGGCGCGCCTCATTTCTGGAAATCCTGTACCTTATTGGTCTTAGCGATCACATGAGGTGCAGGACTCCCAGCAAGGAGTCGCCGGCATGACACTGAATGGACACTGGCAGCGGACAACAGAGCACCGGGGACAGGTGAGTATGATTTTCAATTTACTTATTTTTTATTTTACACCTCCCGCCAGCTACATGGGTTGCTCCAATTCCTTCGGGGCAACCGTGGGAATCAGACACGCCTGTCTGAGCTCCTGAGACCAGAGGCTATAGTCTGTTTGTCAGCTCAGAAGAGAGGCTTGGTGTGTGGTGTTTGTGCAACAGCAGCAGTTTTTCCAGCCATAGTTGGAGGCTCCAACCCCTTTCCTTTTCCAAGGTTGGGGTTTTTCACCATGGAGCAAGGTGCTCCTGCCCCCCGAGCCAGCTTGGCGGGGGGCAGGAGGCTCTCAATGGACGGCAGTAGCAGCAGCAGCAGGAGAAGATTGGAGAGGCAGCAGGCTCCAGTGGAAAAAGGTATGGCAACCCGCAGCAAGGGACGTCTAGGTCAGAAAACCCCGGCGGAGGCTGAGCCCTGTACAAGTAAAAAGGCCAGCGAAGCCCCCCCTCCTTCCTTGCCATCATCAGGTTGGGGGATTCGGAAGGCTGGCGAGGATGTGCTTGCATACAGTAAGCGTATTAACACTACCCTTGAGGAATATGATAAAGCCAGGAGGTCCCTGTTCGCTATGGGTGCGGAGCTTCAGAGTGTCCGTGCCCGTAGTGACAGGGCCTCAAGGCATGAGAGACCGGCGCTGAGTAAGCAGGTCAAAAAGCTGAAGGAACAAATTAAAGGGCTTGACCAAAGATGCCGAGAGATCCTGGAGGGCGCGGGGCCTTTCAGGGAGAAACTCCTGAATGATGACCGTTTTTACCGCAAGCAGCAGGGGCGGCTGCTGCGGGAAGGCCTCGCGTCCTCCGAAAGCTCGGATCCGGAATATGAGACAGATACTGACTCAGAGGGGAGCCTGCTGGCAGAGTACGGCAGTAGCCGGAAGCCTACGAGGGTGAGTTCAGGTATTCCGACCTATACGCCCCCAGAGAAATTGGCAAGTTTACCCCAGCTACCGGAGAATTTACCACCATTACCGGCAACATCAGAAGACGATATGGGTTCTGCTGCGGGGAGGCTAATCCACGAAATATGCATGCTAGAATCCCCGGCAAGAATGGAGAAGATGGCTTTTTCCGTAGACGACCTTGGAAACGAGGAGGAATCAAAAAAAAGGAAAAAGAAGAAGGCTAAGCCGCAAGAAGTCGGCACCCTGAAATATGTGAGAGTCGCAGCAGGTATAACTGTTCCCGCAGGGCAACCCCCATTGACTCTAGCACAGGCTGAATCTGGGGTGTTGCCCGCGGGTGAGATAAGGGGGGCGCAGACTCCCCAGACCCCCGCTTTCTCTAAGTAGCGGTGTGGCTGGGGAGCTGGGTGCAGTATTGAAAATGGCGCCCGAAACTGCAGCGGACAAGGTCGGAAAAGCACCTCCTACGAAGGGAGGTAGAGAAGCGGTGAAGCCTGCCCCTGTGGGCAGGGTCAAAGTAGCGCCGGCCCCTCCCCAGGTCCATCGTAAGGGGAAGGGGCGTGTGGCTTGTCCCTCCCTTCCGGTTTCAGGTGCCGAGGAAGCCAATGAGACCAGTGATGCGGAGGCTGCCGTCAGCGCTAGGAGCAAGTCCGCTCCTAAAGCATTGAGCGCTGCGACAGCTGACGATGCGGAGGTCGAGGCAGAGGCACAAGTCGCCCCAGCTAAGCGGGAGGAGAGTGAAGCGGAGGCCCGGAATAGGCCAATCCCGCTCGTGGAGCCGCCCAAGGCCGCAAGCCCCGGTGTGAATGAGGTAATGGTGAGCGTGGGTAAGAAAGCGGTGAGTAAGAGCAGACTGGGGAGTAGGAAAAGCAGGCATCAGGAGAGGAGGGCGGAGGAGGGGGAAAAAACTGTGGTTCCAGAGAGTGACTTAGATGTTCCTTGTGAGGGAAAGGGGAGGGGGGGCTATGGAGGCTGTCACCCCTTGTGTTGCTGCTGCTGCTGCTGCTACTGCTGTCCCTTTTGTTAAAGATGCGGTAGTGGAGGTTCCTAGGACTTTGGAAAATGTAGGCATGGCTGCTGCAGAAGTAGCTTTGCCAAATATGTTTGCCCGGTCCACGCCTGCGACGCTGGGAACGACCGCTCCTGTCTCTGGTGTCCCGGTGGCCGCGGTGGTGGCCGGGCCGAGCGGGCTTCAAGGGGCGCCCGAAGGTGGCACTGGAGTTGCGGGGGCTGGGACTGCGGCCTCAAGCTTGGTACGTTCCTATGCCAGTGTCGCCTCGGGGGTCCCAAGGGGTGCCTCGTGTCCATCACTGGGGGCCAGGGACGGTGAATTACAACAGCAGCTCCTGGCGGCCTTACGAGCAGGGCAGAGAACGATGATAGTGGATGGTCAATCGAGGGACCTTAGGTTTTGGATTGAACGTTTTGGCCTAGGGAAGTTCCGAGATGAGGGGGGTGAGACCAGGTGGACTCTCCCGACACCCGGGCAGCGGCCGGTCCGGAGGAATGTAGTCCGTCTCGGGTGGGGGGGAGAAGGCCCTTGTCCTCAGAGGAGGAGGGTCGTCGAACTTCTGCTCGGGATGGGCTTTAGGGCAGGTGACATCTTTGCCCTCATTCACCCGGTCGGCTCCTCAGAGTTTGATGTCAGCTTTGTTACCCCGGGGGGCTTAGAAACCTTCTGGGGTAATTATGAGTTGGCAAAGAACGAGCCCGGCTGGCGCGACTTCAATGTGTGGGCGGTGTCGCGCCAGGATGCAATTAAGAAAGTGACCGTTTTGACTCGTAACGAGTCGCTTTCTTACATGGACATTATGACCTGGCTCAACAGGTATGGGGAAGTGAAAGACTTCCCCCGGAAGAACCTTGATGAGTTTGGCATTTGGTCGGGGGGCCTGGACATTTATGGTCAAATTGAAGCATGAGGATAACTCGGTGATGCATATCCCGTCCTCAACCTTCCTCGGGAAAGACAGGATTCTTGTCTTCTACCAGGGGCAGCCGAAGCTCTGTCACAGGTGTGGTGATCCCTCGCACTTGAGTGCCTCCTGCAGGGTGCAGAAGTGTGCCATGTGTGGGGGATTAGGTCATCTAGCTGCAACCTGTGATAGGATTCGGTGCCACCTGTGTGGTGACCTTGGTCACCCAATCGGGGCGTGTCCGAGGTCGTTCGCTAATGTCACCCTCCGACAGGCAGGGGCAGGTGAGGAGACTGTCCCTGTCACCGAGGAGGGGGTCGGAGGTGGAGAGACCAGGTTGCCGACGCGGAGGGAGAAAACCCAGCCACCATCAAGGGCGAGAAGGAGAGATAGGAGAAGGGAGCAGAGGGAAGGTATTATGTGTCTCCCCTCTGCCCCTGATCCCGCTGGGTTGGATTCTAATGCTGAAGTAGCGACGGGCACGGCCCTGATTGAGGAGATGAGAAGACTGCAGAGGGAGGAAGAGGCTGACCTGTCTTCATCTTCCCAGTACGTTAGTGCTGGGGAGGAACAGACGGTCAGGAGGAGAAAGTCACCGAGTAAAGTGAGGGTAAAAACATCTGCCCCCCCCCCTCGGCAAAGGAACGGAGACTCGAGGACCTTTCAGTGATCAGCCCTAACCGGTACCAAACCCTCTGCGAGGACGCATCAGCCTCAGGGGAGGCTTCAGAGGGGGAGGTGGGACCGTCGGGGGCTGCTGAGTCTCCCTCAGGGAAGGGCCCCCTGCCTTCAGTGGAGGAGGCTGGCCTGGTACCCAGAGATGGAGACGATGCACCTCAAGCTGTTTTGGAAACCGTAGTAAAAAATGTTACCAATACTCCCCAGGGAGAAACTACGGGGGAAGTCCATCCCTTGCCTGGCCAAACCGCACGAGGTGAGGTGATGGACCAATCCCAATGTAAGAAGAGGACCCGTAAGACGAGGAAAAGTCGCGGGTCCTCTTCTGACTCATCAAGGGGTGGAGGTGGTAGGAGGAAAGGGGGTGGGAAACTGAAGGTCATTGAGCTCAATCGGTCTTAATGGCAGTCCCCTCTCCACTGACGCTGGCCACCATTAATGTGGCCAGCATTAAGTCTGATACGGCTAGGTTTGCAGCCTTTGATTTTCTTGGCCGAGTTGAAGCTGACATTTTGTTTTTGCAGGAGACCAGGCTCTGTACTCTATCAGAGATAAACAGAGCAAGGAGGGAGTGGCGCAGGGGGCCCTCCTACTGGTCTCTTGCGGCTGAGCCGTATAGTGGAGTGGCGGTGCTTTTTACCGCAGAGGTGAAATGCCAGCGGCTGATCGAACTCGAAATGGGAAGGTGCCTAGTTTTAGACGTCCTCATGAAGGGGCAAAGCCTGCGCCTCATTAACATCTACGGTCCCCAGTCAAAGTGGGACCGTAAAAGCCTCTTTATGAAGATCAAGCCTTTTCTTTTTACGGGCAAACAAGTCATCTTTGGTGGGGATTTTAATACCATAACTAGACCCCAAGACCGAGGAGGTACCAGAGATAGACTGCCCTATGATGGCGTCGCGTTAAATAGCATAGTGAGTGAAGCTCGCCTGGAGGATATCCACATCAGGCATTCCCCAGGTCACCGTGGGTTCACCTTTCAGAGAGGAAGTGTTAGGTCCAGGATAGATAGGTTTTTTTTGAAGGAGAATTCCGTCACCACCCCTGTGTCCGTGGTGGAGGTGGAGTTCTCCGATCACTGCCTAATTTTATTTTCTTTGAATATTTCAGAAACCCTCCGGAGAGGAAGAGGTTTGTGGAGGCTGAATTCGTCACTCCTTGAGGAGGCAGCTGTAAGACAAGCCTTTGAGGAGTTTCTTCAGGATCAGGTACTATTACTGGGTCTTGAGGGCACTAGGTCAGAGTGGTGGGAGATATTCAAAAAAAGGGTGGCGGGATTTTTCCGCCGGCTCTCAAGCCTCAGGTCACTGGACATGTACCGCATGTACAGTGCACTGAGGAAGAGACTTGAACATCTGGTCTCGACCGGAGGTAGCCAGGAGGATATCTCCGGTGTGAAGGCTTTGCTTAAAGGGTGTCAGTATGATAGGCACGCATCCTTGGTTCTTGAGAGGGATTTCGGGAAATACCGCTCGCCCGACCCCTACAGGAACTGTAAGATGTCAGTGACTTGTAAGACAGTAACAGGCCTGATTGACAGTACAGGATCCCTGACAAGATCCAGGTCAGGGATCTTGGAGGTCGTCAGGTCTTTCTACTCGAACCTTTTGGCAAAGAAGGAACTGAATCGGGATCGGATTTCAGGTTTCTTGGCTGAAGCCATTCCTGAGTCAGCAGAAGACCCTTCTCTTGGTGTTTTGATAGAACCTATAAGGGAAGAGGAAGTCGTCAGGGCTATTGAGGGTCTTGCCCTCAAGAAGTCACCTGGCCCAGATGGCTTAACATCTGAGTTCTATCGGACCTTTAAAGGAGCGTTGGCTCCCCTCTTGACTGACGTGCTTAATGAGTGTCTATCCTCGGGCACTCTGCCAAAGTCAATGAGGAGGTCCGCCCTTATAGTTCTGTCAAAGGGTAAGGATCCGAGCCGTATTGAGAACTGGCGGCCCATAGCACTTCTCAATACGGACCGAAAGATTCTGGCGAAGGTACTTTTCAACCGGCTGGTACAGTTTGCGCCCCGGCTCCTCTCGCCGGCTCAGCACTGCTCTGTTCCCGGTCGTAGCACCTTAAGTGCGGTCCTGAGTGTCAGGGAGGCTGTGGAGCAGAGTAGGGCAGGTCGGTGGAAGGGGTACTTGCTGTCCCTAGATCAGGCTAAGGCTTTTGACAGGGTGAATCATGAGTATTTGTGGTCAACTCTCTCGAGGTATGGCCTACCTGGGGGGTTCATTCAGTGGCTGCAGACCTTATATGCTGGGGCTGAGTCTTTCCCACTTGTGAATGGTTGGGTTGGTCGTCCTTTTGAGGTGGGGTCGGGCGTCCGACAGGGATGTCCCTTGAGCCCGCTACTGTATGTGTTCGCCATTGATCCCCTGATTAGACGGATTAATGGTGGGCCGGTGGCGGGAGTCAGGATGGACCTGGAGGGCACCTGCTCCCCTTTGAGGACAGTAGCCTACGCGGATGATGTCACCGCTCTTGTCTCGTCGCGGGAGGAGATTGAATGGGTGATGTCTGAAGTGGACAGTTACTCGGAGGCTTCCGGATCAGCTGTGAACAAGAACAAGTGTGGAAGCCTCTGGCTGGGAGGGGGAGAGCCTGGTTTTTCTCTCCCGGACACCCTCCCAGAACCCCAGGGGTCTGTAAAGATCTTAGGCATCCATTTTGGCCAGGGTGATTACCCACTCCAAAATTGGGAAGGTAGGCTTAAGGATGTCGCCCAGAGAGTTGATTGCTGGAAGGGTTGGTCCTTGACCCTGAGAGAAAGGGTTCACCTTGCCAAAGCCTTCCTGCTCCCGTTGGTGATCTATCTAGGTAGCGTCTGTGCCTTGCCAGAGTCTTGTTGGAGTAGGATCTGTTGCCTGTTCTTCCAACTGTTATGGGGGAACAGGCTCAACCTAATCAAGAGGGAGGTTACATACCGCACAAGGAGGCTAGGGGGGTTAAATATGGTTAACCCCGTGGTGTTCTTAATGAACACCTTTCTTAAGATCAATTTACCAAACCTCTCCTCCGAGGGGGCTCCTTCGTGGGTAGCCTCCTGCCAGGGGTGGTTTCGGCCCTTCTTCCAGAAATGGGAGGCAGGAGGGCAAGTGAAAGATCTTCGTGCACCCCATGGATATCTCCCGGCCTATGCTTCCCTGGTCTTGAAAGTGATTCGTCGGTGGGGTCTGGGGGCGTGGGAGATCAGGACTCAGTCAAGACGTTTTCTTGATGACAAAGTCCTGTTGACCCGCTTCCAGAAGCCTCTGGCGCTCAAAGATTGCCCAGGAGAAACCTTAGAGGGAGGGTTGCATTTTCTTAACTCCAAAAGGTTTCCTCGGAAGTTTTGGGATCTGACCTGGCGCTGCCTCCTAGGTAAGTTATATGTGAGGGGGAACTTGAAGTACCGGAACTCCGACGAGCGAGGCTGCCCTCGGGAGGAGTGTGGCGACATGCTGGAAAGCATGGAGCACTTCCTGCTTCAGTGCCCCTTCAATATAAGGGTTTGCAAATTGGTGGGGACCTCCACCGGTTGGCTGCGGCTGGCTGGCCTTTCCTACGCCGAGTGGGCCTATGGGGCATTCAAACACCCGGAGGGCAGGGACTGCCAGACACTTTTTATAGTTAGCGCAGTGGTTAGGTTCCACTTGTGGTCATCCCGGTGTCTAGTGTCGACGCGAGGCAAAATCCTCCCGGAGGTGGAGGTGGTTAAAAACATCATGGTGGACCTGGTGAGGGTGCGCTCTCAGGAGTATGAGGGGTTGGGCGCAAAAAGGGCTGGTACCCTCTGGAGGGGTTTCACCTTTTCTGTTCCCTGAGGGATAGAATAAGGGATTAAAAGGTAGTTAGGTTAGGGCCAGATAGGGAAAGGGAGGGCAAGGTTTTGCACAAGAGGTGGGGTTTGTTTGTTTTTTTTGGGTAGGGAGGGACAGGTAGGGATAGGGTAGGGATAGATTGATAGATAGGGACATAGTGGTAGGGCAAGTAGGTAGGGACGGGCCTCTTGTGCTCTCTTCCTGGTGGAGGGCTGGTGTGTCACCACATAGGCATTTTGTTTTGGAAATAGGATGAAAGGGTAAGAGGCTTGAGGATAACCGACCCTAGGCCTGTGGGAGGTTTATGGGAGGGAAGGGGGTGTCAACGGTTTATATAAGATTGTGGGTTTTGTTATTGTATTTTGTCTGGTTTTCTTGTCTGGTATTTTGTTATTTGCTTTTGCCACTAAACATATTTTTTTTGTTCATTTCCATTTTTTTCTATTTCCCATTGTATGTAGTTAAAAGGGTTTTTTTTTCTTAGGGGGGTAGGTTGTTTGGGAGGGGGGTTTCTTTTGGGGGTGGAGGGTTTGATATATAGGTTTCGTGTGTCCGGCCTGGCTCTGGACTATGCGGACATGGGAGGACATGAGGCGGAGAGCCAGGTCGGTTTTCAGGGGCTCGGTGGCGGGTGGTGCCAGCACCAGGACTATGCGGACATGGGAGGACATGGGGCGTGGTGCTGGCCGGGTGTGGTGAAGGAAAAAAAAAAAAAAAAAAAAAAAAAAAAAATTTCTAATAAGTTTCAGTTGGGGTTTTTTTTGTTAGTTTTCTGTTAGTGTTATATGTTTTCCATTGTATATTACTTATTTGGATTTTCTTTTGTTTCCAAGATAGGTAGAGTTTTGACTGGCGGACGACTGAAGAAAGACTGGAGAGTGAAAGGCGGAGTGAAAGGCAGAATGGATGGGGGCTGATTTGCGGCTGGATTTTCTTTTTGGTCTTTAATTTTGTCCCGGTTTCTTGTATCTTATTTATTGATGTTGTTTATGCTATGTTTTGGATTTATGTATTGTTTCTGTTTATGGGTTTTATATTGTATTTTCGTATGTGACACTGTTTGTGAATTTTTACTTTTCTAATAAAAATAGTTCCAATTCCTTCGGGGCAACCGTGGGAATCAGACACGCCTGTCTGAGCTCCTGAGACCAGAGGCTATAGTCTGTTTGTCAGCTCAGAAGAGAGGCTTGGTGTGTGGTGTTTGTGCAACAGCAGCAGTTTTTCCAGCCATAGTTGGAGGCTCCAACCCCTTTCCTTTTCCAAGGTTGGGGTTTTTCACCATGGAGCAAGGTGCTCCTGCCCCCCGAGCCAGCTTGGCGGGGGGCAGGAGGCTCTCAATGGACGGCAGTAGCAGCAGCAGCAGGAGAAGATTGGAGAGGCAGCAGGCTCCAGTGGAAAAAGGTATGGCAACCCGCAGCAAGGGACGTCTAGGTCAGAAAACCCCGGCGGAGGCTGAGCCCTGTACAAGTAAAAAGGCCAGCGAAGCCCCCCCCTCCTTCCTTGCCATCATCAGGTTGGGGGATTCGGAAGGCTGGCGAGGATGTGCTTGCATACAGTAAGCGTATTAACACTACCCTTGAGGAATATGATAAAGCCAGGAGGTCCCTGTTCGCTATGGGTGCGGAGCTTCAGAGTGTCCGTGCCCGTAGTGACAGGGCCTCAAGGCATGAGAGACCGGCGCTGAGTAAGCAGGTCAAAAAGCTGAAGGAACAAATTAAAGGGCTTGACCAAAGATGCCGAGAGATCCTGGAGGGCGCGGGGCCTTTCAGGGAGAAACTCCTGAATGATGACCGTTTTTACCGCAAGCAGCAGGGGCGGCTGCTGCGGGAAGGCCTCGCGTCCTCCGAAAGCTCGGATCCGGAATATGAGACAGATACTGACTCAGAGGGGAGCCTGCTGGCAGAGTACGGCAGTAGCCGGAAGCCTACGAGGGTGAGTTCAGGTATTCCGACCTATACGCCCCCAGAGAAATTGGCAAGTTTACCCCAGCTACCGGAGAATTTACCACCATTACCGGCAACATCAGAAGACGATATGGGTTCTGCTGCGGGGAGGCTAATCCACGAAATATGCATGCTAGAATCCCCGGCAAGAATGGAGAAGATGGCTTTTTCCGTAGACGACCTTGGAAACGAGGAGGAATCAAAAAAAAGGAAAAAGAAGAAGGCTAAGCCGCAAGAAGTCGGCACCCTGAAATATGTGAGAGTCGCAGCAGGTATAACTGTTCCCGCAGGGCAACCCCCATTGACTCTAGCACAGGCTGAATCTGGGGTGTTGCCCGCGGGTGAGATAAGGGGGGCGCAGACTCCCCAGACCCCGCTTTCTCTAAGTAGCGGTGTGGCTGGGGAGCTGGGTGCAGTATTGAAAATGGCGCCCGAAACTGCAGCGGACAAGGTCGGAAAAGCACCTCCTACGAAGGGAGGTAGAGAAGCGGTGAAGCCTGCCCCTGTGGGCAGGGTCAAAGTAGCGCCGGCCCCTCCCCAGGTCCATCGTAAGGGGAAGGGGCGTGTGGCTTGTCCCTCCCTTCCGGTTTCAGGTGCCGAGGAAGCCAATGAGACCAGTGATGCGGAGGCTGCCGTCAGCGCTAGGAGCAAGTCCGCTCCTAAAGCATTGAGCGCTGCGACAGCTGACGATGCGGAGGTCGAGGCAGAGGCACAAGTCGCCCCAGCTAAGCGGGAGGAGAGTGAAGCGGAGGCCCGGAATAGGCCAATCCCGCTCGTGGAGCCGCCCAAGGCCGCAAGCCCCGGTGTGAATGAGGTAATGGTGAGCGTGGGTAAGAAAGCGGTGAGTAAGAGCAGACTGGGGAGTAGGAAAAGCAGGCATCAGGAGAGGAGGGCGGAGGAGGGGGAAAAAACTGTGGTTCCAGAGAGTGACTTAGATGTTCCTTGTGAGGGAAAGGGGAGGGGGGCTATGGAGGCTGTCACCCCTTGTGTTGCTGCTGCTGCTGCTGCTACTGCTGTCCCTTTTGTTAAAGATGCGGTAGTGGAGGTTCCTAGGACTTTGGAAAATGTAGGCATGGCTGCTGCAGAAGTAGCTTTGCCAAATATGTTTGCCCGGTCCACGCCTGCGACGCTGGGAACGACCGCTCCTGTCTCTGGTGTCCCGGTGGCCGCGGTGGTGGCCGGGCCGAGCGGGCTTCAAGGGGCGCCCGAAGGTGGCACTGGAGTTGCGGGGGGCTGGGACTGCGGCCTCAAGCTTGGTACGTTCCTATGCCAGTGTCGCCTCGGGGGTCCCAAGGGGTGCCTCGTGTCCATCACTGGGGGCCAGGGACGGTGAATTACAACAGCAGCTCCTGGCGGCCTTACGAGCAGGGCAGAGAACGATGATAGTGGATGGTCAATCGAGGGACCTTAGGTTTTGGATTGAACGTTTTGGCCTAGGGAAGTTCCGAGATGAGGGGGGTGAGACCAGGTGGACTCTCCCGACACCCGGGCAGCGGCCGGTCCGGAGGAATGTAGTCCGTCTCGGGTGGGGGGGAGAAGGCCCTTGTCCTCAGAGGAGGAGGGTCGTCGAACTTCTGCTCGGGATGGGCTTTAGGGCAGGTGACATCTTTGCCCTCATTCACCCGGTCGGCTCCTCAGAGTTTGATGTCAGCTTTGTTACCCCGGGGGGCTTAGAAACCTTCTGGGGTAATTATGAGTTGGCAAAGAACGAGCCCGGCTGGCGCGACTTCAATGTGTGGGCGGTGTCGCGCCAGGATGCAATTAAGAAAGTGACCGTTTTGACTCGTAACGAGTCGCTTTCTTACATGGACATTATGACCTGGCTCAACAGGTATGGGGAAGTGAAAGACTTCCCCCGGAAGAACCTTGATGAGTTTGGCATTTGGTCGGGGGGCCTGGACATTTATGGTCAAATTGAAGCATGAGGATAACTCGGTGATGCATATCCCGTCCTCAACCTTCCTCGGGAAAGACAGGATTCTTGTCTTCTACCAGGGGCAGCCGAAGCTCTGTCACAGGTGTGGTGATCCCTCGCACTTGAGTGCCTCCTGCAGGGTGCAGAAGTGTGCCATGTGTGGGGGATTAGGTCATCTAGCTGCAACCTGTGATAGGATTCGGTGCCACCTGTGTGGTGACCTTGGTCACCCAATCGGGGCGTGTCCGAGGTCGTTCGCTAATGTCACCCTCCGACAGGCAGGGGCAGGTGAGGAGACTGTCCCTGTCACCGAGGAGGGGGTCGGAGGTGGAGAGACCAGGTTGCCGACGCGGAGGGAGAAAACCCAGCCACCATCAAGGGCGAGAAGGAGAGATAGGAGAAGGGAGCAGAGGGAAGGTATTATGTGTCTCCCCTCTGCCCCTGATCCCGCTGGGTTGGATTCTAATGCTGAAGTAGCGACGGGCACGGCCCTGATTGAGGAGATGAGAAGACTGCAGAGGGAGGAAGAGGCTGACCTGTCTTCATCTTCCCAGTACGTTAGTGCTGGGGAGGAACAGACGGTCAGGAGGAGAAAGTCACCGAGTAAAGCGAGGGTAAAAACATCTGCCCCCCCCCGGCAAAGGAACGGAGACTCGAGGACCTTTCAGTGATCAGCCCTAACCGGTACCAAACCCTCTGCGAGGACGCATCAGCCTCAGGGGAGGCTTCAGAGGGGGAGGTGGGACCGTCGGGGGCTGCTGAGTCTCCCTCAGGGAAGGGCCCCCTGCCTTCAGTGGAGGAGGCTGGCCTGGTACCCAGAGATGGAGACGATGCACCTCAAGCTGTTTTGGAAACCGTAGTAAAAAATGTTACCAATACTCCCCAGGGAGAAACTACGGGGGAAGTCCATCCCTTGCCTGGCCAAACCGCACGAGGTGAGGTGATGGACCAATCCCAATGTAAGAAGAGGACCCGTAAGACGAGGAAAAGTCGCGGGTCCTCTTCTGACTCATCAAGGGGTGGAGGTGGTAGGAGGAAAGGGGGTGGGAAACTGAAGGTCATTGAGCTCAATCGGTCTTAATGGCAGTCCCCTCTCCACTGACGCTGGCCACCATTAATGTGGCCAGCATTAAGTCTGATACGGCTAGGTTTGCAGCCTTTGATTTTCTTGGCCGAGTTGAAGCTGACATTTTGTTTTTGCAGGAGACCAGGCTCTGTACTCTATCAGAGATAAACAGAGCAAGGAGGGAGTGGCGCAGGGGGCCCTCCTACTGGTCTCTTGCGGCTGAGCCGTATAGTGGAGTGGCGGTGCTTTTTACCGCAGAGGTGAAATGCCAGCGGCTGATCGAACTCGAAATGGGAAGGTGCCTAGTTTTAGACGTCCTCATGAAGGGGCAAAGCCTGCGCCTCATTAACATCTACGGTCCCCAGTCAAAGTGGGACCGTAAAAGCCTCTTTATGAAGATCAAGCCTTTTCTTTTTACGGGCAAACAAGTCATCTTTGGTGGGGATTTTAATACCATAACTAGACCCCAAGACCGAGGAGGTACCAGAGATAGACTGCCCTATGATGGCGTCGCGTTAAATAGCATAGTGAGTGAAGCTCGCCTGGAGGATATCCACATCAGGCATTCCCCAGGTCACCGTGGGTTCACCTTTCAGAGAGGAAGTGTTAGGTCCAGGATAGATAGGTTTTTTTTTGAAGGAGAATTCCGTCACCACCCCTGTGTCCGTGGTGGAGGTGGAGTTCTCCGATCACTGCCTAATTTTATTTTCTTTGAATATTTCAGAAACCCTCCGGAGAGGAAGAGGTTTGTGGAGGCTGAATTCGTCACTCCTTGAGGAGGCAGCTGTAAGACAAGCCTTTGAGGAGTTTCTTCAGGATCAGGTACTATTACTGGGTCTTGAGGGCACTAGGTCAGAGTGGTGGGAGATATTCAAAAAAAGGGTGGCGGGATTTTTCCGCCGGCTCTCAAGCCTCAGGTCACTGGACATGTACCGCATGTACAGTGCACTGAGGAAGAGACTTGAACATCTGGTCTCGACCGGAGGTAGCCAGGAGGATATCTCCGGTGTGAAGGCTTTGCTTAAAGGGTGTCAGTATGATAGGCACGCATCCTTGGTTCTTGAGAGGGATTTCGGGAAATACCGCTCGCCCGACCCCTACAGGAACTGTAAGATGTCAGTGACTTGTAAGACAGTAACAGGCCTGATTGACAGTACAGGATCCCTGACAAGATCCAGGTCAGGGATCTTGGAGGTCGTCAGGTCTTTCTACTCGAACCTTTTGGCAAAGAAGGAACTGAATCGGGATCGGATTTCAGGTTTCTTGGCTGAAGCCATTCCTGAGTCAGCAGAAGACCCTTCTCTTGGTGTTTTGATAGAACCTATAAGGGAAGAGGAAGTCGTCAGGGCTATTGAGGGTCTTGCCCTCAAGAAGTCACCTGGCCCAGATGGCTTAACATCTGAGTTCTATCGGACCTTTAAAGGAGCGTTGGCTCCCCTCTTGACTGACGTGCTTAATGAGTGTCTATCCTCGGGCACTCTGCCAAAGTCAATGAGGAGGTCCGCCCTTATAGTTCTGTCAAAGGGTAAGGATCCGAGCCGTATTGAGAACTGGCGGCCCATAGCACTTCTCAATACGGACCGAAAGATTCTGGCGAAGGTACTTTTCAACCGGCTGGTACAGTTTGCGCCCCGGCTCCTCTCGCCGGCTCAGCACTGCTCTGTTCCCGGTCGTAGCACCTTAAGTGCGGTCCTGAGTGTCAGGGAGGCTGTGGAGCAGAGTAGGGCAGGTCGGTGGAAGGGGTACTTGCTGTCCCTAGATCAGGCTAAGGCTTTTGACAGGGTGAATCATGAGTATTTGTGGTCAACTCTCTCGAGGTATGGCCTACCTGGGGGGTTCATTCAGTGGCTGCAGACCTTATACGCTGGGGCTGAGTCTTTCCCACTTGTGAATGGTTGGGTTGGTCGTCCTTTTGAGGTGGGGTCGGGCGTCCGACAGGGATGTCCCTTGAGCCCGCTACTGTATGTGTTCGCCATTGATCCCCTGATTAGACGGATTAATGGTGGGCCGGTGGCGGGAGTCAGGATGGACCTGGAGGGCACCGGCTCCCCTTTGAGGACAGTAGCCTACGCGGATGATGTCACCGCTCTTGTCTCGTCGCGGGAGGAGATTGAATGGGTGATGTCTGAAGTGGACAGTTACTCGGAGGCTTCCGGATCAGCTGTAAACAAGAACAAGTGTGGAAGCCTCTGGCTGGGAGGGGGAGAGCCTGGTTTTTCTCTCCCGGACACCCTCCCAGAACCCCAGGGGTCTGTAAAGATCTTAGGCATCCATTTTGGCCAGGGTGATTACCCACTCCAAAATTGGGAAGGTAGGCTTAAGGATGTCGCCCAGAGAGTTGATTGCTGGAAGGGTTGGTCCTTGACCCTGAGAGAAAGGGTTCACCTTGCCAAAGCCTTCCTGCTCCCGTTGGTGATCTATCTAGGTAGCGTCTGTGCCTTGCCAGAGTCTTGTTGGAGTAGGATCTGTTGCCTGTTCTTCCAACTGTTATGGGGGAACAGGCTCAACCTAATCAGGAGGGAGGTTACATACCGCACAAGGAGGCTAGGGGGGTTAAATATGGTTAACCCCGTGGTGTTCTTAATGAACACCTTTCTTAAGATCAATTTACCAAACCTCTCCGCCGAGGGGGCTCCTTCGTGGGTAGCCTCCTGCCAGGGGTGGTTTCGGCCCTTCTTCCAGAAATGGGAGTCAGGAGGGCAAGTGAAAGATCTTCGTGCACCCCATGGATATCTCCCGGCCTATGCTTCCCTGGTCTTGAAAGTGATTCGTCGGTGGGGTCTGGGGGCGTGGGAGATCAGGACTCAGTCAAGACGTTTTCTTGATGACAAAGTCCTGTTGACCCGCTTCCAGAAGCCTCTGGCGCTCAAAGATTGCCCAGGAGAAACCTTAGAGGAAGGGTTGCATTTTCTTAACTCCAAAAGGTTTCCTCGGAAGTTTTGGGATCTGACCTGGCGCTGCCTCCTAGGTAAGTTATATGTGAGGGGGAACTTGAAGTACCGGAACTCCGACGAGCGAGGCTGCCCTCGGGAGGAGTGTGGCGACATGCTGGAAAGCATGGAGCACTTCCTGCTTCAGTGCCCCTTCAATATAAGGGTTTGCAAATTGGTGGGGACCTCCACCGGTTGGCTGCGGCTGGCTGGCCTTTCCTACGCCGAGTGGGCCTATGGGGCATTCAAACACCCGGAGGGCAGGGACTGCCAGACACTTTTTATAGTTAGCGCAGTGGTTAGGTTCCACTTGTGGTCATCCCGGTGTCTAGTGTCGACGCGAGGCAAAATCCTCCCGGAGGTGGAGGTGGTTAAAAACATCATGGTGGACCTGGTGAGGGTGCGCTCTCGGGAGTATGAGGGGTTGGGCGCAAAAAGGGCTGGTACCCTCTGGAGGGGTTTCACCTTTTCTGTTCCCTGAGGGATAGAATAAGGGATTAAAAGGTAGTTAGGTTAGGGCCAGATAGGGAAAGGGAGGGCAAGGTTTTGCACAAGAGGTGGGGTTTGTTTGTTTTTTTTGGGTAGGGAGGGACAGGTAGGGATGGGGTAGGGATAGATTGATAGATAGGGACATAGTGGTAGGGCAAGTAGGTAGGGACGGGCCTCTTGTGCTCTCTTCCTGGTGGAGGGCTGGTGTGTCACCACATAGGCATTTTGTTTTGGAAATAGGATGAAAGGGTAAGAGGCTTGAGGATAACCGACCCTAGGCCTGTGGGAGGTTTATAGGGAGGGAAGGGGGTGTCAACGATTTATATAAGATTGTGGGTTTTGTTATTGTATTTTGTCTGGTTTTCTTGTCTGGTATTTTGTTATTTGCTTTTGCCACTAAAAATATTTTTTTTGTTCATTTCCATTTTTTTTCTGTTTCCCATTGTATGTAGTTAAAAGGTTTTTTTTTCTTAGGGGGGTAGGTTGTTTGGGAGGGGGGTTTCTTTTGGGGGTGGAGGGTTTGATATATAGGTTTCGTGTGTCCGGCCTGGCTCTGGACTATGCGGACATGGGAGGACATGAGGCGGAGAGCCAGGTCGGTTTTCAGGGGCTCGGTGGCGGGTGGTGCCAGCACCAGGACTATGCGGACATGGGAGGACATGGGGCGTGGTGCTGGCCGGGTGTGGTGAAGGGAAAAAAAAAAAAAAAAAAAAAAAAAAAAAAAAAAAAAATTTCTAATAAGTTTCAGTTGGGGTTTTTTTTTGTTAGTTTTCTGTTAGTGTTATATGTTTTCCATTGTATATTACTTATTTGGATTTTCTTTTGTTTCCAAGATAGGTAGAGTTTTGACTGGCGGATGACTGAAGAAAGACTGGAGAGTGAAAGGCGGAGTGAAAGGCAGAATGGATGGGGGCTGATTTGCGGCTGGATTTTCTTTTTGGTCTTTAATTTTGTCCCGGTTTCTTGTATCTTATTTATTGATGTTGTTTATGCTATGTTTTGGATTTATGTATTGTTTCTGTTTATGGGTTTTATATTGTATTTTCGTATGTGACACTGTTTGTGAATTTTTACTTTTCTAATAAAAATAGTTCCAATTCCTTCGGGGCAACCGTGGGAATCAGACACGCCTGTCTGAGCTCCTGAGACCAGAGGCTATAGTCTGTTTGTCAGCTCAGAAGAGAGGCTTGGTGTGTGGTGTTTGTGCAACAGCAGCAGTTTTTCCAGTCATAGTTGGAGGCTCCAACCCCTTTCCTTTTCCAAGGTTGGGGTTTTTTCACCATGGAGCAAGGTGCTCCTGCCCCCCGAGCCAGCTTGGCGGGGGGCAGGAGGCTCTCAATGGACGGCAGTAGCAGCAGCAGCAGGAGAAGATTGGAGAGGCAGCAGGCTCCAGTGGAAAAAGGTATGGCAACCCGCAGCAAGGGACGTCTAGGTCAGAAAACCCCGGCGGAGGCTGAGCCCTGTACAAGTAAAAAGGCCAGCGAAGCCCCCCCTCCTTCCTTGCCATCATCAGGTTGGGGGATTCGGAAGGCTGGCGAGGATGTGCTTGCATACAGTAAGCGTATTAACACTACCCTTGAGGAATATGATAAAGCCAGGAGGTCCCTGTTCGCTATGGGTGCGGAGCTTCAGAGTGTCCGTGCCCGTAGTGACAGGGCCTCAAGGCATGAGAGACCGGCACTGAGTAAGCAGGTCAAAAAGCTGAAGGAACAAATTAAAGGGCTTGACCAAAGATGCCGGGAGATCCTGGAGGGCGCGGGGCCTTTCAGGGAGAAACTCCTGAATGATGACCGTTTTTACCGCAAGCAGCAGGGGCGGCTGCTGCGGGAAGACCTCGCGTCCTCCGAAAGCTCGGATCCAGAATATGAGACAGATACTGACTCAGAGGGGAGCCTGCTGGCAGAGTACGGCAGTAGCCGGAAGCCTACGAGGGTGAGTTCAGGTATTCCGACCTATACGCCCCCAGAGAAATTGGCAAGTTTACCCCAGCTACCGGAGAATTTACCACCATTACCGGCAACATCAGAAGATGATATGGGTTCTGCTGCGGGGAGGCTAATCCACGAAATATGCATGCTAGAATCCCCGGCAAGAATGGAGAAGATGGCTTTTTCCGTAGACGACCTTGCAAACGAGGAGGAATCAAAAAAAAGGAAAAAGAAGAAGGCTAAGCCGCAAGAAGTCGGCACCCTGAAATATGTGAGTGTCGCAGCAGGTATAACTGTTCCCGCAGGGCAACCCCCATTGACTCTAGCACAGGCTGAATCTGGGGTGTTGCCCGCGGGTGAGATAAGGGGGCGCAGACTCCCCAGACCCCGCTTTCTCTAAGTAGCGGTGTGGCTGGGGAGCTGGGTGCAGTATTGAAAATGGCGCCCGAAACTGCAGCGGACAAGGTCGGAAAAGCACCTCCCACGAAGGGAGGTAGAGAAGCGGTGAAGCCTGCCCCTGTGGGCAGGGTCAAAGTAGCGCCGGCCCCTCCCCAGGTCCATCGTAAGGGGAAGGGGCGTGCGGCTTGTCCCTCCCTTCCGGTTTCAGGTGCCGAGGAAGCCAATGAGACCAGTGATGCGGAGGCTGCCGTCAGCGCTAGGAGCAAGTCCGCTCCTAAAGCATTGAGCGCTGCGACAGCTGACGATGCGGAGGTCGAGGCAGAGGCACAAGTCGCCCCAGCTAAGCGGGAGGAGAGTGAAGCGGAGGCCCGGAATAGGCCAATCCCGCTCGTGGAGCCGCCCAAGGCCGCAAGCCCCGGTGTGAATGAGGTAATGGTGAGCGTGGGTAAGAAAGCGGTGAGTAAGAGCAGACTGGGGAGTAGGAAAAGCAGGCGTCAGGAGAGGAGGGCGGAGGAGGGGGAAAAAACTGTGGTTCCAGAGAGTGACTTAGATGTTCCTTGTGAGGGAAAGGGGAGGGGGGGCTATGGAGGCTGTCACCCCTTGTGTTGCTGCTGCTGCTGCTGCTACTGCTGTCCCTTTTGTTAAAGATGCGGTAGTGGAGGTTCCTAGGACTTTGGAAAATGTAGGCATGGCTGCTGCAGAAGTAGCTTTGCCAAATGTGTTTGCCCGGTCCACGCCTGCGACGCTGGGAACGACCGCTCCTGTCTCTGGTGTCCCGGTGGCCGCGGTGGTGGCCGGGCCGAGCGGGCTTCAGGGGGCGCCCGAAGGTGGCACTGGAGTTGCGGGGGCTGGGACTGCGGCCTCAAGCTTGGTACGTTCCTATGCCAGTGTCGCCTCGGGGGTCCCAAGGGGTGCCTCGTGTCCATCACTGGGGGCCAGGGACGGTGAATTACAACAGCAGCTCCTGGCGGCCTTACGAGCAGGGCAGAGAACGATGATAGTGGATGGTCAATCGAGGGACCTTAGGTTTTGGATTGAACGTTTTGGCCTAGGGAAGTTCCGAGATGAGGGGGGTGAGACCAGGTGGACTCTCCCGACACCCGGGCAGCGGCCGGTCCGGAGGAATGTAGTCCGTCTCGGGTGGGGGGGGAGAAGGCCCTTGTCCTCAGAGGAGGAGGGTCGTCGAACTTCTGCTCGGGATGGGCTTTAGGGCAAGTGACATCTTTGCCCTCATTCACCCGGTCGGCTCCTCAGAGTTTGATGTCAGCTTTGTTACCCCGGGGGGCTTAGAAACCTTCTGGGGTAATTATGAGTTGGCAAAGAACGAGCCCGGCTGGCGCGACTTCAATGTGTGGGCGGTGTCGCGCCAGGATGCAATTAAGAAAGTGACCGTTTTGACTCGTAACGAGTCGCTTTCTTACATGGACATTATGACCTGGCTCAACAGGTATGGGGAAGTGAAAGACTTCCCCCGGAAGAACCTTGATGAGTTTGGCATTTGGTCGGGGGCCTGGACATTTATGGTCAAATTGAAGCATGAGGATAACTCGGTGATGCATATCCCGTCCTCAACCTTCCTCGGGAAAGACAGGATTCTTGTCTTCTACCAGGGGCAGCCGAAGCTCTGTCACAGGTGTGGTGATCCCTCGCACTTGAGTGCCTCCTGCAGGGTGCAGAAGTGTGCCATGTGTGGGGGATTAGGTCATCTAGCTGCAACCTGTGATAGGATTCGGTGCCACCTGTGTGGTGACCTTGGTCACCCAATCGGGGCGTGTCCGAGGTCGTTCGCTAATGTCACCCTCCGACAGGCAGGGGCAGGTGAGGAGACTGTCCCTGTCACCGAGGAGGGGGTCGGAGGTGGAGAGACCAGGTTGCCGACGCGGAGGGAGAAAACCCAGCCACCATCAAGGGCGAGAAGGAGAGATAGGAGAAGGGAGCAGAGGGAAGGTATTATGTGTCTCCCCTCTGCCCCTGATCCCGCTGGGTTGGATTCTAATGCTGAAGTAGCGACGGGCACGGCCCTGATTGAGGAGATGAGAAGACTGCAGAGGGAGGAAGAGGCTGACCTGTCTTCATCTTCCCAGTACGTTAGTGCTGGGGAGGAACAGACGGTCAGGAGGAGAAAGTCACCGAGTAAAGCGAGGGTAAAAACATCTGCCCCCCCCCCCGGCAAAGGAACGGAGACTCGAGGACCTTTCAGTGATCAGCCCTAACCGGTACCAAACCCTCTGCGAGGACGCATCAGCCTCAGGGGAGGCTTCAGAGGGGGAGGTGGGACCGTCGGGGGCTGCTGAGTCTCCCTCAGGGAAGGGCCCCCTGCCTTCAGTGGAGGAGGCTGGCCTGGTACCCAGAGATGGAGACGATGCACCTCAAGCTGTTTTGGAAACCGTAGTAAAAAATGTTACCAATACTCCCCAGGGAGAAACTACGGGGGAAGTCCATCCCTTGCCTGGCCAAACCGCACGAGGTGAGGTGATGGACCAATCCCAATGTAAGAAGAGGACCCGTAAGACGAGGAAAAGTCGCGGGTCCTCTTCTGACTCATCAAGGGGTGGAGGTGGTAGGAGGAAAGGGGGTGGGAAACTGAAGGTCATTGAGCTCAATCGGTCTTAATGGCAGTCCCCTCTCCACTGACGCTGGCCACCATTAATGTGGCCAGCATTAAGTCTGATACGGCTAGGTTTGCAGCCTTTGATTTTCTTGGCCGAGTTGAAGCTGACATTTTGTTTTTGCAGGAGACCAGGCTCTGTACTCTATCAGAGATAAACAGAGCAAGGAGGGAGTGGCGCAGGGGGCCCTCCTACTGGTCTCTTGCGGCTGAGCCGTATAGTGGAGTGGCGGTGCTTTTTACCGCAGAGGTGAAATGCCAGCGGCTGATCGAACTCGAAATGGGAAGGTGCCTAGTCTTAGACGTCCTCATGAAGGGGCAAAGCCTGCGCCTCATTAACATCTACGGTCCCCAGTCAAAGTGGGACCGTAAAAGCCTCTTTATGAAGATCAAGCCTTTTCTTTTTACGGGCAAACAAGTCATCTTTGGTGGGGATTTTAATACCATAACTAGACCCCAAGACCGAGGAGGTACCAGAGATAGACTGCCCTATGATGGCGTCGCGTTAAATAGCATAGTGAGTGAAGCTCGCCTGGAGGATATCCACATCAGGCATTCCCCAGGTCACCGTGGGTTCACCTTTCAGAGAGGAAGTGTTAGGTCCAGGATAGATAGGTTTTTTTTTGAAGGAGAATTCCGTCACCACCCCTGTGTCCGTGGTGGAGGTGGAGTTCTCCGATCACTGCCTAATTTTATTTTCTTTGAATATTTCAGAAACCCTCCGGAGAGGAAGAGGTTTGTGGAGGCTGAATTCGTCACTCCTTGAGGAGGCAGCTGTAAGACAAGCCTTTGAGGAGTTTCTTCAGGATCAGGTACTATTACTGGGTCTTGAGGGCACTAGGTCAGAGTGGTGGGAGATATTCAAAAAAAGGGTGGCGGGATTTTTCCGCCGGCTCTCAAGCCTCAGGTCACTGGACATGTACCGCATGTACAGTGCACTGAGGAAGAGACTTGAACATCTGGTCTCGACCGGAGGTAGCCAGGAGGATATCTCCGGTGTGAAGGCTTTGCTTAAAGGGTGTCAGTATGATAGGCACGCATCCTTGGTTCTTGAGAGGGATTTCGGGAAATACCGCTCGCCCGACCCCTACAGGAACTGTAAGATGTCAGTGACTTGTAAGACAGTAACAGGCCTGATTGACAGTACAGGATCCCTGACAAGATCCAGGTCAGGGATCTTGGAGGTCGTCAGGTCTTTCTACTCGAACCTTTTGGCAAAGAAGGAACTGAATCGGGATCGGATTTCAGGTTTCTTGGCTGAAGCCATTCCTGAGTCAGCAGAAGACCCTTCTCTTGGTGTTTTGATAGAACCTATAAGGGAAGAGGAAGTCGTCAGGGCTATTGAGGGTCTTGCCCTCAAGAAGTCACCTGGCCCAGATGGCTTAACATCTGAGTTCTATCGGACCTTTAAAGGAGCGTTGGCTCCCCTCTTGACTGACGTGCTTAATGAGTGTCTATCCTCGGGCACTCTGCCAAAGTCAATGAGGAGGTCCGCCCTTATAGTTCTGTCAAAGGGTAAGGATCCGAGCCGTATTGAGAACTGGCGGCCCATAGCACTTCTCAATACGGACCGAAAGATTCTGGCGAAGGTACTTTTCAACCGGCTGGTACAGTTTGCGCCCCGGCTCCTCTCGCCGGCTCAGCACTGCTCTGTTCCCGGTCGTAGCACCTTAAGTGCGGTCCTGAGTGTCAGGGAGGCTGTGGAGCAGAGTAGGGCAGGTCGGTGGAAGGGGTACTTGCTGTCCCTAGATCAGGCTAAGGCTTTTGACAGGGTGAATCATGAGTATTTGTGGTCAACTCTCTCGAGGTATGGCCTACCTGGGGGGTTCATTCAGTGGCTGCAGACCTTATACGCTGGGGCTGAGTCTTTCCCACTTGTGAATGGTTGGGTTGGTCGTCCTTTTGAGGTGGGGTCGGGCGTCCGACAGGGATGTCCCTTGAGCCCGCTACTGTATGTGTTCGCCATTGATCCCCTGATTAGACGGATTAATGGTGGGCCGGTGGCGGGAGTCAGGATGGACCTGGAGGGCACCGGCTCCCCTTTGAGGACAGTAGCCTACGCGGATGATGTCACCGCTCTTGTCTCGTCGCGGGAGGAGATTGAATGGGTGATGTCTGAAGTGGACAGTTACTCGGAGGCTTCCGGATCAGCTGTGAACAAGAACAAGTGTGGAAGCCTCTGGCTGGGAGGGGGAGAGCCTGGTTTTTCTCTCCCGGACACCCTCCCAGAACCCCAGGGGTCTGTAAAGATCTTAGGCATCCATTTTGGCCAGGGTGATTACCCACTCCAAAATTGGGAAGGTAGGCTTAAGGATGTCGCCCAGAGAGTTGATTGCTGGAAGGGTTGGTCCTTGACCCTGAGAGAAAGGGTTCACCTTGCCAAAGCCTTCCTGCTCCCGTTGGTGATCTATCTAGGTAGCGTCTGTGCCTTGCCAGAGTCTTGTTGGAGTAGGATCTGTTGCCTGTTCTTCCAACTGTTATGGGGGAACAGGCTCAACCTAATCAAGAGGGAGGTTACATACCGCACAAGGAGGCTAGGGGGGTTAAATATGGTTAACCCCGTGGTGTTCTTAATGAACACCTTTCTTAAGATCAATTTACCAAACCTCTCCGCCGAGGGGGCTCCTTCGTGGGTAGCCTCCTGCCAGGGGTGGTTTCGGCCCTTCTTCCAGAAATGGGAGGCAGGAGGGCAAGTGAAAGATCTTCGTGCACCCCATGGATATCTCCCGGCCTATGCTTCCCTGGTCTTGAAAGTGATTCGTCGGTGGGGTCTGGGGGCGTGGGAGATCAGGACTCAGTCAAGACGTTTTCTTGATGACAAAGTCCTGTTGACCCGCTTCCAGAAGCCTCTGGCGCTCAAAGATTGCCCAGGAGAAACCTTAGAGGGAGGGTTGCATTTTCTTAACTCCAAAAGGTTTCCTCGGAAGTTTTGGGATCTGACCTGGCGCTGCCTCCTAGGTAAGTTATATGTGAGGGGGAACTTGAAGTACCGGAACTCCGACGAGCGAGGCTGCCCTCGGGAGGAGTGTGGCGACATGCTGGAAAGCATGGAGCACTTCCTGCTTCAGTGCCCCTTCAATATAAGGGTTTGCAAATTGGTGGGGACCTCCACCGGTTGGCTGCGGCTGGCTGGCCTTTCCTACGCCGAGTGGGCCTATGGGGCATTCAAACACCCGGAGGGCAGGGACTGCCAGACACTTTTTATAGTTAGCGCAGTGGTTAGGTTCCACTTGTGGTCATCCCGGTGTCTAGTGTCGACGCGAGGCAAAATCCTCCCGGAGGTGGAGGTGGTTAAAAACATCATGGTGGACCTGGTGAGGGTGCGCTCTCGGGAGTATGAGGGGTTGGGCGCAAAAAGGGCTGGTACCCTCTGGAGGGGTTTCACCTTTTCTGTTCCCTGAGGGATAGAATAAGGGATTAAAAGGTAGTTAGGTTAGGGCCAGATAGGGAAAGGGAGGGCAAGGTTTTGCACAAGAGGTGGGGTTTGTTTGTTTTTTTTGGGTAGGGAGGGACAGGTAGGGATAGGGTAGGGATAGATTGATAGATAGGGACATAGTGGTAGGGCAAGTAGGTAGGGACGGGCCTCTTGTGCTCTCTTCCTGGTGGAGGGCTGGTGTGTCACCACATAGGCATTTTGTTTTGGAAATAGGATGAAAGGGTAAGAGGCTTGAGGATAACCGACCCTAGGCCTGTGGGAGGTTTATAGGGAGGGAAGGGGGTGTCAACGATTTATATAAGATTGTGGGTTTTGTTATTGTATTTTGTCTGGTTTTCTTGTCTGGTATTTTGTTATTTGCTTTTGCCACTAAAAATATTTTTTTTGTTCATTTCCATTTTTTTTCTATTTCCCATTGTATGTAGTTAAAAGGGTTTTTTTTTCTTAGGGGGGTAGGTTGTTTGGGAGGGGGGTTTCTTTTGGGGGTGGAGGGTTTGATATATAGGTTTCGTGTGTCCGGCCTGGCTCTGGACTATGCGGACATGGGAGGACATGAGGCGGAGAGCCAGGTCGGTTTTCAGGGGCTCGGTGGCGGGTGGTGCCAGCACCAGGACTATGCGGACATGGGAGGACATGGGGCGTGGTGCTGGCCGGGTGTGGTGAAAAAAAAAGGGAAAAAAAAAAAAAAAAAAATTTCTAATAAGTTTCAGTTGGGGTTTTTTTTGTTAGTTTTCTGTTAGTGTTATATGTTTTCCATTGTATATTACTTATTTGGATTTTCTTTTGTTTCCAAGATAGGTAGAGTTTTGACTGGCGGATGACTGAAGAAAGACTGGAGAGTGAAAGGCGGAGTGAAAGGCAGAATGGATGGGGGCTGATTTGCGGCTGGATTTTCTTTTTGGTCTTTAATTTTGTCCCGGTTTCTTGTATCTTATTTATTGATGTTGTTTATGCTATGTTTTGGATTTATGTATTGTTTCTGTTTATGGGTTTTATATTGTATTTTCGTATGTGACACTGTTTGTGAATTTTTACTTTTCTAATAAAAATAGTTCCAATTCCTTCGGGGCAACCGTGGGAATCAGACACGCCTGTCTGAGCTCCTGAGACCAGAGGCTATAGTCTGTTTGTCAGCTCAGAAGAGAGGCTTGGTGTGTGGTGTTTGTGCAACAGCAGCAGTTTTTCCAGTCATAGTTGGAGGCTCCAACCCCTTTCCTTTTCCAAGGTTGGGGTTTTTTCACCATGGAGCAAGGTGCTCCTGCCCCCCGAGCCAGCTTGGCGGGGGGCAGGAGGCTCTCAATGGACGGCAGTAGCAGCAGCAGCAGGAGAAGATTGGAGAGGCAGCAGGCTCCAGTGGAAAAAGGTATGGCAACCCGCAGCAAGGGACGTCTAGGTCAGAAAACCCCGGCGGAGGCTGAGCCCTGTACAAGTAAAAAGGCCAGCGAAGCCCCCCCTCCTTCCTTGCCATCATCAGGTTGGGGGATTCGGAAGGCTGGCGAGGATGTGCTTGCATACAGTAAGCGTATTAACACTACCCTTGAGGAATATGATAAAGCCAGGAGGTCCCTGTTCGCTATGGGTGCGGAGCTTCAGAGTGTCCGTGCCCGTAGTGACAGGGCCTCAAGGCATGAGAGACCGGCACTGAGTAAGCAGGTCAAAAAGCTGAAGGAACAAATTAAAGGGCTTGACCAAAGATGCCGAGAGATCCTGGAGGGCGCGGGGCCTTTCAGGGAGAAACTCCTGAATGATGACCGTTTTTACCGCAAGCAGCAGGGGCGGCTGCTGCGGGAAGACCTCGCGTCCTCCGAAAGCTCGGATCCAGAATATGAGACAGATACTGACTCAGAGGGGAGCCTGCTGGCAGAGTACGGCAGTAGCCGGAAGCCTACGAGGGTGAGTTCAGGTATTCCGACCTATACGCCCCCAGAGAAATTGGCAAGTTTACCCCAGCTACCGGAGAATTTACCACCATTACCGGCAACATCAGAAGACGATATGGGTTCTGCTGCGGGGAGGCTAATCCACGAAATATGCATGCTAGAATCCCCGGCAAGAATGGAGAAGATGGCTTTTTCCGTAGACGACCTTGCAAACGAGGAGGAATCAAAAAAAAGGAAAAAGAAGAAGGCTAAGCCGCAAGAAGTCGGCACCCTGAAATATGTGAGTGTCGCAGCAGGTATAACTGTTCCCGCAGGGCAACCCCCATTGACTCTAGCACAGGCTGAATCTGGGGTGTTGCCCGCGGGTGAGATAAGGGGGGCGCAGACTCCCCAGACCCCGCTTTCTCTAAGTAGCGGTGTGGCTGGGGAGCTGGGTGCAGTATTGAAAATGGCGCCCGAAACTGCAGCGGACAAGGTCGGAAAAGCACCTCCCACGAAGGGAGGTAGAGAAGCGGTGAAGCCTGCCCCTGTGGGCAGGGTCAAAGTAGCGCCGGCCCCTCCCCAGGTCCATCGTAAGGGGAAGGGGCATGCGGCTTGTCCCTCCCTTCCGGTTTCAGGTGCCGAGGAAGCCAATGAGACCGGTGATGCGGAGGCTGCCGTCAGCGCTAGGAGCAAGTCCGCTCCTAAAGCATTGAGCGCTGCGACAGCTGACGATGCGGAGGTCGAGGCAGAGGCACAAGTCGCCCCAGCTAAGCGGGAGGAGAGTGAAGCGGAGGCCCGGAATAGGCCAATCCCGCTCGTGGAGCCGCCCAAGGCCGCAAGCCCCGGTGTGAATGAGGTAATGGTGAGCGTGGGTAAGAAAGCGGTGAGTAAGAGCAGACTGGGGAGTAGGAAAAGCAGGCGTCAGGAGAGGAGGGCGGAGGAGGGGGAAAAAACTGTGGTTCCAGAGAGTGACTTAGATGTTCCTTGTGAGGGAAAGGGGAGGGGGGGCTATGGAGGCTGTCACCCCTTGTGTTGCTGCTGCTGCTGCTGCTACTGCTGTCCCTTTTGTTAAAGATGCGGTAGTGGAGGTTCCTAGGACTTTGGAAAATGTAGGCATGGCTGCTGCAGAAGTAGCTTTGCCAAATGTGTTTGCCCGGTCCACGCCTGCGACGCTGGGAACGACCGCTCCTGTCTCTGGTGTCCCGGTGGCCGCGGTGGTGGCCGGGCCGAGCGGGCTTCAGGGGGCGCCCGAAGGTGGCACTGGAGTTGCGGGGGCTGGGACTGCGGCCTCAAGCTTGGTACGTTCCTATGCCAGTGTCGCCTCGGGGGTCCCAAGGGGTGCCTCGTGTCCATCACTGGGGGCCAGGGACGGTGAATTACAACAGCAGCTCCTGGCGGCCTTACGAGCAGGGCAGAGAACGATGATAGTGGATGGTCAATCGAGGGACCTTAGGTTTTGGATTGAACGTTTTGGCCTAGGGAAGTTCCGAGATGAGGGGGGTGAGACCAGGTGGACTCTCCCGACACCCGGGCAGCGGCCGGTCCGGAGGAATGTAGTCCGTCTCGGGGTGGGGGGAGAAGGCCCTTGTCCTCAGAGGAGGAGGGTCGTCGAACTTCTGCTCGGGATGGGCTTTAGGGCAAGTGACATCTTTGCCCTCATTCACCCGGTCGGCTCCTCAGAGTTTGATGTCAGCTTTGTTACCCCGGGGGGCTTAGAAACCTTCTGGGGTAATTATGAGTTGGCAAAGAACGAGCCCGGCTGGCGCGACTTCAATGTGTGGGCGGTGTCGCGCCAGGATGCAATTAAGAAAGTGACCGTTTTGACTCGTAACGAGTCACTTTCTTACATGGACATTATGACCTGGCTCAACAGGTATGGGGAAGTGAAAGACTTCCCCCGGAAGAACCTTGATGAGTTTGGCATTTGGTCGGGGGCCTGGACATTTATGGTCAAATTGAAGCATGAGGATAACTCGGTGATGCATATCCCGTCCTCAACCTTCCTCGGGAAAGACAGGATTCTTGTCTTCTACCAGGGGCAGCCGAAGCTCTGTCACAGGTGTGGTGATCCCTCGCACTTGAGTGCCTCCTGCAGGGTGCAGAAGTGTGCCATGTGTGGGGGATTAGGTCATCTAGCTGCAACCTGTGATAGGATTCGGTGCCACCTGTGTGGTGACCTTGGTCACCCAATCGGGGCGTGTCCGAGGTCGTTCGCTAATGTCACCCTCCGACAGGCAGGGGCAGGTGAGGAGACTGTCCCTGTCACCGAGGAGGGGGTCGGAGGTGGAGAGACCAGGTTGCCGACGCGGAGGGAGAAAACCCAGCCACCATCAAGGGCGAGAAGGAGAGATAGGAGAAGGGAGCAGAGGGAAGGTATTATGTGTCTCCCCTCTGCCCCTGATCCCGCTGGGTTGGATTCTAATGCTGAAGTAGCGACGGGCACGGCCCTGATTGAGGAGATGAGAAGACTGCAGAGGGAGGAAGAGGCTGACCTGTCTTCATCTTCCCAGTACGTTAGTGCTGGGGAGGAACAGACGGTCAGGAGGAGAAAGTCACCGAGTAAAGCGAGGGTAAAAACATCTGCCCCCCCCCCCGGCAAAGGAACGGAGACTCGAGGACCTTTCAGTGATCAGCCCTAACCGGTACCAAACCCTCTGCGAGGACGCATCAGCCTCAGGGGAGGCTTCAGAGGGGGAGGTGGGACCGTCGGGGGCTGCTGAGTCTCCCTCAGGGAAGGGCCCCCTGCCTTCAGTGGAGGAGGCTGGCCTGGTACCCAGAGATGGAGACGATGCACCTCAAGCTGTTTTGGAAACCGTAGAAAAAAATGTTACCAATACTCCCCAGGGAGAAACTACGGGGGAAGTCCATCCCTTGCCTGGCCAAACCGCACGAGGTGAGGTGATGGACCAATCCCAATGTAAGAAGAGGACCCGTAAGACGAGGAAAAGTCGCGGGTCCTCTTCTGACTCATCAAGGGGTGGAGGTGGTAGGAGGAAAGGGGGTGGGAAACTGAAGGTCATTGAGCTCAATCGGTCTTAATGGCAGTCCCCTCTCCACTGACGCTGGCCACCATTAATGTGGCCAGCATTAAGTCTGATACGGCTAGGTTTGCAGCCTTTGATTTTCTTGGCCGAGTTGAAGCTGACATTTTGTTTTTGCAGGAGACCAGGCTCTGTACTCTATCAGAGATAAACAGAGCAAGGAGGGAGTGGCGCAGGGGGCCCTCCTACTGGTCTCTTGCGGCTGAGCCGTATAGTGGAGTGGCGGTGCTTTTTACCGCAGAGGTGAAATGCCAGCGGCTGATCGAACTCGAAATGGGAAGGTGCCTAGTCTTAGACGTCCTCATGAAGGGGCAAAGCCTGCGCCTCATTAACATCTACGGTCCCCAGTCAAAGTGGGACCGTAAAAGCCTCTTTATGAAGATCAAGCCTTTTCTTTTTACGGGCAAACAAGTCATCTTTGGTGGGGATTTTAATACCATAACTAGACCCCAAGACCGAGGAGGTACCAGAGATAGACTGCCCTATGATGGCGTCGCGTTAAATAGCATAGTGAGTGAAGCTCGCCTGGAGGATATCCACATCAGGCATTCCCCAGGTCACCGTGGGTTCACCTTTCAGAGAGGAAGTGTTAGGTCCAGGATAGATAGGTTTTTTTTGAAGGAGAATTCCGTCACCACCCCTGTGTCCGTGGTGGAGGTGGAGTTCTCCGATCACTGCCTAATTTTATTTTCTTTGAATATTTCAGAAACCCTCCGGAGAGGAAGAGGTTTGTGGAGGCTGAATTCGTCACTCCTTGAGGAGGCAGCTGTAAGACAAGCCTTTGAGGAGTTTCTTCAGGATCAGGTACTATTACTGGGTCTTGAGGGCACTAGGTCAGAGTGGTGGGAGATATTCAAAAAAAGGGTGGCGGGATTTTTCCGCCGGCTCTCAAGCCTCAGGTCACTGGACATGTACCGCATGTACAGTGCACTGAGGAAGAGACTTGAACATCTGGTCTCGACCGGAGGTAGCCAGGAGGATATCTCCGGTGTGAAGGCTTTGCTTAAAGGGTGTCAGTATGATAGGCACGCATCCTTGGTTCTTGAGAGGGATTTCGGGAAATACCGCTCGCCCGACCCCTACAGGAACTGTAAGATGTCAGTGACTTGTAAGACAGTAACAGGCCTGATTGACAGTACAGGATCCCTGACAAGATCCAGGTCAGGGATCTTGGAGGTCGTCAGGTCTTTCTACTCGAACCTTTTGGCAAAGAAGGAACTGAATCGGGATCGGATTTCAGGTTTCTTGGCTGAAGCCATTCCTGAGTCAGCAGAAGACCCTTCTCTTGGTGTTTTGATAGAACCTATAAGGGAAGAGGAAGTCGTCAGGGCTATTGAGGGTCTTGCCCTCAAGAAGTCACCTGGCCCAGATGGCTTAACATCTGAGTTCTATCGGACCTTTAAAGGAGCGTTGGCTCCCCTCTTGACTGACGTGCTTAATGAGTGTCTATCCTCGGGCACTCTGCCTAAGTCAATGAGGAGGTCCGCCCTTATAGTTCTGTCAAAGGGTAAGGATCCGAGCCGTATTGAGAACTGGCGGCCCATAGCACTTCTCAATACGGACCGAAAGATTCTGGCGAAGGTACTTTTCAACCGGCTGGTACAGTTTGCGCCCCGGCTCCTCTCGCCGGCTCAGCACTGCTCTGTTCCCGGTCGTAGCACCTTAAGTGCGGTCCTGAGTGTCAGGGAGGCTGTGGAGCAGAGTAGGGCAGGTCGGTGGAAGGGGTACTTGCTGTCCCTAGATCAGGCTAAGGCTTTTGACAGGGTGAATCATGAGTATTTGTGGTCAACTCTCTCGAGGTATGGCCTACCTGGGGGGTTCATTCAGTGGCTGCAGACCTTATACGCTGGGGCTGAGTCTTTCCCACTTGTGAATGGTTGGGTTGGTCGTCCTTTTGAGGTGGGGTCGGGCGTCCGACAGGGATGTCCCTTGAGCCCGCTACTGTATGTGTTCGCCATTGATCCCCTGATTAGACGGATTAATGGTGGGCCGGTGGCGGGAGTCAGGATGGACCTGGAGGGCACCGGCTCCCCTTTGAGGACAGTAGCCTACGCGGATGATGTCACCGCTCTTGTCTCGTCGCGGGAGGAGATTGAATGGGTGATGTCTGAAGTGGACAGTTACTCGGAGGCTTCCGGATCAGCTGTAAACAAGAACAAGTGTGGAAGCCTCTGGCTGGGAGGGGGAGAGCCTGGTTTTTCTCTCCCGGACACCCTCCCAGAACCCCAGGGGTCTGTAAAGATCTTAGGCATCCATTTTGGCCAGGGTGATTACCCACTCCAAAATTGGGAAGGTAGGCTTAAGGATGTCGCCCAGAGAGTTGATTGCTGGAAGGGTTGGTCCTTGACCCTGAGAGAAAGGGTTCACCTTGCCAAAGCCTTCCTGCTCCCGTTGGTGATCTATCTAGGTAGCGTCTGTGCCTTGCCAGAGTCTTGTTGGAGTAGGATCTGTTGCCTGTTCTTCCAACTGTTATGGGGGAACAGGCTCAACCTAATCAGGAGGGAGGTTACATACCGCACAAGGAGGCTAGGGGGGTTAAATATGGTTAACCCCGTGGTGTTCTTAATGAACACCTTTCTTAAGATCAATTTACCAAACCTCTCCGCCGAGGGGGCTCCTTCGTGGGTAGCCTCCTGCCAGGGGTGGTTTCGGCCCTTCTTCCAGAAATGGGAGTCAGGAGGGCAAGTGAAAGATCTTCGTGCACCCCATGGATATCTCCCGGCCTATGCTTCCCTGGTCTTGAAAGTGATTCGTCGGTGGGGTCTGGGGGCGTGGGAGATCAGGACTCAGTCAAGACGTTTTCTTGATGACAAAGTCCTGTTGACCCGCTTCCAGAAGCCTCTGGCGCTCAAAGATTGCCCAGGAGAAACCTTAGAGGAAGGGTTGCATTTTCTTAACTCCAAAAGGTTTCCTCGGAAGTTTTGGGATCTGACCTGGCGCTGCCTCCTAGGTAAGTTATATGTGAGGGGGAACTTGAAGTACCGGAACTCCGACGAGCGAGGCTGCCCTCGGGAGGAGTGTGGCGACATGCTGGAAAGCATGGAGCACTTCCTGCTTCAGTGCCCCTTCAATATAAGGGTTTGCAAATTGGTGGGGACCTCCACCGGTTGGCTGCGGCTGGCTGGCCTTTCCTACGCCGAGTGGGCCTATGGGGCATTCAAACACCCGGAGGGCAGGGACTGCCAGACACTTTTTATAGTTAGCGCAGTGGTTAGGTTCCACTTGTGGTCATCCCGGTGTCTAGTGTCGACGCGAGGCAAAATCCTCCCGGAGGTGGAGGTGGTTAAAAACATCATGGTGGACCTGGTGAGGGTGCGCTCTCGGGAGTATGAGGGGTTGGGCGCAAAAAGGGCTGGTACCCTCTGGAGGGGTTTCACCTTTTCTGTTCCCTGAGGGATAGAATAAGGGATTAAAAGGTAGTTAGGTTAGGGCCAGATAGGGAAAGGGAGGGCAAGGTTTTGCACAAGAGGTGGGGTTTGTTTGTTTTTTTTGGGTAGGGAGGGACAGGTAGGGATGGGGTAGGGATAGATTGATAGATAGGGACATAGTGGTAGGGCAAGTAGGTAGGGACGGGCCTCTTGTGCTCTCTTCCTGGTGGAGGGCTGGTGTGTCACCACATAGGCATTTTGTTTTGGAAATAGGATGAAAGGGTAAGAGGCTTGAGGATAACCGACCCTAGGCCTGTGGGAGGTTTATAGGGAGGGAAGGGGGTGTCAACGATTTATATAAGATTGTGGGTTTTGTTATTGTATTTTGTCTGGTTTTCTTGTCTGGTATTTTGTTATTTGCTTTTGCCACTAAAAATATTTTTTTTGTTCATTTCCATTTTTTTTCTATTTCCCATTGTATGTAGTTAAAAGGTTTTTTTTTTCTTAGGGGGGTAGGTTGTTTGGGAGGGGGGTTTCTTTTGGGGGTGGAGGGTTTGATATATAGGTTTCGTGTGTCCGGCCTGGCTCTGGACTATGCGGACATGGGAGGACATGAGGCGGAGAGCCAGGTCGGTTTTCAGGGGCTCGGTGGCGGGTGGTGCCAGCACCAGGACTATGCGGACATGGGAGGACATGGGGCGTGGTGCTGGCCGGGTGTGGAGGGGGAAAAAGGGAAAAAAAAAAAAAAAAAAATTTTCTAATAAGTTTCAGTTGGGGTTTTTTTTGTTAGTTTTCTGTTAGTGTTATATGTTTTCCATTGTATATTACTTATTTGGATTTTCTTTTGTTTCCAAGATAGGTAGAGTTTTGACTGGCGGATGACTGAAGAAAGACTGGAGAGTGAAAGGCGGAGTGAAAGGCAGAATGGATGGGGGCTGATTTGCGGCTGGATTTTCTTTTTGGTCTTTAATTTTGTCCCGGTTTCTTGTATCTTATTTATTGATGTTGTTTATGCTATGTTTTGGATTTATGTATTGTTTCTGTTTATGGGTTTTATATTGTATTTTCGTATGTGACACTGTTTGTGAATTTTTACTTTTCTAATAAAAATAGTTCCAATTCCTTCGGGGCAGCTGTGGGAATCAGACACGCCTGTCTGAGCTCCTGAGACCAGAGGCTATAGTCTGTTTGTCAGCTCAGAAGAGAGGCTTGGTGTGTGGTGTTTGTGCAACAGCAGCAGTTTTTCCAGTCATAGTTGGAGGCTCCAACCCCTTTCCTTTTCCAAGGTTGGGGTTTTTTCACCATGGAGCAAGGTGCTCCTGCCCCCCGAGCCAGCTTGGCGGGGGGCAGGAGGCTCTCAATGGACGGCAGTAGCAGCAGCAGCAGGAGAAGATTGGAGAGGCAGCAGGCTCCAGTGGAAAAAGGTATGGCAACCCGCAGCAAGGGACGTCTAGGTCAGAAAACCCCGGCGGAGGCTGAGCCCTGTACAAGTAAAAAGGCCAGCGAAGCCCCCCCTCCTTCCTTGCCATCATCAGGTTGGGGGATTCGGAAGGCTGGCGAGGATGTGCTTGCATACAGTAAGCGTATTAACACTACCCTTGAGGAATATGATAAAGCCAGGAGGTCCCTGTTCGCTATGGGTGCGGAGCTTCAGAGTGTCCGTGCCCGTAGTGACAGGGCCTCAAGGCATGAGAGACCGGCACTGAGTAAGCAGGTCAAAAAGCTGAAGGAACAAATTAAAGGGCTTGACCAAAGATGCCGAGAGATCCTGGAGGGCGCGGGGCCTTTCAGGGAGAAACTCCTGAATGATGACCGTTTTTACCGCAAGCAGCAGGGGCGGCTGCTGCGGGAAGACCTCGCGTCCTCCGAAAGCTCGGATCCGGAATATGAGACAGATACTGACTCAGAGGGGAGCCTGCTGGCAGAGTACGGCAGTAGCCGGAAGCCTACGAGGGTGAGTTCAGGTATTCCGACCTATACGCCCCCAGAGAAATTGGCAAGTTTACCCCAGCTACCGGAGAATTTACCACCATTACCGGCAACATCAGAAGACGATATGGGTTCTGCTGCGGGGAGGCTAATCCACGAAATATGCATGCTAGAATCCCCGGCAAGAATGGAGAAGATGGCTTTTTCCGTAGACGACCTTGCAAACGAGGAGGAATCAAAAAAAAGGAAAAAGAAGAAGGCTAAGCCGCAAGAAGTCGGCACCCTGAAATATGTGAGTGTCGCAGCAGGTATAACTGTTCCCGCAGGGCAACCCCCATTGACTCTAGCACAGGCTGAATCTGGGGTGTTGCCCGCGGGTGAGATAAGGGGGCGCAGACTCCCCAGACCCCGCTTTCTCTAAGTAGCGGTGTGGCTGGGGAGCTGGGTGCAGTATTGAAAATGGCGCCCGAAACTGCAGCGGACAAGGTCGGAAAAGCACCTCCCACGAAGGGAGGTAGAGAAGCGGTGAAGCCTGCCCCTGTGGGCAGGGTCAAAGTAGCGCCGGCCCCTCCCCAGGTCCATCGTAAGGGGAAGGGGCGTGCGGCTTGTCCCTCCCTTCCGGTTTCAGGTGCCGAGGAAGCCAATGAGACCAGTGATGCGGAGGCTGCCGTCAGCGCTAGGAGCAAGTCCGCTCCTAAAGCATTGAGCGCTGCGACAGCTGACGATGCGGAGGTCGAGGCAGAGGCACAAGTCGCCCCAGCTAAGCGGGAGGAGAGTGAAGCGGAGGCCCGGAATAGGCCAATCCCGCTCGTGGAGCCGCCCAAGGCCGCAAGCCCCGGTGTGAATGAGGTAATGGTGAGCGTGGGTAAGAAAGCGGTGAGTAAGAGCAGACTGGGGAGTAGGAAAAGCAGGCGTCAGGAGAGGAGGGCGGAGGAGGGGGGAAAAAACTGTGGTTCCAGAGAGTGACTTAGATGTTCCTTGTGAGGGAAAGGGGAGGGGGGGCTATGGAGGCTGTCACCCCTTGTGTTGCTGCTGCTGCTGCTGCTACTGCTGTCCCTTTTGTTAAAGATGCGGTAGTGGAGGTTCCTAGGACTTTGGAAAATGTAGGCATGGCTGCTGCAGAAGTAGCTTTGCCAAATGTGTTTGCCCGGTCCACGCCTGCGACGCTGGGAACGACCGCTCCTGTCTCTGGTGTCCCGGTGGCCGCGGTGGTGGCCGGGCCGAGCGGGCTTCAGGGGGCGCCCGAAGGTGGCACTGGAGTTGCGGGGGCTGGGACTGCGGCCTCAAGCTTGGTACGTTCCTATGCCAGTGTCGCCTCGGGGGTCCCAAGGGGTGCCTCGTGTCCATCACTGGGGGCCAGGGACGGTGAATTACAACAGCAGCTCCTGGCGGCCTTACGAGCAGGGCAGAGAACGATGATAGTGGATGGTCAATCGAGGGACCTTAGGTTTTGGATTGAACGTTTTGGCCTAGGGAAGTTCCGAGATGAGGGGGGTGAGACCAGGTGGACTCTCCCGACACCCGGGCAGCGGCCGGTCCGGAGGAATGTAGTCCGTCTCGGGTGGGGGGGAGAAGGCCCTTGTCCTCAGAGGAGGAGGGTCGTCGAACTTCTGCTCGGGATGGGCTTTAGGGCAAGTGACATCTTTGCCCTCATTCACCCGGTCGGCTCCTCAGAGTTTGATGTCAGCTTTGTTACCCCGGGGGGCTTAGAAACCTTCTGGGGTAATTATGAGTTGGCAAAGAACGAGCCCGGCTGGCGCGACTTCAATGTGTGGGCGGTGTCGCGCCAGGATGCAATTAAGAAAGTGACCGTTTTGACTCGTAACGAGTCGCTTTCTTACATGGACATTATGACCTGGCTCAACAGGTATGGGGAAGTGAAAGACTTCCCCCGGAAGAACCTTGATGAGTTTGGCATTTGGTCGGGGGCCTGGACATTTATGGTCAAATTGAAGCATGAGGATAACTCGGTGATGCATATCCCGTCCTCAACCTTCCTCGGGAAAGACAGGATTCTTGTCTTCTACCAGGGGCAGCCGAAGCTCTGTCACAGGTGTGGTGATCCCTCGCACTTGAGTGCCTCCTGCAGGGTGCAGAAGTGTGCCATGTGTGGGGGATTAGGTCATCTAGCTGCAACCTGTGATAGGATTCGGTGCCACCTGTGTGGTGACCTTGGTCACCCAATCGGGGCGTGTCCGAGGTCGTTCGCTAATGTCACCCTCCGACAGGCAGGGGCAGGTGAGGAGACTGTCCCTGTCACCGAGGAGGGGGTCGGAGGTGGAGAGACCAGGTTGCCGACGCGGAGGGAGAAAACCCAGCCACCATCAAGGGCGAGAAGGAGAGATAGGAGAAGGGAGCAGAGGGAAGGTATTATGTGTCTCCCCTCTGCCCCTGATCCCGCTGGGTTGGATTCTAATGCTGAAGTAGCGACGGGCACGGCCCTGATTGAGGAGATGAGAAGACTGCAGAGGGAGGAAGAGGCTGACCTGTCTTCATCTTCCCAGTACGTTAGTGCTGGGGAGGAACAGACGGTCAGGAGGAGAAAGTCACCGAGTAAAGCGAGGGTAAAAACATCTGCCCCCCCCCCCGGCAAAGGAACGGAGACTCGAGGACCTTTCAGTGATCAGCCCTAACCGGTACCAAACCCTCTGCGAGGACGCATCAGCCTCAGGGGAGGCTTCAGAGGGGGAGGTGGGACCGTCGGGGGCTGCTGAGTCTCCCTCAGGGAAGGGCCCCCTGCCTTCAGTGGAGGAGGCTGGCCTGGTACCCAGAGATGGAGACGATGCACCTCAAGCTGTTTTGGAAACCGTAGTAAAAAATGTTACCAATACTCCCCAGGGAGAAACTACGGGGGAAGTCCATCCCTTGCCTGGCCAAACCGCACGAGGTGAGGTGATGGACCAATCCCAATGTAAGAAGAGGACCCGTAAGACGAGGAAAAGTCGCGGGTCCTCTTCTGACTCATCAAGGGGTGGAGGTGGTAGGAGGAAAGGGGGTGGGAAACTGAAGGTCATTGAGCTCAATCGGTCTTAATGGCAGTCCCCTCTCCACTGACGCTGGCCACCATTAATGTGGCCAGCATTAAGTCTGATACGGCTAGGTTTGCAGCCTTTGATTTTCTTGGCCGAGTTGAAGCTGACATTTTGTTTTTGCAGGAGACCAGGCTCTGTACTCTATCAGAGATAAACAGAGCAAGGAGGGAGTGGCGCAGGGGGCCCTCCTACTGGTCTCTTGCGGCTGAGCCGTATAGTGGAGTGGCGGTGCTTTTTACCGCAGAGGTGAAATGCCAGCGGCTGATCGAACTCGAAATGGGAAGGTGCCTAGTCTTAGACGTCCTCATGAAGGGGCAAAGCCTGCGCCTCATTAACATCTACGGTCCCCAGTCAAAGTGGGACCGTAAAAGCCTCTTTATGAAGATCAAGCCTTTTCTTTTTACGGGCAAACAAGTCATCTTTGGTGGGGATTTTAATACCATAACTAGACCCCAAGACCGAGGAGGTACCAGAGATAGACTGCCCTATGATGGCGTCGCGTTAAATAGCATAGTGAGTGAAGCTCGCCTGGAGGATATCCACATCAGGCATTCCCCAGGTCACCGTGGGTTCACCTTTCAGAGAGGAAGTGTTAGGTCCAGGATAGATAGGTTTTTTTTTGAAGGAGAATTCCGTCACCACCCCTGTGTCCGTGGTGGAGGTGGAGTTCTCCGATCACTGCCTAATTTTATTTTCTTTGAATATTTCAGAAACCCTCCGGAGAGGAAGAGGTTTGTGGAGGCTGAATTCGTCACTCCTTGAGGAGGCAGCTGTAAGACAAGCCTTTGAGGAGTTTCTTCAGGATCAGGTACTATTACTGGGTCTTGAGGGCACTAGGTCAGAGTGGTGGGAGATATTCAAAAAAAGGGTGGCGGGATTTTTCCGCCGGCTCTCAAGCCTCAGGTCACTGGACATGTACCGCATGTACAGTGCACTGAGGAAGAGACTTGAACATCTGGTCTCGACCGGAGGTAGCCAGGAGGATATCTCCGGTGTGAAGGCTTTGCTTAAAGGGTGTCAGTATGATAGGCACGCATCCTTGGTTCTTGAGAGGGATTTCGGGAAATACCGCTCGCCCGACCCCTACAGGAACTGTAAGATGTCAGTGACTTGTAAGACAGTAACAGGCCTGATTGACAGTACAGGATCCCTGACAAGATCCAGGTCAGGGATCTTGGAGGTCGTCAGGTCTTTCTACTCGAACCTTTTGGCAAAGAAGGAACTGAATCGGGATCGGATTTCAGGTTTCTTGGCTGAAGCCATTCCTGAGTCAGCAGAAGACCCTTCTCTTGGTGTTTTGATAGAACCTATAAGGGAAGAGGAAGTCGTCAGGGCTATTGAGGGTCTTGCCCTCAAGAAGTCACCTGGCCCAGATGGCTTAACATCTGAGTTCTATCGGACCTTTAAAGGAGCGTTGGCTCCCCTCTTGACTGACGTGCTTAATGAGTGTCTATCCTCGGGCACTCTGCCAAAGTCAATGAGGAGGTCCGCCCTTATAGTTCTGTCAAAGGGTAAGGATCCGAGCCGTATTGAGAACTGGCGGCCCATAGCACTTCTCAATACGGACCGAAAGATTCTGGCGAAGGTACTTTTCAACCGGCTGGTACAGTTTGCGCCCCGGCTCCTCTCGCCGGCTCAGCACTGCTCTGTTCCCGGTCGTAGCACCTTAAGTGCGGTCCTGAGTGTCAGGGAGGCTGTGGAGCAGAGTAGGGCAGGTCGGTGGAAGGGGTACTTGCTGTCCCTAGATCAGGCTAAGGCTTTTGACAGGGTGAATCATGAGTATTTGTGGTCAACTCTCTCGAGGTATGGCCTACCTGGGGGGTTCATTCAGTGGCTGCAGACCTTATACGCTGGGGCTGAGTCTTTCCCACTTGTGAATGGTTGGGTTGGTCGTCCTTTTGAGGTGGGGTCGGGCGTCCGACAGGGATGTCCCTTGAGCCCGCTACTGTATGTGTTCGCCATTGATCCCCTGATTAGACGGATTAATGGTGGGCCGGTGGCGGGAGTCAGGATGGACCTGGAGGGCACCGGCTCCCCTTTGAGGACAGTAGCCTACGCGGATGATGTCACCGCTCTTGTCTCGTCGCGGGAGGAGATTGAATGGGTGATGTCTGAAGTGGACAGTTACTCGGAGGCTTCCGGATCAGCTGTGAACAAGAACAAGTGTGGAAGCCTCTGGCTGGGAGGGGGAGAGCCTGGTTTTTCTCTCCCGGACACCCTCCCAGAACCCCAGGGGTCTGTAAAGATCTTAGGCATCCATTTTGGCCAGGGTGATTACCCACTCCAAAATTGGGAAGGTAGGCTTAAGGATGTCGCCCAGAGAGTTGATTGCTGGAAGGGTTGGTCCTTGACCCTGAGAGAAAGGGTTCACCTTGCCAAAGCCTTCCTGCTCCCGTTGGTGATCTATCTAGGTAGCGTCTGTGCCTTGCCAGAGTCTTGTTGGAGTAGGATCTGTTGCCTGTTCTTCCAACTGTTATGGGGGAACAGGCTCAACCTAATCAAGAGGGAGGTTACATACCGCACAAGGAGGCTAGGGGGGTTAAATATGGTTAACCCCGTGGTGTTCTTAATGAACACCTTTCTTAAGATCAATTTACCAAACCTCTCCGCCGAGGGGGCTCCTTCGTGGGTAGCCTCCTGCCAGGGGTGGTTTCGGCCCTTCTTCCAGAAATGGGAGGCAGGAGGGCAAGTGAAAGATCTTCGTGCACCCCATGGATATCTCCCGGCCTATGCTTCCCTGGTCTTGAAAGTGATTCGTCGGTGGGGTCTGGGGGCGTGGGAGATCAGGACTCAGTCAAGACGTTTTCTTGATGACAAAGTCCTGTTGACCCGCTTCCAGAAGCCTCTGGCGCTCAAAGATTGCCCAGGAGAAACCTTAGAGGGAGGGTTGCATTTTCTTAACTCCAAAAGGTTTCCTCGGAAGTTTTGGGATCTGACCTGGCGCTGCCTCCTAGGTAAGTTATATGTGAGGGGGAACTTGAAGTACCGGAACTCCGACGAGCGAGGCTGCCCTCGGGAGGAGTGTGGCGACATGCTGGAAAGCATGGAGCACTTCCTGCTTCAGTGCCCCTTCAATATAAGGGTTTGCAAATTGGTGGGGACCTCCACCGGTTGGCTGCGGCTGGCTGGCCTTTCCTACGCCGAGTGGGCCTATGGGGCATTCAAACACCCGGAGGGCAGGGACTGCCAGACACTTTTTATAGTTAGCGCAGTGGTTAGGTTCCACTTGTGGTCATCCCGGTGTCTAGTGTCGACGCGAGGCAAAATCCTCCCGGAGGTGGAGGTGGTTAAAAACATCATGGTGGACCTGGTGAGGGTGCGCTCTCGGGAGTATGAGGGGTTGGGCGCAAAAAGGGCTGGTACCCTCTGGAGGGGTTTCACCTTTTCTGTTCCCTGAGGGATAGAATAAGGGATTAAAAGGTAGTTAGGTTAGGGCCAGATAGGGAAAGGGAGGGCAAGGTTTTGCACAAGAGGTGGGGTTTGTTTGTTTTTTTTGGGTAGGGAGGGACAGGTAGGGATAGGGTAGGGATAGATTGATAGATAGGGACATAGTGGTAGGGCAAGTAGGTAGGGACGGGCCTCTTGTGCTCTCTTCCTGGTGGAGGGCTGGTGTGTCACCACATAGGCATTTTGTTTTGGAAATAGGATGAAAGGGTAAGAGGCTTGAGGATAACCGACCCTAGGCCTGTGGGAGGTTTATGGGAGGGAAGGGGGTGTCAACGGTTTATATAAGATTGTGGGTTTTGTTATTGTATTTTGTCTGGTTTTCTTATCTGGTATTTTGTTATTTGCTTTTGCCACTAAACATATTTTTTTTGTTCATTTCCATTTTTTTTTCTATTTCCCATTGTATGTAGTTAAAAGGGTTTTTTTTTCTTAGGGGGGTAGGTTGTTTGGGAGGGGGGTTTCTTTTGGGGGTGGAGGGTTTGATATATAGGTTTCGTGTGTCCGGCCTGGCTCTGGACTATGCGGACATGGGAGGACATGAGGCGGAGAGCCAGGTCGGTTTTCAGGGGCTCGGTGGCGGGTGGTGCCAGCACCAGGACTATGCGGACATGGGAGGACATGGGGCGTGGTGCTGGCCGGGTGTGGTGAGGGGGAGAAAAAAAAAAAAAAAAAAAAAAATTTCTAATAAGTTTCAGTTGGGGTTTTTTTTGTTAGTTTTCTGTTAGTGTTATATGTTTTCCATTGTATATTACTTATTTGGATTTTCTTTTGTTTCCAAGATAGGTAGAGTTTTGACTGGCGGATGACTGAAGAAAGACTGGAGAGTGAAAGGCGGAGTGAAAGGCAGAATGGATGGGGGCTGATTTGCGGCTGGATTTTCTTTTTGGTCTTTAATTTTGTCCCGGTTTCTTGTATCTTATTTATTGATGTTGTTTATGCTATGTTTTGGATTTATGTATTGTTTCTGTTTATGGGTTTTATATTGTATTTTCGTATGTGACACTGTTTGTGAATTTTTACTTTTCTAATAAAAATAGTTCCAATTCCTTCGGGGCAGCTGTGGGAATCAGACACGCCTGTCTGAGCTCCTGAGACCAGAGGCTATAGTCTGTTTGTCAGCTCAGAAGAGAGGCTTGGTGTGTGGTGTTTGTGCAACAGCAGCAGTTTTTCCAGTCATAGTTGGAGGCTCCAACCCCTTTCCTTTTCCAAGGTTGGGGTTTTTTCACCATGGAGCAAGGTGCTCCTGCCCCCCGAGCCAGCTTGGCGGGGGGCAGGAGGCTCTCAATGGACGGCAGTAGCAGCAGCAGCAGGAGAAGATTGGAGAGGCAGCAGGCTCCAGTGGAAAAAGGTATGGCAACCCGCAGCAAGGGACGTCTAGGTCAGAAAACCCCGGCGGAGGCTGAGCCCTGTACAAGTAAAAAGGCCAGCGAAGCCCCCCCTCCTTCCTTGCCATCATCAGGTTGGGGGATTCGGAAGGCTGGCGAGGATGTGCTTGCATACAGTAAGCGTATTAACACTACCCTTGAGGAATATGATAAAGCCAGGAGGTCCCTGTTCGCTATGGGTGCGGAGCTTCAGAGTGTCCGTGCCCGTAGTGACAGGGCCTCAAGGCATGAGAGACCGGCACTGAGTAAGCAGGTCAAAAAGCTGAAGGAACAAATTAAAGGGCTTGACCAAAGATGCCGGGAGATCCTGGAGGGCGCGGGGCCTTTCAGGGAGAAACTCCTGAATGATGACCGTTTTTACCGCAAGCAGCAGGGGCGGCTGCTGCGGGAAGACCTCGCGTCCTCCGAAAGCTCGGATCCAGAATATGAGACAGATACTGACTCAGAGGGGAGCCTGCTGGCAGAGTACGGCAGTAGCCGGAAGCCTACGAGGGTGAGTTCAGGTATTCCGACCTATACGCCCCCAGAGAAATTGGCAAGTTTACCCCAGCTACCGGAGAATTTACCACCATTACCGGCAACATCAGAAGACGATATGGGTTCTGCTGCGGGGAGGCTAATCCACGAAATATGCATGCTAGAATCCCCGGCAAGAATGGAGAAGATGGCTTTTTCCGTAGACGACCTTGCAAACGAGGAGGAATCAAAAAAAAAGGAAAAAGAAGAAGGCTAAGCCGCAAGAAGTCGGCACCCTGAAATATGTGAGTGTCGCAGCAGGTATAACTGTTCCCGCAGGGCAACCCCCATTGACTCTAGCACAGGCTGAATCTGGGGTGTTGCCCGCGGGTGAGATAAGGGGGGCGCAGACTCCCCAGACCCCGCTTTCTCTAAGTAGCGGTGTGGCTGGGGAGCTGGGTGCAGTATTGAAAATGGCGCCCGAAACTGCAGCGGACAAGGTCGGAAAAGCACCTCCCACGAAGGGAGGTAGAGAAGCGGTGAAGCCTGCCCCTGTGGGCAGGGTCAAAGTAGCGCCGGCCCCTCCCCAGGTCCATCGTAAGGGGAAGGGGCGTGCGGCTTGTCCCTCCCTTCCGGTTTCAGGTGCCGAGGAAGCCAATGAGACCAGTGATGCGGAGGCTGCCGTCAGCGCTAGGAGCAAGTCCGCTCCTAAAGCATTGAGCGCTGCGACAGCTGACGATGCGGAGGTCGAGGCAGAGGCACAAGTCGCCCCAGCTAAGCGGGAGGAGAGTGAAGCGGAGGCCCGGAATAGGCCAATCCCGCTCGTGGAGCCGCCCAAGGCCGCAAGCCCCGGTGTGAATGAGGTAATGGTGAGCGTGGGTAAGAAAGCGGTGAGTAAGAGCAGACTGGGGAGTAGGAAAAGCAGGCGTCAGGAGAGGAGGGCGGAGGAGGGGGAAAAAACTGTGGTTCCAGAGAGTGACTTAGATGTTCCTTGTGAGGGAAAGGGGAGGGGGGGCTATGGAGGCTGTCACCCCTTGTGTTGCTGCTGCTGCTGCTGCTACTGCTGTCCCTTTTGTTAAAGATGCGGTAGTGGAGGTTCCTAGGACTTTGGAAAATGTAGGCATGGCTGCTGCAGAAGTAGCTTTGCCAAATGTGTTTGCCCGGTCCACGCCTGCGACGCTGGGAACGACCGCTCCTGTCTCTGGTGTCCCGGTGGCCGCGGTGGTGGCCGGGCCGAGCGGGCTTCAGGGGGCGCCCGAAGGTGGCACTGGAGTTGCGGGGGCTGGGACTGCGGCCTCAAGCTTGGTACGTTCCTATGCCAGTGTCGCCTCGGGGGTCCCAAGGGGTGCCTCGTGTCCATCACTGGGGGCCAGGGACGGTGAATTACAACAGCAGCTCCTGGCGGCCTTACGAGCAGGGCAGAGAACGATGATAGTGGATGGTCAATCGAGGGACCTTAGGTTTTGGATTGAACGTTTTGGCCTAGGGAAGTTCCGAGATGAGGGGGGTGAGACCAGGTGGACTCTCCCGACACCCGGGCAGCGGCCGGTCCGGAGGAATGTAGTCCGTCTCGGGTGGGGGGGGAGAAGGCCCTTGTCCTCAGAGGAGGAGGGTCGTCGAACTTCTGCTCGGGATGGGCTTTAGGGCAAGTGACATCTTTGCCCTCATTCACCCGGTCGGCTCCTCAGAGTTTGATGTCAGCTTTGTTACCCCGGGGGGCTTAGAAACCTTCTGGGGTAATTATGAGTTGGCAAAGAACGAGCCCGGCTGGCGCGACTTCAATGTGTGGGCGGTGTCGCGCCAGGATGCAATTAAGAAAGTGACCGTTTTGACTCGTAACGAGTCGCTTTCTTACATGGACATTATGACCTGGCTCAACAGGTATGGGGAAGTGAAAGACTTCCCCCGGAAGAACCTTGATGAGTTTGGCATTTGGTCGGGGGCCTGGACATTTATGGTCAAATTGAAGCATGAGGATAACTCGGTGATGCATATCCCGTCCTCAACCTTCCTCGGGAAAGACAGGATTCTTGTCTTCTACCAGGGGCAGCCGAAGCTCTGTCACAGGTGTGGTGATCCCTCGCACTTGAGTGCCTCCTGCAGGGTGCAGAAGTGTGCCATGTGTGGGGGATTAGGTCATCTAGCTGCAACCTGTGATAGGATTCGGTGCCACCTGTGTGGTGACCTTGGTCACCCAATCGGGGCGTGTCCGAGGTCGTTCGCTAATGTCACCCTCCGACAGGCAGGGGCAGGTGAGGAGACTGTCCCTGTCACCGAGGAGGGGGTCGGAGGTGGAGAGACCAGGTTGCCGACGCGGAGGGAGAAAACCCAGCCACCATCAAGGGCGAGAAGGAGAGATAGGAGAAGGGAGCAGAGGGAAGGTATTATGTGTCTCCCCTCTGCCCCTGATCCCGCTGGGTTGGATTCTAATGCTGAAGTAGCGACGGGCACGGCCCTGATTGAGGAGATGAGAAGACTGCAGAGGGAGGAAGAGGCTGACCTGTCTTCATCTTCCCAGTACGTTAGTGCTGGGGAGGAACAGACGGTCAGGAGGAGAAAGTCACCGAGTAAAGCGAGGGTAAAAACATCTGCCCCCCCCCCCGGCAAAGGAACGGAGACTCGAGGACCTTTCAGTGATCAGCCCTAACCGGTACCAAACCCTCTGCGAGGACGCATCAGCCTCAGGGGAGGCTTCAGAGGGGGAGGTGGGACCGTCGGGGGCTGCTGAGTCTCCCTCAGGGAAGGGCCCCCTGCCTTCAGTGGAGGAGGCTGGCCTGGTACCCAGAGATGGAGACGATGCACCTCAAGCTGTTTTGGAAACCGTAGTAAAAAATGTTACCAATACTCCCCAGGGAGAAACTACGGGGGAAGTCCATCCCTTGCCTGGCCAAACCGCACGAGGTGAGGTGATGGACCAATCCCAATGTAAGAAGAGGACCCGTAAGACGAGGAAAAGTCGCGGGTCCTCTTCTGACTCATCAAGGGGTGGAGGTGGTAGGAGGAAAGGGGGTGGGAAACTGAAGGTCATTGAGCTCAATCGGTCTTAATGGCAGTCCCCTCTCCACTGACGCTGGCCACCATTAATGTGGCCAGCATTAAGTCTGATACGGCTAGGTTTGCAGCCTTTGATTTTCTTGGCCGAGTTGAAGCTGACATTTTGTTTTTGCAGGAGACCAGGCTCTGTACTCTATCAGAGATAAACAGAGCAAGGAGGGAGTGGCGCAGGGGGCCCTCCTACTGGTCTCTTGCGGCTGAGCCGTATAGTGGAGTGGCGGTGCTTTTTACCGCAGAGGTGAAATGCCAGCGGCTGATCGAACTCGAAATGGGAAGGTGCCTAGTCTTAGACGTCCTCATGAAGGGGCAAAGCCTGCGCCTCATTAACATCTACGGTCCCCAGTCAAAGTGGGACCGTAAAAGCCTCTTTATGAAGATCAAGCCTTTTCTTTTTACGGGCAAACAAGTCATCTTTGGTGGGGATTTTAATACCATAACTAGACCCCAAGACCGAGGAGGTACCAGAGATAGACTGCCCTATGATGGCGTCGCGTTAAATAGCATAGTGAGTGAAGCTCGCCTGGAGGATATCCACATCAGGCATTCCCCAGGTCACCGTGGGTTCACCTTTCAGAGAGGAAGTGTTAGGTCCAGGATAGATAGGTTTTTTTTTTGAAGGAGAATTCCGTCACCACCCCTGTGTCCGTGGTGGAGGTGGAGTTCTCCGATCACTGCCTAATTTTATTTTCTTTGAATATTTCAGAAACCCTCCGGAGAGGAAGAGGTTTGTGGAGGCTGAATTCGTCACTCCTTGAGGAGGCAGCTGTAAGACAAGCCTTTGAGGAGTTTCTTCAGGATCAGGTACTATTACTGGGTCTTGAGGGCACTAGGTCAGAGTGGTGGGAGATATTCAAAAAAAGGGTGGCGGGATTTTTCCGCCGGCTCTCAAGCCTCAGGTCACTGGACATGTACCGCATGTACAGTGCACTGAGGAAGAGACTTGAACATCTGGTCTCGACCGGAGGTAGCCAGGAGGATATCTCCGGTGTGAAGGCTTTGCTTAAAGGGTGTCAGTATGATAGGCACGCATCCTTGGTTCTTGAGAGGGATTTCGGGAAATACCGCTCGCCCGACCCCTACAGGAACTGTAAGATGTCAGTGACTTGTAAGACAGTAACAGGCCTGATTGACAGTACAGGATCCCTGACAAGATCCAGGTCAGGGATCTTGGAGGTCGTCAGGTCTTTCTACTCGAACCTTTTGGCAAAGAAGGAACTGAATCGGGATCGGATTTCAGGTTTCTTGGCTGAAGCCATTCCTGAGTCAGCAGAAGACCCTTCTCTTGGTGTTTTGATAGAACCTATAAGGGAAGAGGAAGTCGTCAGGGCTATTGAGGGTCTTGCCCTCAAGAAGTCACCTGGCCCAGATGGCTTAACATCTGAGTTCTATCGGACCTTTAAAGGAGCGTTGGCTCCCCTCTTGACTGACGTGCTTAATGAGTGTCTATCCTCGGGCACTCTGCCAAAGTCAATGAGGAGGTCCGCCCTTATAGTTCTGTCAAAGGGTAAGGATCCGAGCCGTATTGAGAACTGGCGGCCCATAGCACTTCTCAATACGGACCGAAAGATTCTGGCGAAGGTACTTTTCAACCGGCTGGTACAGTTTGCGCCCCGGCTCCTCTCGCCGGCTCAGCACTGCTCTGTTCCCGGTCGTAGCACCTTAAGTGCGGTCCTGAGTGTCAGGGAGGCTGTGGAGCAGAGTAGGGCAGGTCGGTGGAAGGGGTACTTGCTGTCCCTAGATCAGGCTAAGGCTTTTGACAGGGTGAATCATGAGTATTTGTGGTCAACTCTCTCGAGGTATGGCCTACCTGGGGGGTTCATTCAGTGGCTGCAGACCTTATACGCTGGGGCTGAGTCTTTCCCACTTGTGAATGGTTGGGTTGGTCGTCCTTTTGAGGTGGGGTCGGGCGTCCGACAGGGATGTCCCTTGAGCCCGCTACTGTATGTGTTCGCCATTGATCCCCTGATTAGACGGATTAATGGTGGGCCGGTGGCGGGAGTCAGGATGGACCTGGAGGGCACCGGCTCCCCTTTGAGGACAGTAGCCTACGCGGATGATGTCACCGCTCTTGTCTCGTCGCGGGAGGAGATTGAATGGGTGATGTCTGAAGTGGACAGTTACTCGGAGGCTTCCGGATCAGCTGTGAACAAGAACAAGTGTGGAAGCCTCTGGCTGGGAGGGGGAGAGCCTGGTTTTTCTCTCCCGGACACCCTCCCAGAACCCCAGGGGTCTGTAAAGATCTTAGGCATCCATTTTGGCCAGGGTGATTACCCACTCCAAAATTGGGAAGGTAGGCTTAAGGATGTCGCCCAGAGAGTTGATTGCTGGAAGGGTTGGTCCTTGACCCTGAGAGAAAGGGTTCACCTTGCCAAAGCCTTCCTGCTCCCGTTGGTGATCTATCTAGGTAGCGTCTGTGCCTTGCCAGAGTCTTGTTGGAGTAGGATCTGTTGCCTGTTCTTCCAACTGTTATGGGGGAACAGGCTCAACCTAATCAAGAGGGAGGTTACATACCGCACAAGGAGGCTAGGGGGGTTAAATATGGTTAACCCCGTGGTGTTCTTAATGAACACCTTTCTTAAGATCAATTTACCAAACCTCTCCGCCGAGGGGGCTCCTTCGTGGGTAGCCTCCTGCCAGGGGTGGTTTCGGCCCTTCTTCCAGAAATGGGAGGCAGGAGGGCAAGTGAAAGATCTTCGTGCACCCCATGGATATCTCCCGGCCTATGCTTCCCTGGTCTTGAAAGTGATTCGTCGGTGGGGTCTGGGGGCGTGGGAGATCAGGACTCAGTCAAGACGTTTTCTTGATGACAAAGTCCTGTTGACCCGCTTCCAGAAGCCTCTGGCGCTCAAAGATTGCCCAGGAGAAACCTTAGAGGGAGGGTTGCATTTTCTTAACTCCAAAAGGTTTCCTCGGAAGTTTTGGGATCTGACCTGGCGCTGCCTCCTAGGTAAGTTATATGTGAGGGGGAACTTGAAGTACCGGAACTCCGACGAGCGAGGCTGCCCTCGGGAGGAGTGTGGCGACATGCTGGAAAGCATGGAGCACTTCCTGCTTCAGTGCCCCTTCAATATAAGGGTTTGCAAATTGGTGGGGACCTCCACCGGTTGGCTGCGGCTGGCTGGCCTTTCCTACGCCGAGTGGGCCTATGGGGCATTCAAACACCCGGAGGGCAGGGACTGCCAGACACTTTTTATAGTTAGCGCAGTGGTTAGGTTCCACTTGTGGTCATCCCGGTGTCTAGTGTCGACGCGAGGCAAAATCCTCCCGGAGGTGGAGGTGGTTAAAAACATCATGGTGGACCTGGTGAGGGTGCGCTCTCGGGAGTATGAGGGGTTGGGCGCAAAAAGGGCTGGTACCCTCTGGAGGGGTTTCACCTTTTCTGTTCCCTGAGGGATAGAATAAGGGATTAAAAGGTAGTTAGGTTAGGGCCAGATAGGGAAAGGGAGGGCAAGGTTTTGCACAAGAGGTGGGGTTTGTTTGTTTTTTTTTGGGTAGGGAGGGACAGGTAGGGATAGGGTAGGGATAGATTGATAGATAGGGACATAGTGGTAGGGCAAGTAGGTAGGGACGGGCCTCTTGTGCTCTCTTCCTGGTGGAGGGCTGGTGTGTCACCACATAGGCATTTTGTTTTGGAAATAGGATGAAAGGGTAAGAGGCTTGAGGATAACCGACCCTAGGCCTGTGGGAGGTTTATGGGAGGGAAGGGGGTGTCAACGGTTTATATAAGATTGTGGGTTTTGTTATTGTATTTTGTCTGGTTTTCTTGTCTGGTATTTTGTTATTTGCTTTTGCCACTAAACATTTTTTTTTTGTTCATTTCCATTTTTTTTCTATTTCCCATTGTATGTAGTTAAAAGGTTTTTTTTTTCTTAGGGGGGTAGGTTGTTTGGGAGGGGGGTTTCTTTTGGGGGTGGAGGGTTTGATATATAGGTTTCGTGTGTCCGGCCTGGCTCTGGACTATGCGGACATGGGAGGACATGAGGCGGAGAGCCAGGTCGGTTTTCAGGGGCTCGGTGGCGGGTGGTGCCAGCACCAGGACTATGCGGACATGGGAGGACATGGGGCGTGGTGCTGGCCGGGTGTGGTGAAGGGGGAAAAAAAAAAAAAAAAAAAAAAAATTTCTAATAAGTTTCAGTTGGGGTTTTTTTTTTTTTTTGTTAGTTTTCTGTTAGTGTTATATGTTTTCCATTGTATATTACTTATTTGGATTTTCTTTTGTTTCCAAGATAGGTAGAGTTTTGACTGGCGGATGACTGAAGAAAGACTGGAGAGTGAAAGGCGGAGTGAAAGGCAGAATGGATGGGGGCTGATTTGCGGCTGGATTTTCTTTTTGGTCTTTAATTTTGTCCCGGTTTCTTGTATCTTATTTATTGATGTTGTTTATGCTATGTTTTGGATTTATGTATTGTTTCTGTTTATGGGTTTTATATTGTATTTTCGTATGTGACACTGTTTGTGAATTTTTACTTTTCTAATAAAAAATAGTTCCAATTCCTTCGGGGCAACTGTGGGAATCAGACACGCCTGTCTGAGCTCCTGAGACCAGAGGCTATAGTCTGTTTGTCAGCTCAGAAGAGAGGCTTGGTGTGTGGTGTTTGTGCAACAGCAGCAGTTTTTCCAGTCATAGTTGGAGGCTCCAACCCCTTTCCTTTTCCAAGGTTGGGGTTTTTTCACCATGGAGCAAGGTGCTCCTGCCCCCCGAGCCAGCTTGGCGGGGGGCAGGAGGCTCTCAATGGACGGCAGTAGCAGCAGCAGCAGGAGAAGATTGGAGAGGCAGCAGGCTCCAGTGGAAAAAGGTATGGCAACCCGCAGCAAGGGACGTCTAGGTCAGAAAACCCCGGCGGAGGCTGAGCCCTGTACAAGTAAAAAGGCCAGCGAAGCCCCCCCTCCTTCCTTGCCATCATCAGGTTGGGGGATTCGGAAGGCTGGCGAGGATGTGCTTGCATACAGTAAGCGTATTAACACTACCCTTGAGGAATATGATAAAGCCAGGAGGTCCCTGTTCGCTATGGGTGCGGAGCTTCAGAGTGTCCGTGCCCGTAGTGACAGGGCCTCAAGGCATGAGAGACCGGCACTGAGTAAGCAGGTCAAAAAGCTGAAGGAACAAATTAAAGGGCTTGACCAAAGATGCCGAGAGATCCTGGAGGGCGCGGGGCCTTTCAGGGAGAAACTCCTGAATGATGACCGTTTTTACCGCAAGCAGCAGGGGCGGCTGCTGCGGGAAGACCTCGCGTCCTCCGAAAGCTCGGATCCGGAATATGAGACAGATACTGACTCAGAGGGGAGCCTGCTGGCAGAGTACGGCAGTAGCCGGAAGCCTACGAGGGTGAGTTCAGGTATTCCGACCTATACGCCCCCAGAGAAATTGGCAAGTTTACCCCAGCTACCGGAGAATTTACCACCATTACCGGCAACATCAGAAGACGATATGGGTTCTGCTGCGGGGAGGCTAATCCACGAAATATGCATGCTAGAATCCCCGGCAAGAATGGAGAAGATGGCTTTTTCCGTAGACGACCTTGCAAACGAGGAGGAATCAAAAAAAAGGAAAAAGAAGAAGGCTAAGCCGCAAGAAGTCGGCACCCTGAAATATGTGAGTGTCGCAGCAGGTATAACTGTTCCCGCAGGGCAACCCCCATTGACTCTAGCACAGGCTGAATCTGGGGTGTTGCCCGCGGGTGAGATAAGGGGGGCGCAGACTCCCCAGACCCCGCTTTCTCTAAGTAGCGGTGTGGCTGGGGAGCTGGGTGCAGTATTGAAAATGGCGCCCGAAACTGCAGCGGACAAGGTCGGAAAAGCACCTCCCACGAAGGGAGGTAGAGAAGCGGTGAAGCCTGCCCCTGTGGGCAGGGTCAAAGTAGCGCCGGCCCCTCCCCAGGTCCATCGTAAGGGGAAGGGGCATGCGGCTTGTCCCTCCCTTCCGGTTTCAGGTGCCGAGGAAGCCAATGAGACCGGTGATGCGGAGGCTGCCGTCAGCGCTAGGAGCAAGTCCGCTCCTAAAGCATTGAGCGCTGCGACAGCTGACGATGCGGAGGTCGAGGCAGAGGCACAAGTCGCCCCAGCTAAGCGGGAGGAGAGTGAAGCGGAGGCCCGGAATAGGCCAATCCCGCTCGTGGAGCCGCCCAAGGCCGCAAGCCCCGGTGTGAATGAGGTAATGGTGAGCGTGGGTAAGAAAGCGGTGAGTAAGAGCAGACTGGGGAGTAGGAAAAGCAGGCGTCAGGAGAGGAGGGCGGAGGAGGGGGAAAAAACTGTGGTTCCAGAGAGTGACTTAGATGTTCCTTGTGAGGGAAAGGGGAGGGGGGCTATGGAGGCTGTCACCCCTTGTGTTGCTGCTGCTGCTGCTGCTACTGCTGTCCCTTTTGTTAAAGATGCGGTAGTGGAGGTTCCTAGGACTTTGGAAAATGTAGGCATGGCTGCTGCAGAAGTAGCTTTGCCAAATGTGTTTGCCCGGTCCACGCCTGCGACGCTGGGAACGACCGCTCCTGTCTCTGGTGTCCCGGTGGCCGCGGTGGTGGCCGGGCCGAGCGGGCTTCAGGGGGCGCCCGAAGGTGGCACTGGAGTTGCGGGGGCTGGGACTGCGGCCTCAAGCTTGGTACGTTCCTATGCCAGTGTCGCCTCGGGGGTCCCAAGGGGTGCCTCGTGTCCATCACTGGGGGCCAGGGACGGTGAATTACAACAGCAGCTCCTGGCGGCCTTACGAGCAGGGCAGAGAACGATGATAGTGGATGGTCAATCGAGGGACCTTAGGTTTTGGATTGAACGTTTTGGCCTAGGGAAGTTCCGAGATGAGGGGGGTGAGACCAGGTGGACTCTCCCGACACCCGGGCAGCGGCCGGTCCGGAGGAATGTAGTCCGTCTCGGGTGGGGGGGAGAAGGCCCTTGTCCTCAGAGGAGGAGGGTCGTCGAACTTCTGCTCGGGATGGGCTTTAGGGCAAGTGACATCTTTGCCCTCATTCACCCGGTCGGCTCCTCAGAGTTTGATGTCAGCTTTGTTACCCCGGGGGGCTTAGAAACCTTCTGGGGTAATTATGAGTTGGCAAAGAACGAGCCCGGCTGGCGCGACTTCAATGTGTGGGCGGTGTCGCGCCAGGATGCAATTAAGAAAGTGACCGTTTTGACTCGTAACGAGTCACTTTCTTACATGGACATTATGACCTGGCTCAACAGGTATGGGGAAGTGAAAGACTTCCCCCGGAAGAACCTTGATGAGTTTGGCATTTGGTCGGGGGCCTGGACATTTATGGTCAAATTGAAGCATGAGGATAACTCGGTGATGCATATCCCGTCCTCAACCTTCCTCGGGAAAGACAGGATTCTTGTCTTCTACCAGGGGCAGCCGAAGCTCTGTCACAGGTGTGGTGATCCCTCGCACTTGAGTGCCTCCTGCAGGGTGCAGAAGTGTGCCATGTGTGGGGGATTAGGTCATCTAGCTGCAACCTGTGATAGGATTCGGTGCCACCTGTGTGGTGACCTTGGTCACCCAATCGGGGCGTGCCCGAGGTCGTTCGCTAATGTCACCCTCCGACGGGCAGGGGCAGGTGAGGAGACTGTCCCTGTCACCGAGGAGGGGGTCGGAGGTGGAGAGACCAGGTTGCCGACGCGGAGGGAGAAAACCCAGCCACCATCTAGGGCGAGAAGGAGAGATAGGAGAAGGGAGCAGAGGGAGGGTATTATGTGTCTCCCCTCTGCCCCTGATCCCGCTGGGTTGGATTCTAATGCTGAAGTAGCGACGGGCACGGCCCTGATTGAGGAGATGAGAAGACTGCAGAGGGAGGAAGAGGCTGACCTGTCTTCATCTTCCCAGTACGTTAGTGCTGGGGAGGAACAGACGGTCAGGAGGAGAAAGTCACCGAGTAAAGCGAGGGTAAAAACATCCCCCCCCCCCCCGGCAAAGGAACGGAGACTCGAGGACCTTTCAGTGATCAGCCCTAACCGGTACCAAACCCTCTGCGAGGACGCATCAGCCTCAGGGGAGGCTTCAGAGGGGGAGGTGGGACCGTCGGGGGCTGCTGAGTCTCCCTCAGGGAAGGGCCCCCTGCCTTCAGTGGAGGAGGCTGGCCTGGTACCCAGAGATGGAGACGATGCACCTCAAGCTGTTTTGGAAACCGTTGAAAAAAATGATACCAATACTCCCCAGGGAGAAACTACGGGGGAAGTCCATCCCTTGCCTGGCCAAACCGCACGAGGTGAGGTGATGGACCAATCCCAATGTAAGAAGAGGACCCGTAAGACGAGGAAAAGTCGCGGGTCCTCTTCAGACTCATCTAGGGGTGGTGGTGGTAGGAGGAAAGGGGGTGGGAAACTGAAGGTCATTGAGCTCAATCGGTCTTAATGGCAGTCCCCTCTCCACTGACGCTGGCCACCATTAATGTGGCCAGCATTAAGTCTGATACGGCTAGGTTTGCAGCCTTTGATTTTCTTGGCCGAGTTGAAGCTGACATTTTGTTTTTGCAGGAGACCAGGCTCTGTACTCTATCAGAGATAAACAGAGCAAGGAGGGAGTGGCGCAGGGGGCCCTCCTACTGGTCTCTTGCGGCTGAGCCGTATAGTGGAGTGGCGGTGCTTTTTACCGCAGAGGTGAAATGCCAGCGGCTGATCGAACTCGAAATGGGAAGGTGCCTAGTCTTAGACGTCCTCATGAAGGGGCAAAGCCTGCGCCTCATTAACATCTACGGTCCCCAGTCAAAGTGGGACCGTAAAAGCCTCTTTATGAAGATCAAGCCTTTTCTTTTTACGGGCAAACAAGTCATCTTTGGTGGGGATTTTAATACCATAACTAGACCCCAAGACCGAGGAGGTACCAGAGATAGACTGCCCTATGATGGCGTCGCGTTAAATAGCATAGTGAGTGAAGCTCGCCTGGAGGATATCCACATCAGGCATTCCCCAGGTCACCGTGGGTTCACCTTTCAGAGAGGAAGTGTTAGGTCCAGGATAGATAGGTTTTTTTTGAAGGAGAATTCCGTCACCACCCCTGTGTCCGTGGTGGAGGTGGAGTTCTCCGATCACTGCCTAATTTTATTTTCTTTGAATATTTCAGAAACCCTCCGGAGAGGAAGAGGTTTGTGGAGGCTGAATTCGTCACTCCTTGAGGAGGCAGCTGTAAGACAAGCCTTTGAGGAGTTTCTTCAGGATCAGGTACTATTACTGGGTCTTGAGGGCACTAGGTCAGAGTGGTGGGAGATATTCAAAAAAAGGGTGGCGGGATTTTTCCGCCGGCTCTCAAGCCTCAGGTCACTGGACATGTACCGCATGTACAGTGCACTGAGGAAGAGACTTGAACATCTGGTCTCGACCGGAGGTAGCCAGGAGGATATCTCCGGTGTGAAGGCTTTGCTTAAAGGGTGTCAGTATGATAGGCACGCATCCTTGGTTCTTGAGAGGGATTTCGGGAAATACCGCTCGCCCGACCCCTACAGGAACTGTAAGATGTCAGTGACTTGTAAGACAGTAACAGGCCTGATTGACAGTACAGGATCCCTGACAAGATCCAGGTCAGGGATCTTGGAGGTCGTCAGGTCTTTCTACTCGAACCTTTTGGCAAAGAAGGAACTGAATCGGGATCGGATTTCAGGTTTCTTGGCTGAAGCCATTCCTGAGTCAGCAGAAGACCCTTCTCTTGGTGTTTTGATAGAACCTATAAGGGAAGAGGAAGTCGTCAGGGCTATTGAGGGTCTTGCCCTCAAGAAGTCACCTGGCCCAGATGGCTTAACATCTGAGTTCTATCGGACCTTTAAAGGAGCGTTGGCTCCCCTCTTGACTGACGTGCTTAATGAGTGTCTATCCTCGGGCACTCTGCCAAAGTCAATGAGGAGGTCCGCCCTTATAGTTCTGTCAAAGGGTAAGGATCCGAGCCGTATTGAGAACTGGCGGCCCATAGCACTTCTCAATACGGACCGAAAGATTCTGGCGAAGGTACTTTTCAACCGGCTGGTACAGTTTGCGCCCCGGCTCCTCTCGCCGGCTCAGCACTGCTCTGTTCCCGGTCGTAGCACCTTAAGTGCGGTCCTGAGTGTCAGGGAGGCTGTGGAGCAGAGTAGGGCAGGTCGGTGGAAGGGGTACTTGCTGTCCCTAGATCAGGCTAAGGCTTTTGACAGGGTGAATCATGAGTATTTGTGGTCAACTCTCTCGAGGTATGGCCTACCTGGGGGGTTCATTCAGTGGCTGCAGACCTTATACGCTGGGGCTGAGTCTTTCCCACTTGTGAATGGTTGGGTTGGTCGTCCTTTTGAGGTGGGGTCGGGCGTCCGACAGGGATGTCCCTTGAGCCCGCTACTGTATGTGTTCGCCATTGATCCCCTGATTAGACGGATTAATGGTGGGCCGGTGGCGGGAGTCAGGATGGACCTGGAGGGCACCGGCTCCCCTTTGAGGACAGTAGCCTACGCGGATGATGTCACCGCTCTTGTCTCGTCGCGGGAGGAGATTGAATGGGTGATGTCTGAAGTGGACAGTTACTCGGAGGCTTCCGGATCAGCTGTGAACAAGAACAAGTGTGGAAGCCTCTGGCTGGGAGGGGGAGAGCCTGGTTTTTCTCTCCCGGACACCCTCCCAGAACCCCAGGGGTCTGTAAAGATCTTAGGCATCCATTTTGGCCAGGGTGATTACCCACTCCAAAATTGGGAAGGTAGGCTTAAGGATGTCGCCCAGAGAGTTGATTGCTGGAAGGGTTGGTCCTTGACCCTGAGAGAAAGGGTTCACCTTGCCAAAGCCTTCCTGCTCCCGTTGGTGATCTATCTAGGTAGCGTCTGTGCCTTGCCAGAGTCTTGTTGGAGTAGGATCTGTTGCCTGTTCTTCCAACTGTTATGGGGGAACAGGCTCAACCTAATCAAGAGGGAGGTTACATACCGCACAAGGAGGCTAGGGGGGTTAAATATGGTTAACCCCGTGGTGTTCTTAATGAACACCTTTCTTAAGATCAATTTACCAAACCTCTCCGCCGAGGGGGCTCCTTCGTGGGTAGCCTCCTGCCAGGGGTGGTTTCGGCCCTTCTTCCAGAAATGGGAGGCAGGAGGGCAAGTGAAAGATCTTCGTGCACCCCATGGATATCTCCCGGCCTATGCTTCCCTGGTCTTGAAAGTGATTCGTCGGTGGGGTCTGGGGGCGTGGGAGATCAGGACTCAGTCAAGACGTTTTCTTGATGACAAAGTCCTGTTGACCCGCTTCCAGAAGCCTCTGGCGCTCAAAGATTGCCCAGGAGAAACCTTAGAGGGAGGGTTGCATTTTCTTAACTCCAAAAGGTTTCCTCGGAAGTTTTGGGATCTGACCTGGCGCTGCCTCCTAGGTAAGTTATATGTGAGGGGGAACTTGAAGTACCGGAACTCCGACGAGCGAGGCTGCCCTCGGGAGGAGTGTGGCGACATGCTGGAAAGCATGGAGCACTTCCTGCTTCAGTGCCCCTTCAATATAAGGGTTTGCAAATTGGTGGGGACCTCCACCGGTTGGCTGCGGCTGGCTGGCCTTTCCTACGCCGAGTGGGCCTATGGGGCATTCAAACACCCGGAGGGCAGGGACTGCCAGACACTTTTTATAGTTAGCGCAGTGGTTAGGTTCCACTTGTGGTCATCCCGGTGTCTAGTGTCGACGCGAGGCAAAATCCTCCCGGAGGTGGAGGTGGTTAAAAACATCATGGTGGACCTGGTGAGGGTGCGCTCTCGGGAGTATGAGGGGTTGGGCGCAAAAAGGGCTGGTACCCTCTGGAGGGGTTTCACCTTTTCTGTTCCCTGAGGGATAGAATAAGGGATTAAAAGGTAGTTAGGTTAGGGCCAGATAGGGAAAGGGAGGGCAAGGTTTTGCACAAGAGGTGGGGTTTGTTTGTTTTTTTTGGGTAGGGAGGGACAGGTAGGGATAGGGTAGGGATAGATTGATAGATAGGGACATAGTGGTAGGGCAAGTAGGTAGGGACGGGCCTCTTGTGCTCTCTTCCTGGTGGAGGGCTGGTGTGTCACCACATAGGCATTTTGTTTTGGAAATAGGATGAAAGGGTAAGAGGCTTGAGGATAACCGACCCTAGGCCTGTGGGAGGTTTATGGGAGGGAAGGGGGTGTCAACGGTTTATATAAGATTGTGGGTTTTGTTATTGTATTTTGTCTGGTTTTCTTGTCTGGTATTTTGTTATTTGCTTTTGCCACTAAACATATTTTTTTTGTTCATTTCCATTTTTTTCTATTTCCCATTGTATGTAGTTAAAAGGGTTTTTTTTTCTTAGGGGGGTAGGTTGTTTGGGAGGGGGGTTTCTTTTGGGGGTGGAGGGTTTGATATATAGGTTTCGTGTGTCCGGCCTGGCTCTGGACTATGCGGACATGGGAGGACATGAGGCGGAGAGCCAGGTCGGTTTTCAGGGGCTCGGTGGCGGGTGGTGCCAGCACCAGGACTATGCGGACATGGGAGGACATGGGGCGTGGTGCTGGCCGGGTGTGGTGAAGGAAAAAAAAAAAAAGAAAAAAAAAAAAAAAAAAAAAATTTCTAATAAGTTTCAGTTGGGGTTTTTTTTTGTTAGTTTTCTGTTAGTGTTATATGTTTTCCATTGTATATTACTTATTTGGATTTTCTTTTGTTTCCAAGATAGGTAGAGTTTTGACTGGCGGATGACTGAAGAAAGACTGGAGAGTGAAAGGCGGAGTGAAAGGCAGAATGGATGGGGGCTGATTTGCGGCTGGATTTTCTTTTTGGTCTTTAATTTTGTCCCGGTTTCTTGTATCTTATTTATTGATGTTGTTTATGCTATGTTTTGGATTTATGTATTGTTTCTGTTTATGGGTTTTATATTGTATTTTCGTATGTGACACTGTTTGTGAATTTTTACTTTTCTAATAAAAATAGTTCCAATTCCTTCGGGGCAACTGTGGGAATCAGACACGCCTGTCTGAGCTCCTGAGACCAGAGGCTATAGTCTGTTTGTCAGCTCAGAAGAGAGGCTTGGTGTGTGGTGTTTGTGCAACAGCAGCAGTTTTTCCAGTCATAGTTGGAGGCTCCAACCCCTTTCCTTTTCCAAGGTTGGGGTTTTTTCACCATGGAGCAAGGTGCTCCTGCCCCCCGAGCCAGCTTGGCGGGGGGCAGGAGGCTCTCAATGGACGGCAGTAGCAGCAGCAGCAGGAGAAGATTGGAGAGGCAGCAGGCTCCAGTGGAAAAAGGTATGGCAACCCGCAGCAAGGGACGTCTAGGTCAGAAAACCCCGGCGGAGGCTGAGCCCTGTACAAGTAAAAAGGCCAGCGAAGCCCCCCTCCTTCCTTGCCATCATCAGGTTGGGGGATTCGGAAGGCTGGCGAGGATGTGCTTGCATACAGTAAGCGTATTAACACTACCCTTGAGGAATATGATAAAGCCAGGAGGTCCCTGTTCGCTATGGGTGCGGAGCTTCAGAGTGTCCGTGCCCGTAGTGACAGGGCCTCAAGGCATGAGAGACCGGCACTGAGTAAGCAGGTCAAAAAGCTGAAGGAACAAATTAAAGGGCTTGACCAAAGATGCCGAGAGATCCTGGAGGGCGCGGGGCCTTTCAGGGAGAAACTCCTGAATGATGACCGTTTTTACCGCAAGCAGCAGGGGCGGCTGCTGCGGGAAGACCTCGCGTCCTCCGAAAGCTCGGATCCGGAATATGAGACAGATACTGACTCAGAGGGGAGCCTGCTGGCAGAGTACGGCAGTAGCCGGAAGCCTACGAGGGTGAGTTCAGGTATTCCGACCTATACGCCCCCAGAGAAATTGGCAAGTTTACCCCAGCTACCGGAGAATTTACCACCATTACCGGCAACATCAGAAGACGATATGGGTTCTGCTGCGGGGAGGCTAATCCACGAAATATGCATGCTAGAATCCCCGGCAAGAATGGAGAAGATGGCTTTTTCCGTAGACGACCTTGCAAACGAGGAGGAATCAAAAAAAAGGAAAAAGAAGAAGGCTAAGCCGCAAGAAGTCGGCACCCTGAAATATGTGAGTGTCGCAGCAGGTATAACTGTTCCCGCAGGGCAACCCCCATTGACTCTAGCACAGGCTGAATCTGGGGTGTTGCCCGCGGGTGAGATAAGGGGGGCGCAGACTCCCCAGACCCCGCTTTCTCTAAGTAGCGGTGTGGCTGGGGAGCTGGGTGCAGTATTGAAAATGGCGCCCGAAACTGCAGCGGACAAGGTCGGAAAAGCACCTCCCACGAAGGGAGGTAGAGAAGCGGTGAAGCCTGCCCCTGTGGGCAGGGTCAAAGTAGCGCCGGCCCCTCCCCAGGTCCATCGTAAGGGGAAGGGGCATGCGGCTTGTCCCTCCCTTCCGGTTTCAGGTGCCGAGGAAGCCAATGAGACCGGTGATGCGGAGGCTGCCGTCAGCGCTAGGAGCAAGTCCGCTCCTAAAGCATTGAGCGCTGCGACAGCTGACGATGCGGAGGTCGAGGCAGAGGCACAAGTCGCCCCAGCTAAGCGGGAGGAGAGTGAAGCGGAGGCCCGGAATAGGCCAATCCCGCTCGTGGAGCCGCCCAAGGCCGCAAGCCCCGGTGTGAATGAGGTAATGGTGAGCGTGGGTAAGAAAGCGGTGAGTAAGAGCAGACTGGGGAGTAGGAAAAGCAGGCGTCAGGAGAGGAGGGCGGAGGAGGGGGGAAAAAACTGTGGTTCCAGAGAGTGACTTAGATGTTCCTTGTGAGGGAAAGGGGAGGGGGGGCTATGGAGGCTGTCACCCCTTGTGTTGCTGCTGCTGCTGCTGCTACTGCTGTCCCTTTTGTTAAAGATGCGGTAGTGGAGGTTCCTAGGACTTTGGAAAATGTAGGCATGGCTGCTGCAGAAGTAGCTTTGCCAAATGTGTTTGCCCGGTCCACGCCTGCGACGCTGGGAACGACCGCTCCTGTCTCTGGTGTCCCGGTGGCCGCGGTGGTGGCCGGGCCGAGCGGGCTTCAGGGGGCGCCCGAAGGTGGCACTGGAGTTGCGGGGGCTGGGACTGCGGCCTCAAGCTTGGTACGTTCCTATGCCAGTGTCGCCTCGGGGGTCCCAAGGGGTGCCTCGTGTCCATCACTGGGGGCCAGGGACGGTGAATTACAACAGCAGCTCCTGGCGGCCTTACGAGCAGGGCAGAGAACGATGATAGTGGATGGTCAATCGAGGGACCTTAGGTTTTGGATTGAACGTTTTGGCCTAGGGAAGTTCCGAGATGAGGGGGGTGAGACCAGGTGGACTCTCCCGACACCCGGGCAGCGGCCGGTCCGGAGGAATGTAGTCCGTCTCGGGTGGGGGGGAGAAGGCCCTTGTCCTCAGAGGAGGAGGGTCGTCGAACTTCTGCTCGGGATGGGCTTTAGGGCAAGTGACATCTTTGCCCTCATTCACCCGGTCGGCTCCTCAGAGTTTGATGTCAGCTTTGTTACCCCGGGGGGGCTTAGAAACCTTCTGGGGTAATTATGAGTTGGCAAAGAACGAGCCCGGCTGGCGCGACTTCAATGTGTGGGCGGTGTCGCGCCAGGATGCAATTAAGAAAGTGACCGTTTTGACTCGTAACGAGTCACTTTCTTACATGGACATTATGACCTGGCTCAACAGGTATGGGGAAGTGAAAGACTTCCCCCGGAAGAACCTTGATGAGTTTGGCATTTGGTCGGGGGCCTGGACATTTATGGTCAAATTGAAGCATGAGGATAACTCGGTGATGCATATCCCGTCCTCAACCTTCCTCGGGAAAGACAGGATTCTTGTCTTCTACCAGGGGCAGCCGAAGCTCTGTCACAGGTGTGGTGATCCCTCGCACTTGAGTGCCTCCTGCAGGGTGCAGAAGTGTGCCATGTGTGGGGGATTAGGTCATCTAGCTGCAACCTGTGATAGGATTCGGTGCCACCTGTGTGGTGACCTTGGTCACCCAATCGGGGCGTGCCCGAGGTCGTTCGCTAATGTCACCCTCCGACGGGCAGGGGCAGGTGAGGAGACTGTCCCTGTCACCGAGGAGGGGGTCGGAGGTGGAGAGACCAGGTTGCCGACGCGGAGGGAGAAAACCCAGCCACCATCTAGGGCGAGAAGGAGAGATAGGAGAAGGGAGCAGAGGGAGGGTATTATGTGTCTCCCCTCTGCCCCTGATCCCGCTGGGTTGGATTCTAATGCTGAAGTAGCGACGGGCACGGCCCTGATTGAGGAGATGAGAAGACTGCAGAGGGAGGAAGAGGCTGACCTGTCTTCATCTTCCCAGTACGTTAGTGCTGGGGAGGAACAGACGGTCAGGAGGAGAAAGTCACCGAGTAAAGCGAGGGTAAAAACATCTGCCCCCCCCCCCCGGCAAAGGAACGGAGACTCGAGGACCTTTCAGTGATCAGCCCTAACCGGTACCAAACCCTCTGCGAGGACGCATCAGCCTCAGGGGAGGCTTCAGAGGGGGAGGTGGGACCGTCGGGGGCTGCTGAGTCTCCCTCAGGGAAGGGCCCCCTGCCTTCAGTGGAGGAGGCTGGCCTGGTACCCAGAGATGGAGACGATGCACCTCAAGCTGTTTTGGAAACCGTTGAAAAAAATGATACCAATACTCCCCAGGGAGAAACTACGGGGGAAGTCCATCCCTTGCCTGGCCAAACCGCACGAGGTGAGGTGATGGACCAATCCCAATGTAAGAAGAGGACCCGTAAGACGAGGAAAAGTCGCGGGTCCTCTTCAGACTCATCTAGGGGTGGTGGTGGTAGGAGGAAAGGGGGTGGGAAACTGAAGGTCATTGAGCTCAATCGGTCTTAATGGCAGTCCCCTCTCCACTGACGCTGGCCACCATTAATGTGGCCAGCATTAAGTCTGATACGGCTAGGTTTGCAGCCTTTGATTTTCTTGGCCGAGTTGAAGCTGACATTTTGTTTTTGCAGGAGACCAGGCTCTGTACTCTATCAGAGATAAACAGAGCAAGGAGGGAGTGGCGCAGGGGGCCCTCCTACTGGTCTCTTGCGGCTGAGCCGTATAGTGGAGTGGCGGTGCTTTTTACCGCAGAGGTGAAATGCCAGCGGCTGATCGAACTCGAAATGGGAAGGTGCCTAGTCTTAGACGTCCTCATGAAGGGGCAAAGCCTGCGCCTCATTAACATCTACGGTCCCCAGTCAAAGTGGGACCGTAAAAGCCTCTTTATGAAGATCAAGCCTTTTCTTTTTACGGGCAAACAAGTCATCTTTGGTGGGGATTTTAATACCATAACTAGACCCCAAGACCGAGGAGGTACCAGAGATAGACTGCCCTATGATGGCGTCGCGTTAAATAGCATAGTGAGTGAAGCTCGCCTGGAGGATATCCACATCAGGCATTCCCCAGGTCACCGTGGGTTCACCTTTCAGAGAGGAAGTGTTAGGTCCAGGATAGATAGGTTTTTTTTTGAAGGAGAATTCCGTCACCACCCCTGTGTCCGTGGTGGAGGTGGAGTTCTCCGATCACTGCCTAATTTTATTTTCTTTGAATATTTCAGAAACCCTCCGGAGAGGAAGAGGTTTGTGGAGGCTGAATTCGTCACTCCTTGAGGAGGCAGCTGTAAGACAAGCCTTTGAGGAGTTTCTTCAGGATCAGGTACTATTACTGGGTCTTGAGGGCACTAGGTCAGAGTGGTGGGAGATATTCAAAAAAAGGGTGGCGGGATTTTTCCGCCGGCTCTCAAGCCTCAGGTCACTGGACATGTACCGCATGTACAGTGCACTGAGGAAGAGACTTGAACATCTGGTCTCGACCGGAGGTAGCCAGGAGGATATCTCCGGTGTGAAGGCTTTGCTTAAAGGGTGTCAGTATGATAGGCACGCATCCTTGGTTCTTGAGAGGGATTTCGGGAAATACCGCTCGCCCGACCCCTACAGGAACTGTAAGATGTCAGTGACTTGTAAGACAGTAACAGGCCTGATTGACAGTACAGGATCCCTGACAAGATCCAGGTCAGGGATCTTGGAGGTCGTCAGGTCTTTCTACTCGAACCTTTTGGCAAAGAAGGAACTGAATCGGGATCGGATTTCAGGTTTCTTGGCTGAAGCCATTCCTGAGTCAGCAGAAGACCCTTCTCTTGGTGTTTTGATAGAACCTATAAGGGAAGAGGAAGTCGTCAGGGCTATTGAGGGTCTTGCCCTCAAGAAGTCACCTGGCCCAGATGGCTTAACATCTGAGTTCTATCGGACCTTTAAAGGAGCTTTGGCTCCCCTCTTGACTGACGTGCTTAATGAGTGTCTATCCTCGGGCACTCTGCCTAAGTCAATGAGGAGGTCCGCCCTTATAGTTCTGTCAAAGGGTAAGGATCCGAGCCGTATTGAGAACTGGCGGCCCATAGCACTTCTCAATACGGACCAAAAGATTCTGGCGAAGGTACTTTTCAACCGGCTGGTACAGTTTGCGCCCCGGCTCCTCTCGCCGGCTCAGCACTGCTCTGTTCCCGGTCGTAGCACCTTAAGTGCGGTCCTGAGTGTCAGGGAGGCTGTGGAGCAGAGTAGGGCAGGTCGGTGGAAGGGGTACTTGCTGTCCCTAGATCAGGCTAAGGCTTTTGACAGGGTGAATCATGAGTATTTGTGGTCAACTCTCTCGAGGTATGGCCTACCTGGGGGGTTCATTCAGTGGCTGCAGACCTTATACGCTGGGGCTGAGTCTTTCCCACTTGTGAATGGTTGGGTTGGTCGTCCTTTTGAGGTGGGGTCGGGCGTCCGACAGGGATGTCCCTTGAGCCCGCTACTGTATGTGTTCGCCATTGATCCCCTGATTAGACGGATTAATGGTGGGCCGGTGGCGGGAGTCAGGATGGACCTGGAGGGCACCGGCTCCCCTTTGAGGACAGTAGCCTACGCGGATGATGTCACCGCTCTTGTCTCGTCGCGGGAGGAGATTGAATGGGTGATGTCTGAAGTGGACAGTTACTCGGAGGCTTCCGGATCAGCTGTGAACAAGAACAAGTGTGGAAGCCTCTGGCTGGGAGGGGGAGAGCCTGGTTTTTCTCTCCCGGACACCCTCCCAGAACCCCAGGGGTCTGTAAAGATCTTAGGCATCCATTTTGGCCAGGGTGATTACCCACTCCAAAATTGGGAAGGTAGGCTTAAGGATGTCGCCCAGAGAGTTGATTGCTGGAAGGGTTGGTCCTTGACCCTGAGAGAAAGGGTTCACCTTGCCAAAGCCTTCCTGCTCCCGTTGGTGATCTATCTAGGTAGCGTCTGTGCCTTGCCAGAGTCTTGTTGGAGTAGGATCTGTTGCCTGTTCTTCCAACTGTTATGGGGGAACAGGCTCAACCTAATCAGGAGGGAGGTTACATACCGCACAAGGAGGCTAGGGGGGTTAAATATGGTTAACCCCGTGGTGTTCTTAATGAACACCTTTCTTAAGATCAATTTACCAAACCTCTCCGCCGAGGGGGCTCCTTCGTGGGTAGCCTCCTGCCAGGGGTGGTTTCGGCCCTTCTTCCAGAAATGGGAGGCAGGAGGGCAAGTGAAAGATCTTCGTGCACCCCATGGATATCTCCCGGCCTATGCTTCCCTGGTCTTGAAAGTGATTCGTCGGTGGGGTCTGGGGGCGTGGGAGATCAGGACTCAGTCAAGACGTTTTCTTGATGACAAAGTCCTGTTGACCCGCTTCCAGAAGCCTCTGGCGCTCAAAGATTGCCCAGGAGAAACCTTAGAGGAAGGGTTGCATTTTCTTAACTCCAAAAGGTTTCCTCGGAAGTTTTGGGATCTGACCTGGCGCTGCCTCCTAGGTAAGTTATATGTGAGGGGGAACTTGAAGTACCGGAACTCCGACGAGCGAGGCTGCCCTCGGGAGGAGTGTGGCGACATGCTGGAAAGCATGGAGCACTTCCTGCTTCAGTGCCCCTTCAATATAAGGGTTTGCAAATTGGTGGGGACCTCCACCGGTTGGCTGCGGCTGGCTGGCCTTTCCTACGCCGAGTGGGCCTATGGGGCATTCAAACACCCGGAGGGCAGGGACTGCCAGACACTTTTTATAGTTAGCGCAGTGGTTAGGTTCCACTTGTGGTCATCCCGGTGTCTAGTGTCGACGCGAGGCAAAATCCTCCCGGAGGTGGAGGTGGTTAAAAACATCATGGTGGACCTGGTGAGGGTGCGCTCTCGGGAGTATGAGGGGTTGGGCGCAAAAAGGGCTGGTACCCTCTGGAGGGGTTTCACCTTTTCTGTTCCCTGAGGGATAGAATAAGGGATTAAAAGGTAGTTAGGTTAGGGCCAGATAGGGAAAGGGAGGGCAAGGTTTTGCACAAGAGGTGGGGTTTGTTTGTTTTTTTTGGGTAGGGAGGGACAGGTAGGGATAGGGTAGGGATAGATTGATAGATAGGGACATAGTGGTAGGGCAAGTAGGTAGGGACGGGCCTCTTGTGCTCTCTTCCTGGTGGAGGGCTGGTGTGTCACCACATAGGCATTTTGTTTTGGAAATAGGATGAAAGGGTAAGAGGCTTGAGGATAACCGACCCTAGGCCTGTGGGAGGTTTATAGGGAGGGAAGGGGGTGTCAACGATTTATATAAGATTGTGGGTTTTGTTATTGTATTTTGTCTGGTTTTCTTGTCTGGTATTTTGTTATTTGCTTTTGCCACTAAAAATATTTTTTTTGTTCATTTCCATTTTTTTTCTATTTCCCATTGTATGTAGTTAAAAGGGTTTTTTTTTCTTAGGGGGGGTAGGTTGTTTGGGAGGGGGGTTTCTTTTGGGGGTGGAGGGTTTGATATATAGGTTTCGTGTGTCCGGCCTGGCTCTGGACTATGCGGACATGGGAGGACATGAGGCGGAGAGCCAGGTCGGTTTTCAGGGGCTCGGTGGCGGGTGGTGCCAGCACCAGGACTATGCGGACATGGGAGGACATGGGGCGTGGTGCTGGCCGGGTGTGGTGAAGGGAAAAAAAAAAAAAAAAAAAAAAAAAATTTCTAATAAGTTTCAGTTGGGGTTTTTTTTTTTGTTAGTTTTCTGTTAGTGTTATATGTTTTCCATTGTATATTACTTATTTGGATTTTCTTTTGTTTCCAAGATAGGTAGAGTTTTGACTGGCGGATGACTGAAGAAAGACTGGAGAGTGAAAGGCGGAGTGAAAGGCAGAATGGATGGGGGCTGATTTGCGGCTGGATTTTCTTTTTGGTCTTTAATTTTGTCCCGGTTTCTTGTATCTTATTTATTGATGTTGTTTATGCTATGTTTTGGATTTATGTATTGTTTCTGTTTATGGGTTTTATATTGTATTTTCGTATGTGACACTGTTTGTGAATTTTTACTTTTCTAATAAAAATAGTTCCAATTCCTTCGGGGCAACCGTGGGAGTCAGACACATTTGTTTGAGCTCCTGAGTCCAGAGGCTTAAGAGGCTTTTTGGATACTTGGAGACCGATTATTGGGTGTGGTTTTCGGTCTTTTGTGTGTTACATACCGTCGCTCCGACTCCCTTCCCCGTGCGGAAGGGAGCCTTATCATGGAGCGTGGAGCTCCTGCCCCCCGGACCTTACAGGCGGGGGGCAGGAGAATGTCTGCCGACACAGCACCAGCAGAGCAGGGCAGGCGGAGGTCGCTGAGGCAGCAAGCCTCAATGAGACTGGCGACCGGGACAACAGCATTGGGAGCAGCATCAGGAGCAGCAGCAGCGACATTGGCGGCTGCAGCATCAGGAACAGCATCAGGAGCAGCGACGTCCGTAGAGCGGGCGATGCCGGCAGGAGTAGCGGTGGCGACAGGGGTGTCAGCAGTCTCGGCAGGTGGATCCGTGAAAACGGCAACATCAGCCACGGCGGTAACATCAGCGGCAGTGGCGGGTGAAGCCGGTCCGAAGGGGGCTATGGCCGCAGGATATGCGGTTCCCTCTGGAAGGGTCCCTGCAAGCAGTAGAAAAGACACAAGCTTACCGTCATCGCTGCCGCAATCACCCGCAGGATGGGGCATCAGGAAGGCTGGAGAGGAAGTCGCCATTTACAGCCGGAGGATCGAGGCGGTCCTGGAGGAATATGACCGAGCCCGGAGGTCCCTGTTCGCAATGAGTGGGGAGCTTCAGAGTGCTCGCGCCCGTAGCGACAGGGCCTCAAGGAAGGACCGCCCGGTTTTCAGTAAGCAGGTAAGGAGCCTGAAAAAACAAATAAAGGCCCTGGAAGCCAGGTGCACGGAGATTCTGGAGGGCGTGGGGCCGTTCAGAGAGAAGCTGCTGAACGATGACCGCTTCTTCCGCAAACAGCAGGAGCGGTTGTTGAAGGATGGCCCCGCGTCCTCAGACAGCTCGGGAGAGGACGACTATTGTGAGTCAGACCTGGAGTCAGATGACAGCATGGCGGTACAGTATAGTCGAGTAGCCATCCCTAGTAGCAGCAGCCTGATACCCACATATACACAGGCATCAGCGCCGGCAGTGAAACTGGAAGTCAGAATGACAGGACAGGAAGTGACACAATCTCCCACACTCCCAGAGAACCAACCACTGCCCGAGACGGAGGAGGAGGAGGGTGGAGCCTCGGGAGAAGGCGGGAAGCTGATGAGGCAAATCTGCCAATTGGAGTCCCCGTCCAGAATGGACCAATTAGCATTCAGCTTGTCAGATTTGGACGGGGAGGAGGAGGGAAAAGGAACCAAGACCAGGAAGAAGGCAAGGAAGGAAAAAAAAAGAGTAATAGAGACATTTAAATTTGTCAGGTCGTTGCCTGGGGAGCATCGTGCCGGGACCTCAGCCCAGGTTGCGATGCCTCCAGGAGAGAGAAAAGGGAGGCGCAGGCACCTCGGGTCACGCCAAGTGGCGGGGTGCCCGGGGTGCCAGCAGTCAAAATGGCGCCTGATAGTACCTTTCAGGTGGTGGCGGACAAGGAGCTCATGGTTGCAGACAAGGCGCTCATAGTTGCGGACAAGGGCAAAGGCAAAGAAGCCCCCCCTGCGGAGGGGAGTGGCGTAGGGAAACCTCCCTCCCTGGTAGGAGGTTTTAAAATATCGATGGCTTCCCCCAGAGTAAGGTGTAGGAAAGGGGGGAGTGGCAGGTGGGCGTGGCTCATCCTCCTCCAGTGCTGATGAAGCCGGTGATGCGGAGGTCACTTCCGGGGCTAAGGGGGCGTGTCCTCCTACAACATCAGGTGTCGGGGTGACTGTGGATGCGGAGGCCGAGGTAAAAGCGGGGAAGCCATCAGCGAGTGGTGCAGCCGGCCCCGCTGTAAGAAGGAAGACTGCAGGTGTGAATGATGGACGAGTGGAGAAGCTAGTTAAGCAGACAGGTAAGGTAAAGGGGAAAGCGGGTGGGACAAAAGGGGTAATTAGTAGTATTCCTGAAGAAGGTGGTGTAGTATGCATGGGGGTCCAAGAGCCTGTAGTCGGGGAGGCTGCGGGAGGAGGGGCTATTACCATTGCTGCTAAAAAAAGTGTTTCTACTGCTGGTAATATTTCTGTTGTGGCCCCTGTTGTTTCTGGTATTTCTGCTGTTGTCCCTGCTGTTGTCCCTGCTGTTGTTTCTGCTGCTGTTCCTGATGCTGTTCCTGATGCTGTCGTTGCTCCTGTTGTTACTCCTGTCACTGCTCCTGATATTGTTGCTCCTGTTGTCCTCTCTGCCGCTGTTCCTTCTGCTGCAGTTGGAGTGACCCGGTCCGCGGCGGCTATGCCAGGGCGGACTGTTGCCGCCTCTGGTGCTCCGGTTGCCGTGGCTGGGCTAAGTAGTTCTGCGGGGGTCCCTGGGAGTGGCTGTGGCATCCCAGAGCTGGCTATGGCGGGGCGGGGGGGGAGCCCGGGGCTTTTTATATTTTCTCCTTGTTTTTTGGGCGGGGGGTGTTGGGGGGGGGGGGGGGGTGCCCCACACAGCGCGGCGCCGCGTGGGGGGCGCGCCATTTGCACCCCCCCCCCTGGAGGGGAGAAGAAAAGAGAGGGGGGGGGGGGGGGGGGGGGGGGGGGGGGGGGGGAGGAGTCAGCTGATCACTGGGTCCCCATGGTATGACCCCTGCAGGAAGGTCCTGCGTGTGAGGGGTGAGAAGTGTGGAGTGTTAGGAGGAGGAGGTGAGGAGATAAGTGTGATGTCCTGTGAAGAAAGCAGTGAGTTTAGTGCAGGAATCTCAAGTCCTAGACAGGCCCAGGAAGGTTGGAGAGCTGACATACTCCAGCTATTCAGAAGATCCTGTCCCCTGTCTGCCTAGCCATCGCCCTGAAGGAAGTCAAGCATCATTATCTTGTCAGCATGAGACTGTGGAGAGAACATTCTGGAATACGTGCTCCATAGCAAGTATCACAGGATCCAGGGGCCAAGGCCAGACCTGTGGAATATCCTGCCACCCTGACTATTGCACCCCGAAACTCTGAGCTATCAGGACCACATAACGTGAGTGGGGAATATTATGTACTAGTATCATGGTGGGCATCCTCCTATGAGCCAAATAGGAGCCCAGACGCACCTTAGGGCTGTAACACTGAAGTATAAGGGGCTAGGAACACCTTTCATCAAGTCTACCCTGTACCTCAGGACTTTGCTGTGTCACCAGGCGTACCCCGTTGTTTTGTATTGAAGAAACTGTTTAAGCATTTGTGCCTCCACACCCATGGAAGTAAAAGTTCAACTTTACAACCGTTTCTGTGTCTGACTCTGCACCGACAACATCAGGGCGCCCCAAACACCACCAGTCGGCACAGTATAGGGGAAGCGCCCCGGGGGGAACAATCACCACCAACATTTGTGCAGCCACTCCCAGGGACCCCCGCAGAACTACTTAGCCCAGCCACGGCAACCGGAGCACCAGAGGCGGCAACAGTCCGCCCTGGCATAGCCGCCGCGGACCGGGTCACTCCAACTGCAGCAGAAGGAACAGCGGCAGAGAGGACAACAGGAGCAACAATATCAGGAGCAGTGACAGGAGTAACAACAGGAGCAACGAGAACAGCATCAGGAACAGCATCAGGAACAGCAGCAGAAACAACAGCAGGGACAACAGCAGGGACAACAGCAGAAATACCAGAAACAACAGGGGCCACAACAGAAATATTACCAGCAGTAGAAATACTTTTTTAGCAGCAATGGTAATAGCCCCCTCCTCCCGCAGCCTCCCCGACTACAGGCTCTTGGACCCCCATGCATACTACACCACCTTCTTCAGGAATACTACTAATTACCCCTTTTTGTCCCACCCGCTTTCCCCTTTACCTTACCTGTCTGCTTAACTAGCTTCTCCACTCGTCCATCATTCACACCTGCAGTCTTCCTTCTTACAGCGGGGCCGGGCTGCACCACTCGCTGATGGCTTCCCCGCTTTTACCTCGGCCTCCGCATCCACAGTCACCCCGGCACCTGATGTTGTAGGAGGACACGCCCCCTTAGCCCCGGAAGTGACCTCCGCATCACCGGCTTCATCAGCACTGGAGGAGGATGAGCCACGCCCACCTGCCACTCCCCCTTTCCTACACCTTACTCTGGGGGAAGCCATCGATACTTTAAAACCTCCTACCAGGGAGGGAGGTTTCCCTACGCCACCCTCCCCTCCGCAGGGGGGGCTTCTTTGCCTTTGCCCTTGTCCGCAACTATGAGCTCCTTGTCCGCCACCACCTGAAAGGTACTATCAGGCGCCATTTTGACTGCTGGCACCCCGGGCACCCCGCCACTTGGCGTGACCCGAGGTGCCTGCGCCTCCTTTTCTCTCCTGGAGGCATCGCAACCTGGGCTGAGGTCCCGGCACGATGCTCCCCAGGCAACGACCTGACAAATTTAAATGTCTCTATCTCTTTTTTTTTCCTTCCTTGCCTTCTTCCTGGTCTTGGCTCCTTTTCCCGCCTCCTCCCCGTCCAGATCTGACATGCTGAATGCTAATTGGTCCATTCTGGACGGGGACTCTAATTGGTAGATTTGCCTCATCAGCTTCCCGCCTTCTCCCGAGGCTCCGCCCTCCTCCTCCTCCGTCTCGGGCAGTGGTTGGTTCTCTGGGAGTGTGGGAGATTGTGTCACTTCCTGCCCTGTCATTCTGACTTCCTGTCTTGTCATTCTGACTTCCTGCTTCACTGCCGGCACTGATGCCTGCGTATACGTGGGTATCAGGCTGCCGCTGCTAGGGACGGCTGCCCGACTATACTGTACCGCCATGCTGTCATCCGACTCCAGGTCTGACTCACAATAGTCGTCCTCTCCCGAGCTGTCTGAGGACGCGGGGCCATCCTTCAACAACCGCTCCTGCTGCTTGCGGAAGAAGCGGTCATCGTTCAGCAGCTTCTCTCTGAACGGCCCCGCGCCCTCCAGAATCTCTGTGCACCTGGCTTCCAGGGCCTTTATTTGTTTTTTCAGGCTCCTTACCTGCTTACTGAAAACCGGGCGGTCCTTCCTCGAGGCCCTGTCGCTACGGGCACGAGCGCTCTGAAGCTCTCCACCCATAGCGAACAGGGACCCTCCGGGCTCGGTCATATTCCTCCAGGACCGCCTCGATCCTCCGGCTGTAAATGGCGACTTCCTCTCCAGCCTTCCTGATGCCCCATCCTGCGGGTGATTGCGGCAGCGATGACGGTAAGCTTGTGTCTTTTCTACTGCTTGCAGGGACCCTTCCAGAGGGAACCGCATATCCTGCGGCCATAGCCCCCTTCGGACCGGCTTCACCCGCCACTGCCGCTGATGTTACCGCCGTGGCTGATGTCGCCGTTTTCACGGATCCACCTGCCGGGACTGCTGACACCCCTGTCGCCACCGCTACTCCTGCCGGCGTCGCCCGCTCCACGGACGTCGCTGCTCCCGATGCTGTTCCTGATGCTGCAGCCGCCAATGTCGCTGCTGCTGCTCCCGATGCTGCTCCCGATGCCGTTGTCCCGGTCGCCAGTCTCATTGAGGCTTGCTGCCTCAGCGACCTCCGCCTGCCCTGCTCTGCTGGTGCTGTGTCGGCAGACATTCTCCTGCCCCCCGCCTGTAAGGTCCGGGGGGCAGGAGCTCCACGCTCCATGATAAGGCTCCCCTCCGCACGGGGAAGGGAGTCGGAGCCTACGGTATGTAACACACAAAAGACTGAAAACCACACCCAATAATCGGTCTCCAAGTATCCAAAAAGCCTCTTAAGCCTCTGGACTCAGGAGCTCAAACAAGTGTGTCTGACTCCCACAGTTGCCCCGAAGGAATTGGAACTATTTTTATTAGAAAAGTAAAAATTCACAAACAGTGTCACATACGAAAATACAATATAAAACCCATAAACAGAAACAATACATAAATCCAAAACATAGCATAAACAACATCAATAAATAAGATACAAGAAACCGGGACAAAATTAAAGACCAAAAAGAAAATCCAGCCGCAAATCAGCCCCCATCCATTCTGCCTTTCACTCCGCCTTTCACTCTCCAGTCTTTCTTCAGTCATCCGCCAGTCAAAACTCTACCTATCTTGGAAACAAAAGAAAATCCAAATAAGTAATATACAATGGAAAACATATAACACTAACAGAAAACTAAAAAAAACCCCAACTGAAACTTATTAGAAATTTTTTTTTTTTTTTTTTTTTTTTTTTTTTTTTTTTTTCCCCTTCACCACACCCGGCCAGCACCACGCCCCATGTCCTCCCATGTCCGCATAGTCCTGGTGCTGGCACCACCCGCCACCGAGCCCCTGAAAACCGACCTGGCTCTCCGCCTCATGTCCTCCCATGTCCGCATAGTCCAGAGCCAGGCCGGACACACGAAACCTATATATCAAACCCTCCACCCCCAAAAGAAACCCCCCTCCCAAACAACCTACCCCCCTAAGAAAAAAAAAACCCTTTTAACTACATACAATGGGAAATAGAAAAAAATGGAAATGAACAAAAAAAATATGTTTAGTGGCAAAAGCAAATAACAAAATACCAGACAAGAAAACCAGACAAAATACAATAACAAAACCCACAATCTTATATAAACCGTTGACACCCCCTTCCCTCCCATAAACCTCCCACAGGCCTAGGGTCGGTTATCCTCAAGCCTCTTACCCTTTCATCCTATTTCCAAAACAAAATGCCTATGTGGTGACACACCAGCCCTCCACCAGGAAGAGAGCACAAGAGGCCCGTCCCTACCTACTTGCCCTACCACTATGTCCCTATCTATCAATCTATCCCTACCCTATCCCTACCTGTCCCTCCCTACCCAAAAAAAACAAACAAACCCCACCTCTTGTGCAAAACCTTGCCCTCCCTTTCCCTATCTGGCCCTAACCTAACTACCTTTTAATCCCTTATTCTATCCCTCAGGGAACAGAAAAGGTGAAACCCCTCCAGAGGGTACCAGCCCTTTTTGCGCCCAACCCCTCATACTCCCGAGAGCGCACCCTCACCAGGTCCACCATGATGTTTTTAACCACCTCCACCTCCGGGAGGATTTTGCCTCGCGTCGACACTAGACACCGGGATGACCACAAGTGGAACCTAACCACTGCGCTAACTATAAAAAGTGTCTGGCAGTCCCTGCCCTCCGGGTGTTTGAATGCCCCATAGGCCCACTCGGCGTAGGAAAGGCCAGCCAGCCGCAGCCAACCGGTGGAGGTCCCCACCAATTTGCAAACCCTTATATTGAAGGGGCACTGAAGCAGGAAGTGCTCCATGCTTTCCAGCATGTCGCCACACTCCTCCCGAGGGCAGCCTCGCTCGTCGGAGTTCCGGTACTTCAAGTTCCCCCTCACATATAACTTACCTAGGAGGCAGCGCCAGGTCAGATCCCAAAACTTCCGAGGAAACCTTTTGGAGTTAAGAAAATGCAACCCTCCCTCTAAGGTTTCTCCTGGGCAATCTTTGAGCGCCAGAGGCTTCTGGAAGCGGGTCAACAGGACTTTGTCATCAAGAAAACGTCTTGACTGAGTCCTGATCTCCCACGCCCCCAGACCCCACCGACGAATCACTTTCAAGACCAGGGAAGCATAGGCCGGGAGATATCCATGGGGTGCACGAAGATCTTTCACTTGCCCTCCTGCCTCCCATTTCTGGAAGAAGGGCCGAAACCACCCCTGGCAGGAGGCTACCCACGAAGGAGCCCCCTCGGCGGAGAGGTTTGGTAAATTGATCTTAAGAAAGGTGTTCATTAAGAACACCACGGGGTTAACCATATTTAACCCCCCTAGCCTCCTTGTGCGGTATGTAACCTCCCTCTTGATTAGGTTGAGCCTGTTCCCCCATAACAGTTGGAAGAACAGGCAACAGATCCTACTCCAACAAGACTCTGGCAAGGCACAGACGCTACCTAGATAGATCACCAACGGGAGCAGGAAGGCTTTGGCAAGGTGAACCCTTTCTCTCAGGGTCAAGGACCAACCCTTCCAGCAATCAACTCTCTGGGCGACATCCTTAAGCCTACCTTCCCAATTTTGGAGTGGGTAATCACCCTGGCCAAAATGGATGCCTAAGATCTTTACAGACCCCTGGGGTTCTGGGAGGGTGTCCGGGAGAGAAAAACCAGGCTCTCCCCCTCCCAGCCAGAGGCTTCCACACTTGTTCTTGTTCACAGCTGATCCGGAAGCCTCCGAGTAACTGTCCACTTCAGACATCACCCATTCAATCTCCTCCCGCGACGAGACAAGAGCGGTGACATCATCCGCGTAGGCTACTGTCCTCAAAGGGGAGCCGGTGCCCTCCAGGTCCATCCTGACTCCCGCCACCGGCCCACCATTAATCCGTCTAATCAGGGGATCAATGGCGAACACATACAGTAGCGGGCTCAAGGGACATCCCTGTCGGACGCCCGACCCCACCTCAAAAGGACGACCAACCCAACCATTCACAAGTGGGAAAGACTCAGCCCCAGCGTATAAGGTCTGCAGCCACTGAATGAACCCCCCAGGTAGGCCATACCTCGAGAGAGTTGACCACAAATACTCATGATTCACCCTGTCAAAAGCCTTAGCCTGATCTAGGGACAGCAAGTACCCCTTCCACCGACCTGCCCTACTCTGCTCCACAGCCTCCCTGACACTCAGGACCGCACTTAAGGTGCTACGACCGGGAACAGAGCAGTGCTGAGCCGGCGAGAGGAGCCGGGGCGCAAACTGTACCAGCCGGTTGAAAAGTACCTTCGCCAGAATCTTTCGGTCCGTATTGAGAAGTGCTATGGGCCGCCAGTTCTCAATACGGCTCGGATCCTTACCCTTTGACAGAACTATAAGGGCGGACCTCCTCATTGACTTTGGCAGAGTGCCCGAGGATAGACACTCATTAAGCACGTCAGTCAAGAGGGGAGCCAACGCTCCTTTAAAGGTCCGATAGAACTCAGATGTTAAGCCATCTGGGCCAGGTGACTTCTTGAGGGCAAGACCCTCAATAGCCCTGACGACTTCCTCTTCCCTTATAGGTTCTATCAAAACACCAAGAGAAGGGTCTTCTGCTGACTCAGGAATGGCTTCAGCCAAGAAACCTGAAATCCGATCCCGATTCAGTTCCTTCTTTGCCAAAAGGTTCGAGTAGAAAGACCTGACGACCTCCAAGATCCCTGACCTGGATCTTGTCAGGGATCCTGTACTGTCAATCAGGCCTGTTACTGTCTTACAAGTCACTGACATCTTACAGTTCCTGTAGGGGTCGGGCGAGCGGTATTTCCCGAAATCCCTCTCAAGAACCAAGGATGCGTGCCTATCATACTGACACCCTTTAAGCAAAGCCTTCACACCGGAGATATCCTCCTGGCTACCTCCGGTCGAGACCAGATGTTCAAGTCTCTTCCTCAGTGCACTGTACATGCGGTACATGTCCAGTGACCTGAGGCTTGAGAGCCGGCGGAAAAATCCCGCCACCCTTTTTTTGAATATCTCCCACCACTCTGACCTAGTGCCCTCAAGACCCAGTAATAGTACCTGATCCTGAAGAAACTCCTCAAAGGCTTGTCTTACAGCTGCCTCCTCAAGGAGTGACGAATTCAGCCTCCACAAACCTCTTCCTCTCCGGAGGGTTTCTGAAATATTCAAAGAAAATAAAATTAGGCAGTGATCGGAGAACTCCACCTCCACCACGGACACAGGGGTGGTGACGGAATTCTCCTTCAAAAAAAACCTATCTATCCTGGACCTAACACTTCCTCTCTGAAAGGTGAACCCACGGTGACCTGGGGAATGCCTGATGTGGATATCCTCCAGGCGAGCTTCACTCACTATGCTATTTAACGCGACGCCATCATAGGGCAGTCTATCTCTGGTACCTCCTCGGTCTTGGGGTCTAGTTATGGTATTAAAATCCCCACCAAAGATGACTTGTTTGCCCGTAAAAAGAAAAGGCTTGATCTTCATAAAGAGGCTTTTACGGTCCCACTTTGACTGGGGACCGTAGATGTTAATGAGGCGCAGGCTTTGCCCCTTCATGAGGACGTCTAAGACTAGGCACCTTCCCATTTCGAGTTCGATCAGCCGCTGGCATTTCACCTCTGCGGTAAAAAGCACCGCCACTCCACTATACGGCTCAGCCGCAAGAGACCAGTAGGAGGGCCCCCTGCGCCACTCCCTCCTTGCTCTGTTTATCTCTGATAGAGTACAGAGCCTGGTCTCCTGCAAAAACAAAATGTCAGCTTCAACTCGGCCAAGAAAATCAAAGGCTGCAAACCTAGCCGTATCAGACTTAATGCTGGCCACATTAATGGTGGCCAGCGTCAGTGGAGAGGGGACTGCCATTAAGACCGATTGAGCTCAATGACCTTCAGTTTCCCACCCCCTTTCCTCCTACCACCACCACCCCTAGATGAGTCTGAAGAGGACCCGCGACTTTTCCTCGTCTTACGGGTCCTCTTCTTACATTGGGATTGGTCCATCACCTCACCTCGTGCGGTTTGGCCAGGCAAGGGATGGACTTCCCCCGTAGTTTCTCCCTGGGGAGTATTGGTATCATTTTTTTCAACGGTTTCCAAAACAGCTTGAGGTGCATCGTCTCCATCTCTGGGTACCAGGCCAGCCTCCTCCACTGAAGGCAGGGGGCCCTTCCCTGAGGGAGACTCAGCAGCCCCCGACGGTCCCACCTCCCCCTCTGAAGCCTCCCCTGAGGCTGATGCGTCCTCGCAGAGGGTTTGGTACCGGTTAGGGCTGATCACTGAAAGGTCCTCGAGTCTCCGTTCCTTTGCCGGGGGGGGGGGGGCAGATGTTTTTACCCTCGCTTTACTCGGTGACTTTCTCCTCCTGACCGTCTGTTCCTCCCCAGCACTAACGTACTGGGAAGATGAAGACAGGTCAGCCTCTTCCTCCCTCTGCAGTCTTCTCATCTCCTCAATCAGGGCCGTGCCCGTCGCTACTTCAGCATTAGAATCCAACCCAGCGGGATCAGGGGCAGAGGGGAGACACATAATACCCTCCCTCTGCTCCCTTCTCCTATCTCTCCTTCTCGCCCTAGATGGTGGCTGGGTTTTCTCCCTCCGCGTCGGCAACCTGGTCTCTCCACCTCCGACCCCCTCCTCGGTGACAGGGACAGTCTCCTCACCTGCCCCTGCCCGTCGGAGGGTGACATTAGCGAACGACCTCGGGCACGCCCCGATTGGGTGACCAAGGTCACCACACAGGTGGCACCGAATCCTATCACAGGTTGCAGCTAGATGACCTAATCCCCCACACATGGCACACTTCTGCACCCTGCAGGAGGCACTCAAGTGCGAGGGATCACCACACCTGTGACAGAGCTTCGGCTGCCCCTGGTAGAAGACAAGAATCCTGTCTTTCCCGAGGAAGGTTGAGGACGGGATATGCATCACCGAGTTATCCTCATGCTTCAATTTGACCATAAATGTCCAGGCCCCCGACCAAATGCCAAACTCATCAAGGTTCTTCCGGGGGAAGTCTTTCACTTCCCCATACCTGTTGAGCCAGGTCATAATGTCCATGTAAGAAAGTGACTCGTTACGAGTCAAAACGGTCACTTTCTTAATTGCATCCTGGCGCGACACCGCCCACACATTGAAGTCGCGCCAGCCGGGCTCGTTCTTTGCCAACTCATAATTACCCCAGAAGGTTTCTAAGCCCCCCGGGGTAACAAAGCTGACATCAAACTCTGAGGAGCCGACCGGGTGAATGAGGGCAAAGATGTCACTTGCCCTAAAGCCCATCCCGAGCAGAAGTTCGACGACCCTCCTCCTCTGAGGACAAGGGCCTTCTCCCCCCCACCCGAGACGGACTACATTCCTCCGGACCGGCCGCTGCCCGGGTGTCGGGAGAGTCCACCTGGTCTCACCCCCCTCATCTCGGAACTTCCCTAGGCCAAAACGTTCAATCCAAAACCTAAGGTCCCTCGATTGACCATCCACTATCATCGTTCTCTGCCCTGCTCGTAAGGCCGCCAGGAGCTGCTGTTGTAATTCACCGTCCCTGGCCCCCAGTGATGGACACGAGGCACCCCTTGGGACCCCCGAGGCGACACTGGCATAGGAACGTACCAAGCTTGAGGCCGCAGTCCCAGCCCCCGCAACTCCAGTGCCACCTTCGGGCGCCCCCTGAAGCCCGCTCGGCCCGGCCACCACCGCGGCCACCGGGACACCAGAGACAGGAGCGGTCGTTCCCAGCGTCGCAGGCGTGGACCGGGCAAACACATTTGGCAAAGCTACTTCTGCAGCAGCCATGCCTACATTTTCCAAAGTCCTAGGAACCTCCACTACCGCATCTTTAACAAAAGGGACAGCAGTAGCAGCAGCAGCAGCAGCAACACAAGGGGTGACAGCCTCCATAGCCCCCCTCCCCTTTCCCTCACAAGGAACATCTAAGTCACTCTCTGGAACCACAGTTTTTTCCCCCTCCTCCGCCCTCCTCTCCTGACGCCTGCTTTTCCTACTCCCCAGTCTGCTCTTACTCACCGCTTTCTTACCCACGCTCACCATTACCTCATTCACACCGGGGCTTGCGGCCTTGGGCGGCTCCACGAGCGGGATTGGCCTATTCCGGGCCTCCGCTTCACTCTCCTCCCGCTTAGCTGGGGCGACTTGTGCCTCTGCCTCGACCTCCGCATCGTCAGCTGTCGCAGCGCTCAATGCTTTAGGAGCGGACTTGCTCCTAGCGCTGACGGCAGCCTCCGCATCACCGGTCTCATTGGCTTCCTCGGCACCTGAAACCGGAAGGGAGGGACAAGCCGCATGCCCCTTCCCCTTACGATGGACCTGGGGAGGGGCCGGCGCTACTTTGACCCTGCCCACAGGGGCAGGCTTCACCGCTTCTCTACCTCCCTTCGTGGGAGGTGCTTTTCCGACCTTGTCCGCTGCAGTTTCGGGCGCCATTTTCAATACTGCACCCAGCTCCCCAGCCACACCGCTACTTAGAGAAAGCGGGGTCTGGGGAGTCTGCGCCCCCCTTATCTCACCCGCGGGCAACACCCCAGATTCAGCCTGTGCTAGAGTCAATGGGGGTTGCCCTGCGGGAACAGTTATACCTGCTGCGACACTCACATATTTCAGGGTGCCGACTTCTTGCGGCTTAGCCTTCTTCTTTTTCCTTTTTTTTGATTCCTCCTCGTTTGCAAGGTCGTCTACGGAAAAAGCCATCTTCTCCATTCTTGCCGGGGATTCTAGCATGCATATTTCGTGGATTAGCCTCCCCGCAGCAGAACCCATATCGTCTTCTGATGTTGCCGGTAATGGTGGTAAATTCTCCGGTAGCTGGGGTAAACTTGCCAATTTCTCTGGGGGCGTATAGGTCGGAATACCTGAACTCACCCTCGTAGGCTTCCGGCTACTGCCGTACTCTGCCAGCAGGCTCCCCTCTGAGTCAGTATCTGTCTCATATTCCGGATCCGAGCTTTCGGAGGACGCGAGGTCTTCCCGCAGCAGCCGCCCCTGCTGCTTGCGGTAAAAACGGTCATCATTCAGGAGTTTCTCCCTGAAAGGCCCCGCGCCCTCCAGGATCTCTCGGCATCTTTGGTCAAGCCCTTTAATTTGTTCCTTCAGCTTTTTGACCTGCTTACTCAGTGCCGGTCTCTCATGCCTTGAGGCCCTGTCACTACGGGCACGGACACTCTGAAGCTCCGCACCCATAGCGAACAGGGACCTCCTGGCTTTATCATATTCCTCAAGGGTAGTGTTAATACGCTTACTGTATGCAAGCACATCCTCGCCAGCCTTCCGAATCCCCCAACCTGATGATGGCAAGGAAGGAGGGGGGGCTTCGCTGGCCTTTTTACTTGTACAGGGCTCAGCCTCCGCCGGGGTTTTCTGACCTAGACGTCCCTTGCTGCGGGTTGCCATACCTTTTTCCACTGGAGCCTGCTGCCTCTCCAATCTTCTCCTGCTGCTGCTGCTACTGCCGTCCATTGAGAGCCTCCTGCCCCCCGCCAAGCTGGCTCGGGGGGCAGGAGCACCTTGCTCCATGGTGAAAAAACCCCAACCTTGGAAAAGGAAAGGGGTTGGAGCCTCCAACTATGACTGGAAAAACTGCTGCTGTTGCACAAACACCACACACCAAGCCTCTCTTCTGAGCTGACAAACAGACTATAGCCTCTGGTCTCAGGAGCTCAGACAGGCGTGTCTGATTCCCACAGCTGCCCCGAAGGAATTGGAACTATTTTTATTAGAAAAGTAAAAATTCACAAACAGTGTCACATACGAAAATACAATATAAAACCCATAAACAGAAACAATACATAAATCCAAAACATAGCATAAACAACATCAATAAATAAGATACAAGAAACCGGGACAAAATTAAAGACCAAAAAAGAAAATCCAGCCGCAAATCAGCCCCCATCCATTCTGCCTTTCACTCCGCCTTTCACTCTCCAGTCTTTCTTCAGTCATCCGCCAGTCAAAACTCTACCTATCTTGGAAACAAAAGAAAATCCAAATAAGTAATATACAATGGAAAACATATAACACTAACAGAAAACTAACAAAAAAACCCCAACTGAAACTTATTAGAATTTTTTTTTTTTTTTTTTTTATTAGATTTATTTTTTTTTTTTTTTTTTTTTTTTTTCCCTTCACCACACCCGGCCAGCACCACGCCCCATGTCCTCCCATGTCCGCATAGTCCTGGTGCTGGCACCACCCGCCACCGAGCCCCTGAAAACCGACCTGGCTCTCCGCCTCATGTCCTCCCATGTCCGCATAGTCCAGAGCCAGGCCGGACACACGAAACCTATATATCAAACCCTCCACCCCCAAAAGAAACCCCCCTCCCAAACAACCTACCCCCCTAAGAAAAAAAAACCCTTTTAACTACATACAATGGGAAATAGAAAAAAATGGAAATGAACAAAAAAAATATGTTTAGTGGCAAAAGCAAATAACAAAATACCAGACAAGAAAACCAGACAAAATACAATAACAAAACCCACAATCTTATATAAACCGTTGACACCCCCTTCCCTCCCATAAACCTCCCACAGGCCTAGGGTCGGTTATCCTCAAGCCTCTTACCCTTTCATCCTATTTCCAAAACAAAATGCCTATGTGGTGACACACCAGCCCTCCACCAGGAAGAGAGCACAAGAGGCCCGTCCCTACCTACTTGCCCTACCACTATGTCCCTATCTATCAATCTATCCCTACCCTATCCCTACCTGTCCCTCCCTACCCAAAAAAAACAAACAAACCCCACCTCTTGTGCAAAACCTTGCCCTCCCTTTCCCTATCTGGCCCTAACCTAACTACCTTTTAATCCCTTATTCTATCCCTCAGGGAACAGAAAAGGTGAAACCCCTCCAGAGGGTACCAGCCCTTTTGCGCCCAACCCCTCATACTCCCGAGAGCGCACCCTCACCAGGTCCACCATGATGTTTTTAACCACCTCCACCTCCGGGAGGATTTTGCCTCGCGTCGACACTAGACACCGGGATGACCACAAGTGGAACCTAACCACTGCGCTAACTATAAAAAGTGTCTGGCAGTCCCTGCCCTCCGGGTGTTTGAATGCCCCATAGGCCCACTCGGCGTAGGAAAGGCCAGCCAGCCGCAGCCAACCGGTGGAGGTCCCCACCAATTTGCAAACCCTTATATTGAAGGGGCACTGAAGCAGGAAGTGCTCCATGCTTTCCAGCATGTCGCCACACTCCTCCCGAGGGCAGCCTCGCTCGTCGGAGTTCCGGTACTTCAAGTTCCCCCTCACATATAACTTACCTAGGAGGCAGCGCCAGGTCAGATCCCAAAACTTCCGAGGAAACCTTTTGGAGTTAAGAAAATGCAACCCTCCCTCTAAGGTTTCTCCTGGGCAATCTTTGAGCGCCAGAGGCTTCTGGAAGCGGGTCAACAGGACTTTGTCATCAAGAAAACGTCTTGACTGAGTCCTGATCTCCCACGCCCCCAGACCCCACCGACGAATCACTTTCAAGACCAGGGAAGCATAGGCCGGGAGATATCCATGGGGTGCACGAAGATCTTTCACTTGCCCTCCTGCCTCCCATTTCTGGAAGAAGGGCCGAAACCACCCCTGGCAGGAGGCTACCCACGAAGGAGCCCCCTCGGCGGAGAGGTTTGGTAAATTGATCTTAAGAAAGGTGTTCATTAAGAACACCACGGGGTTAACCATATTTAACCCCCCTAGCCTCCTTGTGCGGTATGTAACCTCCCTCTTGATTAGGTTGAGCCTGTTCCCCCATAACAGTTGGAAGAACAGGCAACAGATCCTACTCCAACAAGACTCTGGCAAGGCACAGACGCTACCTAGATAGATCACCAACGGGAGCAGGAAGGCTTTGGCAAGGTGAACCCTTTCTCTCAGGGTCAAGGACCAACCCTTCCAGCAATCAACTCTCTGGGCGACATCCTTAAGCCTACCTTCCCAATTTTGGAGTGGGTAATCACCCTGGCCAAAATGGATGCCTAAGATCTTTACAGACCCCTGGGGTTCTGGGAGGGTGTCCGGGAGAGAAAAACCAGGCTCTCCCCCTCCCAGCCAGAGGCTTCCACACTTGTTCTTGTTCACAGCTGATCCGGAAGCCTCCGAGTAACTGTCCACTTCAGACATCACCCATTCAATCTCCTCCCGCGACGAGACAAGAGCGGTGACATCATCCGCGTAGGCTACTGTCCTCAAAGGGGAGCCGGTGCCCTCCAGGTCCATCCTGACTCCCGCCACCGGCCCACCATTAATCCGTCTAATCAGGGGATCAATGGCGAACACATACAGTAGCGGGCTCAAGGGACATCCCTGTCGGACGCCCGACCCCACCTCAAAAGGACGACCAACCCAACCATTCACAAGTGGGAAAGACTCAGCCCCAGCGTATAAGGTCTGCAGCCACTGAATGAACCCCCCAGGTAGGCCATACCTCGAGAGAGTTGACCACAAATACTCATGATTCACCCTGTCAAAAGCCTTAGCCTGATCTAGGGACAGCAAGTACCCCTTCCACCGACCTGCCCTACTCTGCTCCACAGCCTCCCTGACACTCAGGACCGCACTTAAGGTGCTACGACCGGGAACAGAGCAGTGCTGAGCCGGCGAGAGGAGCCGGGGCGCAAACTGTACCAGCCGGTTGAAAAGTACCTTCGCCAGAATCTTTCGGTCCGTATTGAGAAGTGCTATGGGCCGCCAGTTCTCAATACGGCTCGGATCCTTACCCTTTGACAGAACTATAAGGGCGGACCTCCTCATTGACTTTGGCAGAGTGCCCGAGGATAGACACTCATTAAGCACGTCAGTCAAGAGGGGAGCCAACGCTCCTTTAAAGGTCCGATAGAACTCAGATGTTAAGCCATCTGGGCCAGGTGACTTCTTGAGGGCAAGACCCTCAATAGCCCTGACGACTTCCTCTTCCCTTATAGGTTCTATCAAAACACCAAGAGAAGGGTCTTCTGCTGACTCAGGAATGGCTTCAGCCAAGAAACCTGAAATCCGATCCCGATTCAGTTCCTTCTTTGCCAAAAGGTTCGAGTAGAAAGACCTGACGACCTCCAAGATCCCTGACCTGGATCTTGTCAGGGATCCTGTACTGTCAATCAGGCCTGTTACTGTCTTACAAGTCACTGACATCTTACAGTTCCTGTAGGGGTCGGGCGAGCGGTATTTCCCGAAATCCCTCTCAAGAACCAAGGATGCGTGCCTATCATACTGACACCCTTTAAGCAAAGCCTTCACACCGGAGATATCCTCCTGGCTACCTCCGGTCGAGACCAGATGTTCAAGTCTCTTCCTCAGTGCACTGTACATGCGGTACATGTCCAGTGACCTGAGGCTTGAGAGCCGGCGGAAAAATCCCGCCACCCTTTTTTTGAATATCTCCCACCACTCTGACCTAGTGCCCTCAAGACCCAGTAATAGTACCTGATCCTGAAGAAACTCCTCAAAGGCTTGTCTTACAGCTGCCTCCTCAAGGAGTGACGAATTCAGCCTCCACAAACCTCTTCCTCTCCGGAGGGTTTCTGAAATATTCAAAGAAAATAAAATTAGGCAGTGATCGGAGAACTCCACCTCCACCACGGACACAGGGGTGGTGACGGAATTCTCCTTCAAAAAAAACCTATCTATCCTGGACCTAACACTTCCTCTCTGAAAGGTGAACCCACGGTGACCTGGGGAATGCCTGATGTGGATATCCTCCAGGCGAGCTTCACTCACTATGCTATTTAACGCGACGCCATCATAGGGCAGTCTATCTCTGGTACCTCCTCGGTCTTGGGGTCTAGTTATGGTATTAAAATCCCCACCAAAGATGACTTGTTTGCCCGTAAAAAGAAAAGGCTTGATCTTCATAAAGAGGCTTTTACGGTCCCACTTTGACTGGGGACCGTAGATGTTAATGAGGCGCAGGCTTTGCCCCTTCATGAGGACGTCTAAGACTAGGCACCTTCCCATTTCGAGTTCGATCAGCCGCTGGCATTTCACCTCTGCGGTAAAAAGCACCGCCACTCCACTATACGGCTCAGCCGCAAGAGACCAGTAGGAGGGCCCCCTGCGCCACTCCCTCCTTGCTCTGTTTATCTCTGATAGAGTACAGAGCCTGGTCTCCTGCAAAAACAAAATGTCAGCTTCAACTCGGCCAAGAAAATCAAAGGCTGCAAACCTAGCCGTATCAGACTTAATGCTGGCCACATTAATGGTGGCCAGCGTCAGTGGAGAGGGGACTGCCATTAAGACCGATTGAGCTCAATGACCTTCAGTTTCCCACCCCCTTTCCTCCTACCACCACCACCCCTAGATGAGTCTGAAGAGGACCCGCGACTTTTCCTCGTCTTACGGGTCCTCTTCTTACATTGGGATTGGTCCATCACCTCACCTCGTGCGGTTTGGCCAGGCAAGGGATGGACTTCCCCCGTAGTTTCTCCCTGGGGAGTATTGGTATCATTTTTTTCAACGGTTTCCAAAACAGCTTGAGGTGCATCGTCTCCATCTCTGGGTACCAGGCCAGCCTCCTCCACTGAAGGCAGGGGGCCCTTCCCTGAGGGAGACTCAGCAGCCCCCGACGGTCCCACCTCCCCCTCTGAAGCCTCCCCTGAGGCTGATGCGTCCTCGCAGAGGGTTTGGTACCGGTTAGGGCTGATCACTGAAAGGTCCTCGAGTCTCCGTTCCTTTGCCGGGGGGGGGGGGCAGATGTTTTTACCCTCGCTTTACTCGGTGACTTTCTCCTCCTGACCGTCTGTTCCTCCCCAGCACTAACGTACTGGGAAGATGAAGACAGGTCAGCCTCTTCCTCCCTCTGCAGTCTTCTCATCTCCTCAATCAGGGCCGTGCCCGTCGCTACTTCAGCATTAGAATCCAACCCAGCGGGATCAGGGGCAGAGGGGAGACACATAATACCCTCCCTCTGCTCCCTTCTCCTATCTCTCCTTCTCGCCCTAGATGGTGGCTGGGTTTTCTCCCTCCGCGTCGGCAACCTGGTCTCTCCACCTCCGACCCCCTCCTCGGTGACAGGGACAGTCTCCTCACCTGCCCCTGCCCGTCGGAGGGTGACATTAGCGAACGACCTCGGGCACGCCCCGATTGGGTGACCAAGGTCACCACACAGGTGGCACCGAATCCTATCACAGGTTGCAGCTAGATGACCTAATCCCCCACACATGGCACACTTCTGCACCCTGCAGGAGGCACTCAAGTGCGAGGGATCACCACACCTGTGACAGAGCTTCGGCTGCCCCTGGTAGAAGACAAGAATCCTGTCTTTCCCGAGGAAGGTTGAGGACGGGATATGCATCACCGAGTTATCCTCATGCTTCAATTTGACCATAAATGTCCAGGCCCCCGACCAAATGCCAAACTCATCAAGGTTCTTCCGGGGGAAGTCTTTCACTTCCCCATACCTGTTGAGCCAGGTCATAATGTCCATGTAAGAAAGTGACTCGTTACGAGTCAAAACGGTCACTTTCTTAATTGCATCCTGGCGCGACACCGCCCACACATTGAAGTCGCGCCAGCCGGGCTCGTTCTTTGCCAACTCATAATTACCCCAGAAGGTTTCTAAGCCCCCCGGGGTAACAAAGCTGACATCAAACTCTGAGGAGCCGACCGGGTGAATGAGGGCAAAGATGTCACTTGCCCTAAAGCCCATCCCGAGCAGAAGTTCGACGACCCTCCTCCTCTGAGGACAAGGGCCTTCTCCCCCCCCACCCGAGACGGACTACATTCCTCCGGACCGGCCGCTGCCCGGGTGTCGGGAGAGTCCACCTGGTCTCACCCCCCTCATCTCGGAACTTCCCTAGGCCAAAACGTTCAATCCAAAACCTAAGGTCCCTCGATTGACCATCCACTATCATCGTTCTCTGCCCTGCTCGTAAGGCCGCCAGGAGCTGCTGTTGTAATTCACCGTCCCTGGCCCCCAGTGATGGACACGAGGCACCCCTTGGGACCCCCGAGGCGACACTGGCATAGGAACGTACCAAGCTTGAGGCCGCAGTCCCAGCCCCCCGCAACTCCAGTGCCACCTTCGGGCGCCCCCTGAAGCCCGCTCGGCCCGGCCACCACCGCGGCCACCGGGACACCAGAGACAGGAGCGGTCGTTCCCAGCGTCGCAGGCGTGGACCGGGCAAACACATTTGGCAAAGCTACTTCTGCAGCAGCCATGCCTACATTTTCCAAAGTCCTAGGAACCTCCACTACCGCATCTTTAACAAAAGGGACAGCAGTAGCAGCAGCAGCAGCAGCAACACAAGGGGTGACAGCCTCCATAGCCCCCCTCCCCTTTCCCTCACAAGGAACATCTAAGTCACTCTCTGGAACCACAGTTTTTTCCCCCTCCTCCGCCCTCCTCTCCTGACGCCTGCTTTTCCTACTCCCCAGTCTGCTCTTACTCACCGCTTTCTTACCCACGCTCACCATTACCTCATTCACACCGGGGCTTGCGGCCTTGGGCGGCTCCACGAGCGGGATTGGCCTATTCCGGGCCTCCGCTTCACTCTCCTCCCGCTTAGCTGGGGCGACTTGTGCCTCTGCCTCGACCTCCGCATCGTCAGCTGTCGCAGCGCTCAATGCTTTAGGAGCGGACTTGCTCCTAGCGCTGACGGCAGCCTCCGCATCACCGGTCTCATTGGCTTCCTCGGCACCTGAAACCGGAAGGGAGGGACAAGCCGCATGCCCCTTCCCCTTACGATGGACCTGGGGAGGGGCCGGCGCTACTTTGACCCTGCCCACAGGGGCAGGCTTCACCGCTTCTCTACCTCCCTTCGTGGGAGGTGCTTTTCCGACCTTGTCCGCTGCAGTTTCGGGCGCCATTTTCAATACTGCACCCAGCTCCCCAGCCACACCGCTACTTAGAGAAAGCGGGGTCTGGGGAGTCTGCGCCCCCTTATCTCACCCGCGGGCAACACCCCAGATTCAGCCTGTGCTAGAGTCAATGGGGGTTGCCCTGCGGGAACAGTTATACCTGCTGCGACACTCACATATTTCAGGGTGCCGACTTCTTGCGGCTTAGCCTTCTTCTTTTTCCTTTTTTTTGATTCCTCCTCGTTTGCAAGGTCGTCTACGGAAAAAGCCATCTTCTCCATTCTTGCCGGGGATTCTAGCATGCATATTTCGTGGATTAGCCTCCCCGCAGCAGAACCCATATCGTCTTCTGATGTTGCCGGTAATGGTGGTAAATTCTCCGGTAGCTGGGGTAAACTTGCCAATTTCTCTGGGGGCGTATAGGTCGGAATACCTGAACTCACCCTCGTAGGCTTCCGGCTACTGCCGTACTCTGCCAGCAGGCTCCCCTCTGAGTCAGTATCTGTCTCATATTCCGGATCCGAGCTTTCGGAGGACGCGAGGTCTTCCCGCAGCAGCCGCCCCTGCTGCTTGCGGTAAAAACGGTCATCATTCAGGAGTTTCTCCCTGAAAGGCCCCGCGCCCTCCAGGATCTCTCGGCATCTTTGGTCAAGCCCTTTAATTTGTTCCTTCAGCTTTTTGACCTGCTTACTCAGTGCCGGTCTCTCATGCCTTGAGGCCCTGTCACTACGGGCACGGACACTCTGAAGCTCCGCACCCATAGCGAACAGGGACCTCCTGGCTTTATCATATTCCTCAAGGGTAGTGTTAATACGCTTACTGTATGCAAGCACATCCTCGCCAGCCTTCCGAATCCCCCAACCTGATGATGGCAAGGAAGGAGGGGGGGCTTCGCTGGCCTTTTTACTTGTACAGGGCTCAGCCTCCGCCGGGGTTTTCTGACCTAGACGTCCCTTGCTGCGGGTTGCCATACCTTTTTCCACTGGAGCCTGCTGCCTCTCCAATCTTCTCCTGCTGCTGCTGCTACTGCCGTCCATTGAGAGCCTCCTGCCCCCCGCCAAGCTGGCTCGGGGGGCAGGAGCACCTTGCTCCATGGTGAGAAAACCCCAACCTTGGAAAAGGAAAGGGGTTGGAGCCTCCAACTATGACTGGAAAAACTGCTGCTGTTGCACAAACACCACACACCAAGCCTCTCTTCTGAGCTGACAAACAGACTATAGCCTCTGGTCTCAGGAGCTCAGACAGGCGTGTCTGATTCCCACAGCTGCCCCGAAGGAATTGGAACTATTTTTATTAGAAAAGTAAAAATTCACAAACAGTGTCACATACGAAAATACAATATAAAACCCATAAACAGAAACAATACATAAATCCAAAACATAGCATAAACAACATCAATAAATAAGATACAAGAAACCGGGACAAAATTAAAGACCAAAAAGAAAATCCAGCCGCAAATCAGCCCCCATCCATTCTGCCTTTCACTCCGCCTTTCACTCTCCAGTCTTTCTTCAGTCATCCGCCAGTCAAAACTCTACCTATCTTGGAAACAAAAGAAAATCCAAATAAGTAATATACAATGGAAAACATATAACACTAACAGAAAACTAACAAAAAAAACCCCAACTGAAACTTATTAGAAATTTTTTTTTTTTTTTTTTTTTTTCCCTTCACCACACCCGGCCAGCACCACGCCCCATGTCCTCCCATGTCCGCATAGTCCTGGTGCTGGCACCACCCGCCACCGAGCCCCTGAAAACCGACCTGGCTCTCCGCCTCATGTCCTCCCATGTCCGCATAGTCCAGAGCCAGGCCGGACACACGAAACCTATATATCAAACCCTCCACCCCCAAAAGAAACCCCCCTCCCAAACAACCTACCCCCCTAAGAAAAAAAAACCCTTTTAACTACATACAATGGGAAATAGAAAAAAAATGGAAATGAACAAAAAAAAAATATGTTTAGTGGCAAAAGCAAATAACAAAATACCAGACAAGAAAACCAGACAAAATACAATAACAAAACCCACAATCTTATATAAACCGTTGACACCCCCTTCCCTCCCATAAACCTCCCACAGGCCTAGGGTCGGTTATCCTCAAGCCTCTTACCCTTTCATCCTATTTCCAAAACAAAATGCCTATGTGGTGACACACCAGCCCTCCACCAGGAAGAGAGCACAAGAGGCCCGTCCCTACCTACTTGCCCTACCACTATGTCCCTATCTATCAATCTATCCCTACCCTATCCCTACCTGTCCCTCCCTACCCAAAAAAAACAAACAAACCCCACCTCTTGTGCAAAACCTTGCCCTCCCTTTCCCTATCTGGCCCTAACCTAACTACCTTTTAATCCCTTATTCTATCCCTCAGGGAACAGAAAAGGTGAAACCCCTCCAGAGGGTACCAGCCCTTTTTGCGCCCAACCCCTCATACTCCCGAGAGCGCACCCTCACCAGGTCCACCATGATGTTTTTAACCACCTCCACCTCCGGGAGGATTTTGCCTCGCGTCGACACTAGACACCGGGATGACCACAAGTGGAACCTAACCACTGCGCTAACTATAAAAAGTGTCTGGCAGTCCCTGCCCTCCGGGTGTTTGAATGCCCCATAGGCCCACTCGGCGTAGGAAAGGCCAGCCAGCCGCAGCCAACCGGTGGAGGTCCCCACCAATTTGCAAACCCTTATATTGAAGGGGCACTGAAGCAGGAAGTGCTCCATGCTTTCCAGCATGTCGCCACACTCCTCCCGAGGGCAGCCTCGCTCGTCGGAGTTCCGGTACTTCAAGTTCCCCCTCACATATAACTTACCTAGGAGGCAGCGCCAGGTCAGATCCCAAAACTTCCGAGGAAACCTTTTGGAGTTAAGAAAATGCAACCCTCCCTCTAAGGTTTCTCCTGGGCAATCTTTGAGCGCCAGAGGCTTCTGGAAGCGGGTCAACAGGACTTTGTCATCAAGAAAACGTCTTGACTGAGTCCTGATCTCCCACGCCCCCAGACCCCACCGACGAATCACTTTCAAGACCAGGGAAGCATAGGCCGGGAGATATCCATGGGGTGCACGAAGATCTTTCACTTGCCCTCCTGCCTCCCATTTCTGGAAGAAGGGCCGAAACCACCCCTGGCAGGAGGCTACCCACGAAGGAGCCCCCTCGGCGGAGAGGTTTGGTAAATTGATCTTAAGAAAGGTGTTCATTAAGAACACCACGGGGTTAACCATATTTAACCCCCCTAGCCTCCTTGTGCGGTATGTAACCTCCCTCTTGATTAGGTTGAGCCTGTTCCCCCATAACAGTTGGAAGAACAGGCAACAGATCCTACTCCAACAAGACTCTGGCAAGGCACAGACGCTACCTAGATAGATCACCAACGGGAGCAGGAAGGCTTTGGCAAGGTGAACCCTTTCTCTCAGGGTCAAGGACCAACCCTTCCAGCAATCAACTCTCTGGGCGACATCCTTAAGCCTACCTTCCCAATTTTGGAGTGGGTAATCACCCTGGCCAAAATGGATGCCTAAGATCTTTACAGACCCCTGGGGTTCTGGGAGGGTGTCCGGGAGAGAAAAACCAGGCTCTCCCCCTCCCAGCCAGAGGCTTCCACACTTGTTCTTGTTCACAGCTGATCCGGAAGCCTCCGAGTAACTGTCCACTTCAGACATCACCCATTCAATCTCCTCCCGCGACGAGACAAGAGCGGTGACATCATCCGCGTAGGCTACTGTCCTCAAAGGGGAGCCGGTGCCCTCCAGGTCCATCCTGACTCCCGCCACCGGCCCACCATTAATCCGTCTAATCAGGGGATCAATGGCGAACACATACAGTAGCGGGCTCAAGGGACATCCCTGTCGGACGCCCGACCCCACCTCAAAAGGACGACCAACCCAACCATTCACAAGTGGGAAAGACTCAGCCCCAGCGTATAAGGTCTGCAGCCACTGAATGAACCCCCCAGGTAGGCCATACCTCGAGAGAGTTGACCACAAATACTCATGATTCACCCTGTCAAAAGCCTTAGCCTGATCTAGGGACAGCAAGTACCCCTTCCACCGACCTGCCCTACTCTGCTCCACAGCCTCCCTGACACTCAGGACCGCACTTAAGGTGCTACGACCGGGAACAGAGCAGTGCTGAGCCGGCGAGAGGAGCCGGGGCGCAAACTGTACCAGCCGGTTGAAAAGTACCTTCGCCAGAATCTTTCGGTCCGTATTGAGAAGTGCTATGGGCCGCCAGTTCTCAATACGGCTCGGATCCTTACCCTTTGACAGAACTATAAGGGCGGACCTCCTCATTGACTTTGGCAGAGTGCCCGAGGATAGACACTCATTAAGCACGTCAGTCAAGAGGGGAGCCAACGCTCCTTTAAAGGTCCGATAGAACTCAGATGTTAAGCCATCTGGGCCAGGTGACTTCTTGAGGGCAAGACCCTCAATAGCCCTGACGACTTCCTCTTCCCTTATAGGTTCTATCAAAACACCAAGAGAAGGGTCTTCTGCTGACTCAGGAATGGCTTCAGCCAAGAAACCTGAAATCCGATCCCGATTCAGTTCCTTCTTTGCCAAAAGGTTCGAGTAGAAAGACCTGACGACCTCCAAGATCCCTGACCTGGATCTTGTCAGGGATCCTGTACTGTCAATCAGGCCTGTTACTGTCTTACAAGTCACTGACATCTTACAGTTCCTGTAGGGGTCGGGCGAGCGGTATTTCCCGAAATCCCTCTCAAGAACCAAGGATGCGTGCCTATCATACTGACACCCTTTAAGCAAAGCCTTCACACCGGAGATATCCTCCTGGCTACCTCCGGTCGAGACCAGATGTTCAAGTCTCTTCCTCAGTGCACTGTACATGCGGTACATGTCCAGTGACCTGAGGCTTGAGAGCCGGCGGAAAAATCCCGCCACCCTTTTTTTGAATATCTCCCACCACTCTGACCTAGTGCCCTCAAGACCCAGTAATAGTACCTGATCCTGAAGAAACTCCTCAAAGGCTTGTCTTACAGCTGCCTCCTCAAGGAGTGACGAATTCAGCCTCCACAAACCTCTTCCTCTCCGGAGGGTTTCTGAAATATTCAAAGAAAATAAAATTAGGCAGTGATCGGAGAACTCCACCTCCACCACGGACACAGGGGTGGTGACGGAATTCTCCTTCAAAAAAAAACCTATCTATCCTGGACCTAACACTTCCTCTCTGAAAGGTGAACCCACGGTGACCTGGGGAATGCCTGATGTGGATATCCTCCAGGCGAGCTTCACTCACTATGCTATTTAACGCGACGCCATCATAGGGCAGTCTATCTCTGGTACCTCCTCGGTCTTGGGGTCTAGTTATGGTATTAAAATCCCCACCAAAGATGACTTGTTTGCCCGTAAAAAGAAAAGGCTTGATCTTCATAAAGAGGCTTTTACGGTCCCACTTTGACTGGGGACCGTAGATGTTAATGAGGCGCAGGCTTTGCCCCTTCATGAGGACGTCTAAGACTAGGCACCTTCCCATTTCGAGTTCGATCAGCCGCTGGCATTTCACCTCTGCGGTAAAAAGCACCGCCACTCCACTATACGGCTCAGCCGCAAGAGACCAGTAGGAGGGCCCCCTGCGCCCACTCCCTCCTTGCTCTGTTTATCTCTGATAGAGTACAGAGCCTGGTCTCCTGCAAAAACAAAATGTCAGCTTCAACTCGGCCAAGAAAATCAAAGGCTGCAAACCTAGCCGTATCAGACTTAATGCTGGCCACATTAATGGTGGCCAGCGTCAGTGGAGAGGGGACTGCCATTAAGACCGATTGAGCTCAATGACCTTCAGTTTCCCACCCCCTTTCCTCCTACCACCACCACCCCTAGATGAGTCTGAAGAGGACCCGCGACTTTTCCTCGTCTTACGGGTCCTCTTCTTACATTGGGATTGGTCCATCACCTCACCTCGTGCGGTTTGGCCAGGCAAGGGATGGACTTCCCCCGTAGTTTCTCCCTGGGGAGTATTGGTATCATTTTTTTCAACGGTTTCCAAAACAGCTTGAGGTGCATCGTCTCCATCTCTGGGTACCAGGCCAGCCTCCTCCACTGAAGGCAGGGGGCCCTTCCCTGAGGGAGACTCAGCAGCCCCCGACGGTCCCACCTCCCCCTCTGAAGCCTCCCCTGAGGCTGATGCGTCCTCGCAGAGGGTTTGGTACCGGTTAGGGCTGATCACTGAAAGGTCCTCGAGTCTCCGTTCCTTTGCCGGGGGGGGGGGGGGCAGATGTTTTTACCCTCGCTTTACTCGGTGACTTTCTCCTCCTGACCGTCTGTTCCTCCCCAGCACTAACGTACTGGGAAGATGAAGACAGGTCAGCCTCTTCCTCCCTCTGCAGTCTTCTCATCTCCTCAATCAGGGCCGTGCCCGTCGCTACTTCAGCATTAGAATCCAACCCAGCGGGATCAGGGGCAGAGGGGAGACACATAATACCCTCCCTCTGCTCCCTTCTCCTATCTCTCCTTCTCGCCCTAGATGGTGGCTGGGTTTTCTCCCTCCGCGTCGGCAACCTGGTCTCTCCACCTCCGACCCCCTCCTCGGTGACAGGGACAGTCTCCTCACCTGCCCCTGCCCGTCGGAGGGTGACATTAGCGAACGACCTCGGGCACGCCCCGATTGGGTGACCAAGGTCACCACACAGGTGGCACCGAATCCTATCACAGGTTGCAGCTAGATGACCTAATCCCCCACACATGGCACACTTCTGCACCCTGCAGGAGGCACTCAAGTGCGAGGGATCACCACACCTGTGACAGAGCTTCGGCTGCCCCTGGTAGAAGACAAGAATCCTGTCTTTCCCGAGGAAGGTTGAGGACGGGATATGCATCACCGAGTTATCCTCATGCTTCAATTTGACCATAAATGTCCAGGCCCCCGACCAAATGCCAAACTCATCAAGGTTCTTCCGGGGGAAGTCTTTCACTTCCCCATACCTGTTGAGCCAGGTCATAATGTCCATGTAAGAAAGTGACTCGTTACGAGTCAAAACGGTCACTTTCTTAATTGCATCCTGGCGCGACACCGCCCACACATTGAAGTCGCGCCAGCCGGGCTCGTTCTTTGCCAACTCATAATTACCCCAGAAGGTTTCTAAGCCCCCCGGGGTAACAAAGCTGACATCAAACTCTGAGGAGCCGACCGGGTGAATGAGGGCAAAGATGTCACTTGCCCTAAAGCCCATCCCGAGCAGAAGTTCGACGACCCTCCTCCTCTGAGGACAAGGGCCTTCTCCCCCCCACCCGAGACGGACTACATTCCTCCCGGACCGGCCGCTGCCCGGGTGTCGGGAGAGTCCACCTGGTCTCACCCCCCTCATCTCGGAACTTCCCTAGGCCAAAACGTTCAATCCAAAACCTAAGGTCCCTCGATTGACCATCCACTATCATCGTTCTCTGCCCTGCTCGTAAGGCCGCCAGGAGCTGCTGTTGTAATTCACCGTCCCTGGCCCCCAGTGATGGACACGAGGCACCCCTTGGGACCCCCGAGGCGACACTGGCATAGGAACGTACCAAGCTTGAGGCCGCAGTCCCAGCCCCCGCAACTCCAGTGCCACCTTCGGGCGCCCCCTGAAGCCCGCTCGGCCCGGCCACCACCGCGGCCACCGGGACACCAGAGACAGGAGCGGTCGTTCCCAGCGTCGCAGGCGTGGACCGGGCAAACACATTTGGCAAAGCTACTTCTGCAGCAGCCATGCCTACATTTTCCAAAGTCCTAGGAACCTCCACTACCGCATCTTTAACAAAAGGGACAGCAGTAGCAGCAGCAGCAGCAGCAACACAAGGGGTGACAGCCTCCATAGCCCCCCTCCCCTTTCCCTCACAAGGAACATCTAAGTCACTCTCTGGAACCACAGTTTTTTCCCCCTCCTCCGCCCTCCTCTCCTGACGCCTGCTTTTCCTACTCCCCAGTCTGCTCTTACTCACCGCTTTCTTACCCACGCTCACCATTACCTCATTCACACCGGGGCTTGCGGCCTTGGGCGGCTCCACGAGCGGGATTGGCCTATTCCGGGCCTCCGCTTCACTCTCCTCCCGCTTAGCTGGGGCGACTTGTGCCTCTGCCTCGACCTCCGCATCGTCAGCTGTCGCAGCGCTCAATGCTTTAGGAGCGGACTTGCTCCTAGCGCTGACGGCAGCCTCCGCATCACTGGTCTCATTGGCTTCCTCGGCACCTGAAACCGGAAGGGAGGGACAAGCCGCACGCCCCTTCCCCTTACGATGGACCTGGGGAGGGGCCGGCGCTACTTTGACCCTGCCCACAGGGGCAGGCTTCACCGCTTCTCTACCTCCCTTCGTGGGAGGTGCTTTTCCGACCTTGTCCGCTGCAGTTTCGGGCGCCATTTTCAATACTGCACCCAGCTCCCCAGCCACACCGCTACTTAGAGAAAGCGGGGTCTGGGGAGTCTGCGCCCCCTTATCTCACCCGCGGGCAACACCCCAGATTCAGCCTGTGCTAGAGTCAATGGGGGTTGCCCTGCGGGAACAGTTATACCTGCTGCGACACTCACATATTTCAGGGTGCCGACTTCTTGCGGCTTAGCCTTCTTCTTTTTCCTTTTTTTTGATTCCTCCTCGTTTGCAAGGTCGTCTACGGAAAAAGCCATCTTCTCCATTCTTGCCGGGGATTCTAGCATGCATATTTCGTGGATTAGCCTCCCCGCAGCAGAACCCATATCGTCTTCTGATGTTGCCGGTAATGGTGGTAAATTCTCCGGTAGCTGGGGTAAACTTGCCAATTTCTCTGGGGGCGTATAGGTCGGAATACCTGAACTCACCCTCGTAGGCTTCCGGCTACTGCCGTACTCTGCCAGCAGGCTCCCCTCTGAGTCAGTATCTGTCTCATATTCCGGATCCGAGCTTTCGGAGGACGCGAGGTCTTCCCGCAGCAGCCGCCCCTGCTGCTTGCGGTAAAAACGGTCATCATTCAGGAGTTTCTCCCTGAAAGGCCCCGCGCCCTCCAGGATCTCTCGGCATCTTTGGTCAAGCCCTTTAATTTGTTCCTTCAGCTTTTTGACCTGCTTACTCAGTGCCGGTCTCTCATGCCTTGAGGCCCTGTCACTACGGGCACGGACACTCTGAAGCTCCGCACCCATAGCGAACAGGGACCTCCTGGCTTTATCATATTCCTCAAGGGTAGTGTTAATACGCTTACTGTATGCAAGCACATCCTCGCCAGCCTTCCGAATCCCCCAACCTGATGATGGCAAGGAAGGAGGGGGGGCTTCGCTGGCCTTTTTACTTGTACAGGGCTCAGCCTCCGCCGGGGTTTTCTGACCTAGACGTCCCTTGCTGCGGGTTGCCATACCTTTTTCCACTGGAGCCTGCTGCCTCTCCAATCTTCTCCTGCTGCTGCTGCTACTGCCGTCCATTGAGAGCCTCCTGCCCCCCGCCAAGCTGGCTCGGGGGGCAGGAGCACCTTGCTCCATGGTGAAAAAACCCCAACCTTGGAAAAGGAAAGGGGTTGGAGCCTCCAACTATGACTGGAAAAACTGCTGCTGTTGCACAAACACCACACACCAAGCCTCTCTTCTGAGCTGACAAACAGACTATAGCCTCTGGTCTCAGGAGCTCAGACAGGCGTGTCTGATTCCCACAGCTGCCCCGAAGGAATTGGAACTATTTTTATTAGAAAAGTAAAAATTCACAAACAGTGTCACATACGAAAATACAATATAAAACCCATAAACAGAAACAATACATAAATCCAAAACATAGCATAAACAACATCAATAAATAAGATACAAGAAACCGGGACAAAATTAAAGACCAAAAAGAAAATCCAGCCGCAAATCAGCCCCCATCCATTCTGCCTTTCACTCCGCCTTTCACTCTCCAGTCTTTCTTCAGTCATCCGCCAGTCAAAACTCTACCTATCTTGGAAACAAAAGAAAATCCAAATAAGTAATATACAATGGAAAACATATAACACTAACAGAAAACTAACAAAAAAACCCCAACTGAAACTTATTAGAATTTTTTTTTTTTTTTTTTTTTTTTTTTTTTTTTTTTTTTCCCTTCACCACACCCGGCCAGCACCACGCCCCATGTCCTCCCATGTCCGCATAGTCCTGGTGCTGGCACCACCCGCCACCGAGCCCCTGAAAACCGACCTGGCTCTCCGCCTCATGTCCTCCCATGTCCGCATAGTCCAGAGCCAGGCCGGACACACGAAACCTATATATCAAACCCTCCACCCCCAAAAGAAACCCCCCTCCCAAACAACCTACCCCCCTAAGAAAAAAAAACCCTTTTAACTACATACAATGGGAAATAGAAAAAAATGGAAATGAACAAAAAAAATATGTTTAGTGGCAAAAGCAAATAACAAAATACCAGACAAGAAAACCAGACAAAATACAATAACAAAACCCACAATCTTATATAAACCGTTGACACCCCCTTCCCTCCCATAAACCTCCCACAGGCCTAGGGTCGGTTATCCTCAAGCCTCTTACCCTTTCATCCTATTTCCAAAACAAAATGCCTATGTGGTGACACACCAGCCCTCCACCAGGAAGAGAGCACAAGAGGCCCGTCCCTACCTACTTGCCCTACCACTATGTCCCTATCTATCAATCTATCCCTACCCTATCCCTACCTGTCCCTCCCTACCCAAAAAAAACAAACAAACCCCACCTCTTGTGCAAAACCTTGCCCTCCCTTTCCCTATCTGGCCCTAACCTAACTACCTTTTAATCCCTTATTCTATCCCTCAGGGAACAGAAAAGGTGAAACCCCTCCAGAGGGTACCAGCCCTTTTTGCGCCCAACCCCTCATACTCCCGAGAGCGCACCCTCACCAGGTCCACCATGATGTTTTTAACCACCTCCACCTCCGGGAGGATTTTGCCTCGCGTCGACACTAGACACCGGGATGACCACAAGTGGAACCTAACCACTGCGCTAACTATAAAAAGTGTCTGGCAGTCCCTGCCCTCCGGGTGTTTGAATGCCCCATAGGCCCACTCGGCGTAGGAAAGGCCAGCCAGCCGCAGCCAACCGGTGGAGGTCCCCACCAATTTGCAAACCCTTATATTGAAGGGGCACTGAAGCAGGAAGTGCTCCATGCTTTCCAGCATGTCGCCACACTCCTCCCGAGGGCAGCCTCGCTCGTCGGAGTTCCGGTACTTCAAGTTCCCCCTCACATATAACTTACCTAGGAGGCAGCGCCAGGTCAGATCCCAAAACTTCCGAGGAAACCTTTTGGAGTTAAGAAAATGCAACCCTCCCTCTAAGGTTTCTCCTGGGCAATCTTTGAGCGCCAGAGGCTTCTGGAAGCGGGTCAACAGGACTTTGTCATCAAGAAAACGTCTTGACTGAGTCCTGATCTCCCACGCCCCCAGACCCCACCGACGAATCACTTTCAAGACCAGGGAAGCATAGGCCGGGAGATATCCATGGGGTGCACGAAGATCTTTCACTTGCCCTCCTGCCTCCCATTTCTGGAAGAAGGGCCGAAACCACCCCTGGCAGGAGGCTACCCACGAAGGAGCCCCCTCGGCGGAGAGGTTTGGTAAATTGATCTTAAGAAAGGTGTTCATTAAGAACACCACGGGGTTAACCATATTTAACCCCCCTAGCCTCCTTGTGCGGTATGTAACCTCCCTCTTGATTAGGTTGAGCCTGTTCCCCCATAACAGTTGGAAGAACAGGCAACAGATCCTACTCCAACAAGACTCTGGCAAGGCACAGACGCTACCTAGATAGATCACCAACGGGAGCAGGAAGGCTTTGGCAAGGTGAACCCTTTCTCTCAGGGTCAAGGACCAACCCTTCCAGCAATCAACTCTCTGGGCGACATCCTTAAGCCTACCTTCCCAATTTTGGAGTGGGTAATCACCCTGGCCAAAATGGATGCCTAAGATCTTTACAGACCCCTGGGGTTCTGGGAGGGTGTCCGGGAGAGAAAAACCAGGCTCTCCCCCTCCCAGCCAGAGGCTTCCACACTTGTTCTTGTTCACAGCTGATCCGGAAGCCTCCGAGTAACTGTCCACTTCAGACATCACCCATTCAATCTCCTCCCGCGACGAGACAAGAGCGGTGACATCATCCGCGTAGGCTACTGTCCTCAAAGGGGAGCCGGTGCCCTCCAGGTCCATCCTGACTCCCGCCACCGGCCCACCATTAATCCGTCTAATCAGGGGATCAATGGCGAACACATACAGTAGCGGGCTCAAGGGACATCCCTGTCGGACGCCCGACCCCACCTCAAAAGGACGACCAACCCAACCATTCACAAGTGGGAAAGACTCAGCCCCAGCGTATAAGGTCTGCAGCCACTGAATGAACCCCCCAGGTAGGCCATACCTCGAGAGAGTTGACCACAAATACTCATGATTCACCCTGTCAAAAGCCTTAGCCTGATCTAGGGACAGCAAGTACCCCTTCCACCGACCTGCCCTACTCTGCTCCACAGCCTCCCTGACACTCAGGACCGCACTTAAGGTGCTACGACCGGGAACAGAGCAGTGCTGAGCCGGCGAGAGGAGCCGGGGCGCAAACTGTACCAGCCGGTTGAAAAGTACCTTCGCCAGAATCTTTCGGTCCGTATTGAGAAGTGCTATGGGCCGCCAGTTCTCAATACGGCTCGGATCCTTACCCTTTGACAGAACTATAAGGGCGGACCTCCTCATTGACTTTGGCAGAGTGCCCGAGGATAGACACTCATTAAGCACGTCAGTCAAGAGGGGAGCCAACGCTCCTTTAAAGGTCCGATAGAACTCAGATGTTAAGCCATCTGGGCCAGGTGACTTCTTGAGGGCAAGACCCTCAATAGCCCTGACGACTTCCTCTTCCCTTATAGGTTCTATCAAAACACCAAGAGAAGGGTCTTCTGCTGACTCAGGAATGGCTTCAGCCAAGAAACCTGAAATCCGATCCCGATTCAGTTCCTTCTTTGCCAAAAGGTTCGAGTAGAAAGACCTGACGACCTCCAAGATCCCTGACCTGGATCTTGTCAGGGATCCTGTACTGTCAATCAGGCCTGTTACTGTCTTACAAGTCACTGACATCTTACAGTTCCTGTAGGGGTCGGGCGAGCGGTATTTCCCGAAATCCCTCTCAAGAACCAAGGATGCGTGCCTATCATACTGACACCCTTTAAGCAAAGCCTTCACACCGGAGATATCCTCCTGGCTACCTCCGGTCGAGACCAGATGTTCAAGTCTCTTCCTCAGTGCACTGTACATGCGGTACATGTCCAGTGACCTGAGGCTTGAGAGCCGGCGGAAAAATCCCGCCACCCTTTTTTTGAATATCTCCCACCACTCTGACCTAGTGCCCTCAAGACCCAGTAATAGTACCTGATCCTGAAGAAACTCCTCAAAGGCTTGTCTTACAGCTGCCTCCTCAAGGAGTGACGAATTCAGCCTCCACAAACCTCTTCCTCTCCGGAGGGTTTCTGAAATATTCAAAGAAAATAAAATTAGGCAGTGATCGGAGAACTCCACCTCCACCACGGACACAGGGGTGGTGACGGAATTCTCCTTCAAAAAAAACCTATCTATCCTGGACCTAACACTTCCTCTCTGAAAGGTGAACCCACGGTGACCTGGGGAATGCCTGATGTGGATATCCTCCAGGCGAGCTTCACTCACTATGCTATTTAACGCGACGCCATCATAGGGCAGTCTATCTCTGGTACCTCCTCGGTCTTGGGGTCTAGTTATGGTATTAAAATCCCCACCAAAGATGACTTGTTTGCCCGTAAAAAGAAAAGGCTTGATCTTCATAAAGAGGCTTTTACGGTCCCACTTTGACTGGGGACCGTAGATGTTAATGAGGCGCAGGCTTTGCCCCTTCATGAGGACGTCTAAGACTAGGCACCTTCCCATTTCGAGTTCGATCAGCCGCTGGCATTTCACCTCTGCGGTAAAAAGCACCGCCACTCCACTATACGGCTCAGCCGCAAGAGACCAGTAGGAGGGCCCCCTGCGCCACTCCCTCCTTGCTCTGTTTATCTCTGATAGAGTACAGAGCCTGGTCTCCTGCAAAAACAAAATGTCAGCTTCAACTCGGCCAAGAAAATCAAAGGCTGCAAACCTAGCCGTATCAGACTTAATGCTGGCCACATTAATGGTGGCCAGCGTCAGTGGAGAGGGGACTGCCATTAAGACCGATTGAGCTCAATGACCTTCAGTTTCCCACCCCCTTTCCTCCTACCACCACCACCCCTAGATGAGTCTGAAGAGGACCCGCGACTTTTCCTCGTCTTACGGGTCCTCTTCTTACATTGGGATTGGTCCATCACCTCACCTCGTGCGGTTTGGCCAGGCAAGGGATGGACTTCCCCCGTAGTTTCTCCCTGGGGAGTATTGGTATCATTTTTTTCAACGGTTTCCAAAACAGCTTGAGGTGCATCGTCTCCATCTCTGGGTACCAGGCCAGCCTCCTCCACTGAAGGCAGGGGGCCCTTCCCTGAGGGAGACTCAGCAGCCCCCGACGGTCCCACCTCCCCCCTCTGAAGCCTCCCCTGAGGCTGATGCGTCCTCGCAGAGGGTTTGGTACCGGTTAGGGCTGATCACTGAAAGGTCCTCGAGTCTCCGTTCCTTTGGGGGGGGGGGGGGGGCAGATGTTTTTACCCTCGCTTTACTCGGTGACTTTCTCCTCCTGACCGTCTGTTCCTCCCCAGCACTAACGTACTGGGAAGATGAAGACAGGTCAGCCTCTTCCTCCCTCTGCAGTCTTCTCATCTCCTCAATCAGGGCCGTGCCCGTCGCTACTTCAGCATTAGAATCCAACCCAGCGGGATCAGGGGCAGAGGGGAGACACATAATACCCTCCCTCTGCTCCCTTCTCCTATCTCTCCTTCTCGCCCTAGATGGTGGCTGGGTTTTCTCCCTCCGCGTCGGCAACCTGGTCTCTCCACCTCCGACCCCCTCCTCGGTGACAGGGACAGTCTCCTCACCTGCCCCTGCCCGTCGGAGGGTGACATTAGCGAACGACCTCGGGCACGCCCCGATTGGGTGACCAAGGTCACCACACAGGTGGCACCGAATCCTATCACAGGTTGCAGCTAGATGACCTAATCCCCCACACATGGCACACTTCTGCACCCTGCAGGAGGCACTCAAGTGCGAGGGATCACCACACCTGTGACAGAGCTTCGGCTGCCCCTGGTAGAAGACAAGAATCCTGTCTTTCCCGAGGAAGGTTGAGGACGGGATATGCATCACCGAGTTATCCTCATGCTTCAATTTGACCATAAATGTCCAGGCCCCCGACCAAATGCCAAACTCATCAAGGTTCTTCCGGGGGAAGTCTTTCACTTCCCCATACCTGTTGAGCCAGGTCATAATGTCCATGTAAGAAAGTGACTCGTTACGAGTCAAAACGGTCACTTTCTTAATTGCATCCTGGCGCGACACCGCCCACACATTGAAGTCGCGCCAGCCGGGCTCGTTCTTTGCCAACTCATAATTACCCCAGAAGGTTTCTAAGCCCCCCGGGGTAACAAAGCTGACATCAAACTCTGAGGAGCCGACCGGGTGAATGAGGGCAAAGATGTCACTTGCCCTAAAGCCCATCCCGAGCAGAAGTTCGACGACCCTCCTCCTCTGAGGACAAGGGCCTTCTCCCCCCCCACCCGAGACGGACTACATTCCTCCGGACCGGCCGCTGCCCGGGTGTCGGGAGAGTCCACCTGGTCTCACCCCCCTCATCTCGGAACTTCCCTAGGCCAAAACGTTCAATCCAAAACCTAAGGTCCCTCGATTGACCATCCACTATCATCGTTCTCTGCCCTGCTCGTAAGGCCGCCAGGAGCTGCTGTTGTAATTCACCGTCCCTGGCCCCCAGTGATGGACACGAGGCACCCCTTGGGACCCCCGAGGCGACACTGGCATAGGAACGTACCAAGCTTGAGGCCGCAGTCCCAGCCCCCCGCAACTCCAGTGCCACCTTCGGGCGCCCCCTGAAGCCCGCTCGGCCCGGCCACCACCGCGGCCACCGGGACACCAGAGACAGGAGCGGTCGTTCCCAGCGTCGCAGGCGTGGACCGGGCAAACACATTTGGCAAAGCTACTTCTGCAGCAGCCATGCCTACATTTTCCAAAGTCCTAGGAACCTCCACTACCGCATCTTTAACAAAAGGGACAGCAGTAGCAGCAGCAGCAGCAGCAACACAAGGGGTGACAGCCTCCATAGCCCCCCTCCCCTTTCCCTCACAAGGAACATCTAAGTCACTCTCTGGAACCACAGTTTTTTCCCCCTCCTCCGCCCTCCTCTCCTGACGCCTGCTTTTCCTACTCCCCAGTCTGCTCTTACTCACCGCTTTCTTACCCACGCTCACCATTACCTCATTCACACCGGGGCTTGCGGCCTTGGGCGGCTCCACGAGCGGGATTGGCCTATTCCGGGCCTCCGCTTCACTCTCCTCCCGCTTAGCTGGGGCGACTTGTGCCTCTGCCTCGACCTCCGCATCGTCAGCTGTCGCAGCGCTCAATGCTTTAGGAGCGGACTTGCTCCTAGCGCTGACGGCAGCCTCCGCATCACTGGTCTCATTGGCTTCCTCGGCACCTGAAACCGGAAGGGAGGGACAAGCCGCACGCCCCTTCCCCTTACGATGGACCTGGGGAGGGGCCGGCGCTACTTTGACCCTGCCCACAGGGGCAGGCTTCACCGCTTCTCTACCTCCCTTCGTGGGAGGTGCTTTTCCGACCTTGTCCGCTGCAGTTTCGGGCGCCATTTTCAATACTGCACCCAGCTCCCCAGCCACACCGCTACTTAGAGAAAGCGGGGTCTGGGGAGTCTGCGCCCCCCTTATCTCACCCGCGGGCAACACCCCAGATTCAGCCTGTGCTAGAGTCAATGGGGGTTGCCCTGCGGGAACAGTTATACCTGCTGCGACACTCACATATTTCAGGGTGCCGACTTCTTGCGGCTTAGCCTTCTTCTTTTTCCTTTTTTTTGATTCCTCCTCGTTTGCAAGGTCGTCTACGGAAAAAGCCATCTTCTCCATTCTTGCCGGGGATTCTAGCATGCATATTTCGTGGATTAGCCTCCCCGCAGCAGAACCCATATCGTCTTCTGATGTTGCCGGTAATGGTGGTAAATTCTCCGGTAGCTGGGGTAAACTTGCCAATTTCTCTGGGGGCGTATAGGTCGGAATACCTGAACTCACCCTCGTAGGCTTCCGGCTACTGCCGTACTCTGCCAGCAGGCTCCCCTCTGAGTCAGTATCTGTCTCATATTCCGGATCCGAGCTTTCGGAGGACGCGAGGTCTTCCCGCAGCAGCCGCCCCTGCTGCTTGCGGTAAAAACGGTCATCATTCAGGAGTTTCTCCCTGAAAGGCCCCGCGCCCTCCAGGATCTCTCGGCATCTTTGGTCAAGCCCTTTAATTTGTTCCTTCAGCTTTTTGACCTGCTTACTCAGTGCCGGTCTCTCATGCCTTGAGGCCCTGTCACTACGGGCACGGACACTCTGAAGCTCCGCACCCATAGCGAACAGGGACCTCCTGGCTTTATCATATTCCTCAAGGGTAGTGTTAATACGCTTACTGTATGCAAGCACATCCTCGCCAGCCTTCCGAATCCCCCAACCTGATGATGGCAAGGAAGGAGGGGGGGCTTCGCTGGCCTTTTTACTTGTACAGGGCTCAGCCTCCGCCGGGGTTTTCTGACCTAGACGTCCCTTGCTGCGGGTTGCCATACCTTTTTCCACTGGAGCCTGCTGCCTCTCCAATCTTCTCCTGCTGCTGCTGCTACTGCCGTCCATTGAGAGCCTCCTGCCCCCCGCCAAGCTGGCTCGGGGGGCAGGAGCACCTTGCTCCATGGTGAAAAAACCCCAACCTTGGAAAAGGAAAGGGGTTGGAGCCTCCAACTATGACTGGAAAAACTGCTGCTGTTGCACAAACACCACACACCAAGCCTCTCTTCTGAGCTGACAAACAGACTATAGCCTCTGGTCTCAGGAGCTCAGACAGGCGTGTCTGATTCCCACAGCTGCCCCGAAGGAATTGGAACTATTTTTATTAGAAAAGTAAAAATTCACAAACAGTGTCACATACGAAAATACAATATAAAACCCATAAACAGAAACAATACATAAATCCAAAACATAGCATAAACAACATCAATAAATAAGATACAAGAAACCGGGACAAAATTAAAGACCAAAAAGAAAATCCAGCCGCAAATCAGCCCCCATCCATTCTGCCTTTCACTCCGCCTTTCACTCTCCAGTCTTTCTTCAGTCATCCGCCAGTCAAAACTCTACCTATCTTGGAAACAAAAGAAAATCCAAATAAGTAATATACAATGGAAAACATATAACACTAACAGAAAACTAACAAAAACCCCAACTGAAACTTATTAGAAATTTTTTTTTTTTTTTTTTTTTTTATTTTTTTTTTTTTTTTTTTTTTTTTCCCTTCACCACACCCGGCCAGCACCACGCCCCATGTCCTCCCATGTCCGCATAGTCCTGGTGCTGGCACCACCCGCCACCGAGCCCCTGAAAACCGACCTGGCTCTCCGCCTCATGTCCTCCCATGTCCGCATAGTCCAGAGCCAGGCCGGACACACGAAACCTATATATCAAACCCTCCACCCCCAAAAGAAACCCCCCTCCCAAACAACCTACCCCCCTAAGAAAAAAAACCCTTTTAACTACATACAATGGGAAATAGAAAAAAATGGAAATGAACAAAAAAAAAATATGTTTAGTGGCAAAAGCAAATAACAAAATACCAGACAAGAAAACCAGACAAAATACAATAACAAAACCCACAATCTTATATAAACCGTTGACACCCCCTTCCCTCCCATAAACCTCCCACAGGCCTAGGGTCGGTTATCCTCAAGCCTCTTACCCTTTCATCCTATTTCCAAAACAAAATGCCTATGTGGTGACACACCAGCCCTCCACCAGGAAGAGAGCACAAGAGGCCCGTCCCTACCTACTTGCCCTACCACTATGTCCCTATCTATCAATCTATCCCTACCCTATCCCTACCTGTCCCTCCCTACCCAAAAAAAACAAACAAACCCCACCTCTTGTGCAAAACCTTGCCCTCCCTTTCCCTATCTGGCCCTAACCTAACTACCTTTTAATCCCTTATTCTATCCCTCAGGGAACAGAAAAGGTGAAACCCCTCCAGAGGGTACCAGCCCTTTTTGCGCCCAACCCCTCATACTCCCGAGAGCGCACCCTCACCAGGTCCACCATGATGTTTTTAACCACCTCCACCTCCGGGAGGATTTTGCCTCGCGTCGACACTAGACACCGGGATGACCACAAGTGGAACCTAACCACTGCGCTAACTATAAAAAGTGTCTGGCAGTCCCTGCCCTCCGGGTGTTTGAATGCCCCATAGGCCCACTCGGCGTAGGAAAGGCCAGCCAGCCGCAGCCAACCGGTGGAGGTCCCCACCAATTTGCAAACCCTTATATTGAAGGGGCACTGAAGCAGGAAGTGCTCCATGCTTTCCAGCATGTCGCCACACTCCTCCCGAGGGCAGCCTCGCTCGTCGGAGTTCCGGTACTTCAAGTTCCCCCTCACATATAACTTACCTAGGAGGCAGCGCCAGGTCAGATCCCAAAACTTCCGAGGAAACCTTTTGGAGTTAAGAAAATGCAACCCTCCCTCTAAGGTTTCTCCTGGGCAATCTTTGAGCGCCAGAGGCTTCTGGAAGCGGGTCAACAGGACTTTGTCATCAAGAAAACGTCTTGACTGAGTCCTGATCTCCCACGCCCCCAGACCCCACCGACGAATCACTTTCAAGACCAGGGAAGCATAGGCCGGGAGATATCCATGGGGTGCACGAAGATCTTTCACTTGCCCTCCTGCCTCCCATTTCTGGAAGAAGGGCCGAAACCACCCCTGGCAGGAGGCTACCCACGAAGGAGCCCCCTCGGCGGAGAGGTTTGGTAAATTGATCTTAAGAAAGGTGTTCATTAAGAACACCACGGGGTTAACCATATTTAACCCCCCTAGCCTCCTTGTGCGGTATGTAACCTCCCTCTTGATTAGGTTGAGCCTGTTCCCCCATAACAGTTGGAAGAACAGGCAACAGATCCTACTCCAACAAGACTCTGGCAAGGCACAGACGCTACCTAGATAGATCACCAACGGGAGCAGGAAGGCTTTGGCAAGGTGAACCCTTTCTCTCAGGGTCAAGGACCAACCCTTCCAGCAATCAACTCTCTGGGCGACATCCTTAAGCCTACCTTCCCAATTTTGGAGTGGGTAATCACCCTGGCCAAAATGGATGCCTAAGATCTTTACAGACCCCTGGGGTTCTGGGAGGGTGTCCGGGAGAGAAAAACCAGGCTCTCCCCCTCCCAGCCAGAGGCTTCCACACTTGTTCTTGTTCACAGCTGATCCGGAAGCCTCCGAGTAACTGTCCACTTCAGACATCACCCATTCAATCTCCTCCCGCGACGAGACAAGAGCGGTGACATCATCCGCGTAGGCTACTGTCCTCAAAGGGGAGCCGGTGCCCTCCAGGTCCATCCTGACTCCCGCCACCGGCCCACCATTAATCCGTCTAATCAGGGGATCAATGGCGAACACATACAGTAGCGGGCTCAAGGGACATCCCTGTCGGACGCCCGACCCCACCTCAAAAGGACGACCAACCCAACCATTCACAAGTGGGAAAGACTCAGCCCCAGCGTATAAGGTCTGCAGCCACTGAATGAACCCCCCAGGTAGGCCATACCTCGAGAGAGTTGACCACAAATACTCATGATTCACCCTGTCAAAAGCCTTAGCCTGATCTAGGGACAGCAAGTACCCCTTCCACCGACCTGCCCTACTCTGCTCCACAGCCTCCCTGACACTCAGGACCGCACTTAAGGTGCTACGACCGGGAACAGAGCAGTGCTGAGCCGGCGAGAGGAGCCGGGGCGCAAACTGTACCAGCCGGTTGAAAAGTACCTTCGCCAGAATCTTTCGGTCCGTATTGAGAAGTGCTATGGGCCGCCAGTTCTCAATACGGCTCGGATCCTTACCCTTTGACAGAACTATAAGGGCGGACCTCCTCATTGACTTTGGCAGAGTGCCCGAGGATAGACACTCATTAAGCACGTCAGTCAAGAGGGGAGCCAACGCTCCTTTAAAGGTCCGATAGAACTCAGATGTTAAGCCATCTGGGCCAGGTGACTTCTTGAGGGCAAGACCCTCAATAGCCCTGACGACTTCCTCTTCCCTTATAGGTTCTATCAAAACACCAAGAGAAGGGTCTTCTGCTGACTCAGGAATGGCTTCAGCCAAGAAACCTGAAATCCGATCCCGATTCAGTTCCTTCTTTGCCAAAAGGTTCGAGTAGAAAGACCTGACGACCTCCAAGATCCCTGACCTGGATCTTGTCAGGGATCCTGTACTGTCAATCAGGCCTGTTACTGTCTTACAAGTCACTGACATCTTACAGTTCCTGTAGGGGTCGGGCGAGCGGTATTTCCCGAAATCCCTCTCAAGAACCAAGGATGCGTGCCTATCATACTGACACCCTTTAAGCAAAGCCTTCACACCGGAGATATCCTCCTGGCTACCTCCGGTCGAGACCAGATGTTCAAGTCTCTTCCTCAGTGCACTGTACATGCGGTACATGTCCAGTGACCTGAGGCTTGAGAGCCGGCGGAAAAATCCCGCCACCCTTTTTTTGAATATCTCCCACCACTCTGACCTAGTGCCCTCAAGACCCAGTAATAGTACCTGATCCTGAAGAAACTCCTCAAAGGCTTGTCTTACAGCTGCCTCCTCAAGGAGTGACGAATTCAGCCTCCACAAACCTCTTCCTCTCCGGAGGGTTTCTGAAATATTCAAAGAAAATAAAATTAGGCAGTGATCGGAGAACTCCACCTCCACCACGGACACAGGGGTGGTGACGGAATTCTCCTTCAAAAAAAAACCTATCTATCCTGGACCTAACACTTCCTCTCTGAAAGGTGAACCCACGGTGACCTGGGGAATGCCTGATGTGGATATCCTCCAGGCGAGCTTCACTCACTATGCTATTTAACGCGACGCCATCATAGGGCAGTCTATCTCTGGTACCTCCTCGGTCTTGGGGTCTAGTTATGGTATTAAAATCCCCACCAAAGATGACTTGTTTGCCCGTAAAAAGAAAAGGCTTGATCTTCATAAAGAGGCTTTTACGGTCCCACTTTGACTGGGGACCGTAGATGTTAATGAGGCGCAGGCTTTGCCCCTTCATGAGGACGTCTAAGACTAGGCACCTTCCCATTTCGAGTTCGATCAGCCGCTGGCATTTCACCTCTGCGGTAAAAAGCACCGCCACTCCACTATACGGCTCAGCCGCAAGAGACCAGTAGGAGGGCCCCCTGCGCCACTCCCTCCTTGCTCTGTTTATCTCTGATAGAGTACAGAGCCTGGTCTCCTGCAAAAACAAAATGTCAGCTTCAACTCGGCCAAGAAAATCAAAGGCTGCAAACCTAGCCGTATCAGACTTAATGCTGGCCACATTAATGGTGGCCAGCGTCAGTGGAGAGGGGACTGCCATTAAGACCGATTGAGCTCAATGACCTTCAGTTTCCCACCCCCTTTCCTCCTACCACCACCACCCCTAGATGAGTCTGAAGAGGACCCGCGACTTTTCCTCGTCTTACGGGTCCTCTTCTTACATTGGGATTGGTCCATCACCTCACCTCGTGCGGTTTGGCCAGGCAAGGGATGGACTTCCCCCGTAGTTTCTCCCTGGGGAGTATTGGTATCATTTTTTTCAACGGTTTCCAAAACAGCTTGAGGTGCATCGTCTCCATCTCTGGGTACCAGGCCAGCCTCCTCCACTGAAGGCAGGGGGCCCTTCCCTGAGGGAGACTCAGCAGCCCCCGACGGTCCCACCTCCCCCTCTGAAGCCTCCCCTGAGGCTGATGCGTCCTCGCAGAGGGTTTGGTACCGGTTAGGGCTGATCACTGAAAGGTCCTCGAGTCTCCGTTCCTTTGCGGGGGGGGGGGGGCAGATGTTTTTACCCTCGCTTTACTCGGTGACTTTCTCCTCCTGACCGTCTGTTCCTCCCCAGCACTAACGTACTGGGAAGATGAAGACAGGTCAGCCTCTTCCTCCCTCTGCAGTCTTCTCATCTCCTCAATCAGGGCCGTGCCCGTCGCTACTTCAGCATTAGAATCCAACCCAGCGGGATCAGGGGCAGAGGGGAGACACATAATACCCTCCCTCTGCTCCCTTCTCCTATCTCTCCTTCTCGCCCTAGATGGTGGCTGGGTTTTCTCCCTCCGCGTCGGCAACCTGGTCTCTCCACCTCCGACCCCCTCCTCGGTGACAGGGACAGTCTCCTCACCTGCCCCTGCCCGTCGGAGGGTGACATTAGCGAACGACCTCGGGCACGCCCCGATTGGGTGACCAAGGTCACCACACAGGTGGCACCGAATCCTATCACAGGTTGCAGCTAGATGACCTAATCCCCCACACATGGCACACTTCTGCACCCTGCAGGAGGCACTCAAGTGCGAGGGATCACCACACCTGTGACAGAGCTTCGGCTGCCCCTGGTAGAAGACAAGAATCCTGTCTTTCCCGAGGAAGGTTGAGGACGGGATATGCATCACCGAGTTATCCTCATGCTTCAATTTGACCATAAATGTCCAGGCCCCCGACCAAATGCCAAACTCATCAAGGTTCTTCCGGGGGAAGTCTTTCACTTCCCCATACCTGTTGAGCCAGGTCATAATGTCCATGTAAGAAAGTGACTCGTTACGAGTCAAAACGGTCACTTTCTTAATTGCATCCTGGCGCGACACCGCCCACACATTGAAGTCGCGCCAGCCGGGCTCGTTCTTTGCCAACTCATAATTACCCCAGAAGGTTTCTAAGCCCCCCGGGGTAACAAAGCTGACATCAAACTCTGAGGAGCCGACCGGGTGAATGAGGGCAAAGATGTCACTTGCCCTAAAGCCCATCCCGAGCAGAAGTTCGACGACCCTCCTCCTCTGAGGACAAGGGCCTTCTCCCCCCCCCACCCGAGACGGACTACATTCCTCCGGACCGGCCGCTGCCCGGGTGTCGGGAGAGTCCACCTGGTCTCACCCCCCTCATCTCGGAACTTCCCTAGGCCAAAACGTTCAATCCAAAACCTAAGGTCCCTCGATTGACCATCCACTATCATCGTTCTCTGCCCTGCTCGTAAGGCCGCCAGGAGCTGCTGTTGTAATTCACCGTCCCTGGCCCCCAGTGATGGACACGAGGCACCCCTTGGGACCCCCGAGGCGACACTGGCATAGGAACGTACCAAGCTTGAGGCCGCAGTCCCAGCCCCCGCAACTCCAGTGCCACCTTCGGGCGCCCCCTGAAGCCCGCTCGGCCCGGCCACCACCGCGGCCACCGGGACACCAGAGACAGGAGCGGTCGTTCCCAGCGTCGCAGGCGTGGACCGGGCAAACACATTTGGCAAAGCTACTTCTGCAGCAGCCATGCCTACATTTTCCAAAGTCCTAGGAACCTCCACTACCGCATCTTTAACAAAAGGGACAGCAGTAGCAGCAGCAGCAGCAGCAACACAAGGGGTGACAGCCTCCATAGCCCCCCTCCCCTTTCCCTCACAAGGAACATCTAAGTCACTCTCTGGAACCACAGTTTTTTCCCCCTCCTCCGCCCTCCTCTCCTGACGCCTGCTTTTCCTACTCCCCAGTCTGCTCTTACTCACCGCTTTCTTACCCACGCTCACCATTACCTCATTCACACCGGGGCTTGCGGCCTTGGGCGGCTCCACGAGCGGGATTGGCCTATTCCGGGCCTCCGCTTCACTCTCCTCCCGCTTAGCTGGGGCGACTTGTGCCTCTGCCTCGACCTCCGCATCGTCAGCTGTCGCAGCGCTCAATGCTTTAGGAGCGGACTTGCTCCTAGCGCTGACGGCAGCCTCCGCATCACCGGTCTCATTGGCTTCCTCGGCACCTGAAACCGGAAGGGAGGGACAAGCCGCATGCCCCTTCCCCTTACGATGGACCTGGGGAGGGGCCGGCGCTACTTTGACCCTGCCCACAGGGGCAGGCTTCACCGCTTCTCTACCTCCCTTCGTGGGAGGTGCTTTTCCGACCTTGTCCGCTGCAGTTTCGGGCGCCATTTTCAATACTGCACCCAGCTCCCCAGCCACACCGCTACTTAGAGAAAGCGGGGTCTGGGGAGTCTGCGCCCCCCTTATCTCACCCGCGGGCAACACCCCAGATTCAGCCTGTGCTAGAGTCAATGGGGGTTGCCCTGCGGGAACAGTTATACCTGCTGCGACACTCACATATTTCAGGGTGCCGACTTCTTGCGGCTTAGCCTTCTTCTTTTTCCCTTTTTTTTGATTCCTCCTCGTTTGCAAGGTCGTCTACGGAAAAAGCCATCTTCTCCATTCTTGCCGGGGATTCTAGCATGCATATTTCGTGGATTAGCCTCCCCGCAGCAGAACCCATATCGTCTTCTGATGTTGCCGGTAATGGTGGTAAATTCTCCGGTAGCTGGGGTAAACTTGCCAATTTCTCTGGGGGCGTATAGGTCGGAATACCTGAACTCACCCTCGTAGGCTTCCGGCTACTGCCGTACTCTGCCAGCAGGCTCCCCTCTGAGTCAGTATCTGTCTCATATTCCGGATCCGAGCTTTCGGAGGACGCGAGGTCTTCCCGCAGCAGCCGCCCCTGCTGCTTGCGGTAAAAACGGTCATCATTCAGGAGTTTCTCCCTGAAAGGCCCCGCGCCCTCCAGGATCTCTCGGCATCTTTGGTCAAGCCCTTTAATTTGTTCCTTCAGCTTTTTGACCTGCTTACTCAGTGCCGGTCTCTCATGCCTTGAGGCCCTGTCACTACGGGCACGGACACTCTGAAGCTCCGCACCCATAGCGAACAGGGACCTCCTGGCTTTATCATATTCCTCAAGGGTAGTGTTAATACGCTTACTGTATGCAAGCACATCCTCGCCAGCCTTCCGAATCCCCCAACCTGATGATGGCAAGGAAGGAGGGGGGGCTTCGCTGGCCTTTTTACTTGTACAGGGCTCAGCCTCCGCCGGGGTTTTCTGACCTAGACGTCCCTTGCTGCGGGTTGCCATACCTTTTTCCACTGGAGCCTGCTGCCTCTCCAATCTTCTCCTGCTGCTGCTGCTACTGCCGTCCATTGAGAGCCTCCTGCCCCCCGCCAAGCTGGCTCGGGGGGCAGGAGCACCTTGCTCCATGGTGAAAAAACCCCAACCTTGGAAAAGGAAAGGGGTTGGAGCCTCCAACTATGGCTGGAAAAACTGCTGCTGTTGCACAAACACCACACACCAAGCCTCTCTTCTGAGCTGACAAACAGACTATAGCCTCTGGTCTCAGGAGCTCAGACAGGCGTGTCTGATTCCCACAGCTGCCCCGAAGGAATTGGAACTATTTTTATTAGAAAAGTAAAAATTCACAAACAGTGTCACATACGAAAATACAATATAAAACCCATAAACAGAAACAATACATAAATCCAAAACATAGCATAAACAACATCAATAAATAAGATACAAGAAACCGGGACAAAATTAAAGACCAAAAAGAAAATCCAGCCGCAAATCAGCCCCCATCCATTCTGCCTTTCACTCCGCCTTTCACTCTCCAGTCTTTCTTCAGTCATCCGCCAGTCAAAACTCTACCTATCTTGGAAACAAAAGAAAATCCAAATAAGTAATATACAATGGAAAACATATAACACTAACAGAAAACTAACAAAAAACCCAACTGAAACTATTAAAATTTTTTTTTTTATTAGAATAATTTTTTTTTTTTTTTTTTTTTTTTTTTTTTTCCCTTCACCACACCCGGCCAGCACCACGCCCCATGTCCTCCCATGTCCGCATAGTCCTGGTGCTGGCACCACCCGCCACCGAGCCCCTGAAAACCGACCTGGCTCTCCGCCTCATGTCCTCCCATGTCCGCATAGTCCAGAGCCAGGCCGGACACACGAAACCTATATATCAAACCCTCCACCCCCAAAAGAAACCCCCCTCCCAAACAACCTACCCCCCTAAAAAAAAAAACCCTTTTAACTACATACAATGGGAAATAGAAAAAAAATGGAAATGAACAAAAAAAATATGTTTAGTGGCAAAAGCAAATAACAAAATACCAGACAAGAAAACCAGACAAAATACAATAACAAAACCCACAATCTTATATAAACCGTTGACACCCCCTTCCCTCCCATAAACCTCCCACAGGCCTAGGGTCGGTTATCCTCAAGCCTCTTACCCTTTCATCCTATTTCCAAAACAAAATGCCTATGTGGTGACACACCAGCCCTCCACCAGGAAGAGAGCACAAGAGGCCCGTCCCTACCTACTTGCCCTACCACTATGTCCCTATCTATCAATCTATCCCTACCCTATCCCTACCTGTCCCTCCCTACCCAAAAAAAACAAACAAACCCCACCTCTTGTGCAAAACCTTGCCCTCCCTTTCCCTATCTGGCCCTAACCTAACTACCTTTTAATCCCTTATTCTATCCCTCAGGGAACAGAAAAGGTGAAACCCCTCCAGAGGGTACCAGCCCTTTTTGCGCCCAACCCCTCATACTCCCGAGAGCGCACCCTCACCAGGTCCACCATGATGTTTTTAACCACCTCCACCTCCGGGAGGATTTTGCCTCGCGTCGACACTAGACACCGGGATGACCACAAGTGGAACCTAACCACTGCGCTAACTATAAAAAGTGTCTGGCAGTCCCTGCCCTCCGGGTGTTTGAATGCCCCATAGGCCCACTCGGCGTAGGAAAGGCCAGCCAGCCGCAGCCAACCGGTGGAGGTCCCCACCAATTTGCAAACCCTTATATTGAAGGGGCACTGAAGCAGGAAGTGCTCCATGCTTTCCAGCATGTCGCCACACTCCTCCCGAGGGCAGCCTCGCTCGTCGGAGTTCCGGTACTTCAAGTTCCCCCTCACATATAACTTACCTAGGAGGCAGCGCCAGGTCAGATCCCAAAACTTCCGAGGAAACCTTTTGGAGTTAAGAAAATGCAACCCTCCCTCTAAGGTTTCTCCTGGGCAATCTTTGAGCGCCAGAGGCTTCTGGAAGCGGGTCAACAGGACTTTGTCATCAAGAAAACGTCTTGACTGAGTCCTGATCTCCCACGCCCCCAGACCCCACCGACGAATCACTTTCAAGACCAGGGAAGCATAGGCCGGGAGATATCCATGGGGTGCACGAAGATCTTTCACTTGCCCTCCTGCCTCCCATTTCTGGAAGAAGGGCCGAAACCACCCCTGGCAGGAGGCTACCCACGAAGGAGCCCCCTCGGCGGAGAGGTTTGGTAAATTGATCTTAAGAAAGGTGTTCATTAAGAACACCACGGGGTTAACCATATTTAACCCCCCTAGCCTCCTTGTGCGGTATGTAACCTCCCTCTTGATTAGGTTGAGCCTGTTCCCCCATAACAGTTGGAAGAACAGGCAACAGATCCTACTCCAACAAGACTCTGGCAAGGCACAGACGCTACCTAGATAGATCACCAACGGGAGCAGGAAGGCTTTGGCAAGGTGAACCCTTTCTCTCAGGGTCAAGGACCAACCCTTCCAGCAATCAACTCTCTGGGCGACATCCTTAAGCCTACCTTCCCAATTTTGGAGTGGGTAATCACCCTGGCCAAAATGGATGCCTAAGATCTTTACAGACCCCTGGGGTTCTGGGAGGGTGTCCGGGAGAGAAAAACCAGGCTCTCCCCCTCCCAGCCAGAGGCTTCCACACTTGTTCTTGTTCACAGCTGATCCGGAAGCCTCCGAGTAACTGTCCACTTCAGACATCACCCATTCAATCTCCTCCCGCGACGAGACAAGAGCGGTGACATCATCCGCGTAGGCTACTGTCCTCAAAGGGGAGCCGGTGCCCTCCAGGTCCATCCTGACTCCCGCCACCGGCCCACCATTAATCCGTCTAATCAGGGGATCAATGGCGAACACATACAGTAGCGGGCTCAAGGGACATCCCTGTCGGACGCCCGACCCCACCTCAAAAGGACGACCAACCCAACCATTCACAAGTGGGAAAGACTCAGCCCCAGCGTATAAGGTCTGCAGCCACTGAATGAACCCCCCAGGTAGGCCATACCTCGAGAGAGTTGACCACAAATACTCATGATTCACCCTGTCAAAAGCCTTAGCCTGATCTAGGGACAGCAAGTACCCCTTCCACCGACCTGCCCTACTCTGCTCCACAGCCTCCCTGACACTCAGGACCGCACTTAAGGTGCTACGACCGGGAACAGAGCAGTGCTGAGCCGGCGAGAGGAGCCGGGGCGCAAACTGTACCAGCCGGTTGAAAAGTACCTTCGCCAGAATCTTTCGGTCCGTATTGAGAAGTGCTATGGGCCGCCAGTTCTCAATACGGCTCGGATCCTTACCCTTTGACAGAACTATAAGGGCGGACCTCCTCATTGACTTTGGCAGAGTGCCCGAGGATAGACACTCATTAAGCACGTCAGTCAAGAGGGGAGCCAACGCTCCTTTAAAGGTCCGATAGAACTCAGATGTTAAGCCATCTGGGCCAGGTGACTTCTTGAGGGCAAGACCCTCAATAGCCCTGACGACTTCCTCTTCCCTTATAGGTTCTATCAAAACACCAAGAGAAGGGTCTTCTGCTGACTCAGGAATGGCTTCAGCCAAGAAACCTGAAATCCGATCCCGATTCAGTTCCTTCTTTGCCAAAAGGTTCGAGTAGAAAGACCTGACGACCTCCAAGATCCCTGACCTGGATCTTGTCAGGGATCCTGTACTGTCAATCAGGCCTGTTACTGTCTTACAAGTCACTGACATCTTACAGTTCCTGTAGGGGTCGGGCGAGCGGTATTTCCCGAAATCCCTCTCAAGAACCAAGGATGCGTGCCTATCATACTGACACCCTTTAAGCAAAGCCTTCACACCGGAGATATCCTCCTGGCTACCTCCGGTCGAGACCAGATGTTCAAGTCTCTTCCTCAGTGCACTGTACATGCGGTACATGTCCAGTGACCTGAGGCTTGAGAGCCGGCGGAAAAATCCCGCCACCCTTTTTTTGAATATCTCCCACCACTCTGACCTAGTGCCCTCAAGACCCAGTAATAGTACCTGATCCTGAAGAAACTCCTCAAAGGCTTGTCTTACAGCTGCCTCCTCAAGGAGTGACGAATTCAGCCTCCACAAACCTCTTCCTCTCCGGAGGGTTTCTGAAATATTCAAAGAAAATAAAATTAGGCAGTGATCGGAGAACTCCACCTCCACCACGGACACAGGGGTGGTGACGGAATTCTCCTTCAAAAAAAACCTATCTATCCTGGACCTAACACTTCCTCTCTGAAAGGTGAACCCACGGTGACCTGGGGAATGCCTGATGTGGATATCCTCCAGGCGAGCTTCACTCACTATGCTATTTAACGCGACGCCATCATAGGGCAGTCTATCTCTGGTACCTCCTCGGTCTTGGGGTCTAGTTATGGTATTAAAATCCCCACCAAAGATGACTTGTTTGCCCGTAAAAAGAAAAGGCTTGATCTTCATAAAGAGGCTTTTACGGTCCCACTTTGACTGGGGACCGTAGATGTTAATGAGGCGCAGGCTTTGCCCCTTCATGAGGACGTCTAAGACTAGGCACCTTCCCATTTCGAGTTCGATCAGCCGCTGGCATTTCACCTCTGCGGTAAAAAGCACCGCCACTCCACTATACGGCTCAGCCGCAAGAGACCAGTAGGAGGGCCCCCTGCGCCACTCCCTCCTTGCTCTGTTTATCTCTGATAGAGTACAGAGCCTGGTCTCCTGCAAAAACAAAATGTCAGCTTCAACTCGGCCAAGAAAATCAAAGGCTGCAAACCTAGCCGTATCAGACTTAATGCTGGCCACATTAATGGTGGCCAGCGTCAGTGGAGAGGGGACTGCCATTAAGACCGATTGAGCTCAATGACCTTCAGTTTCCCACCCCCTTTCCTCCTACCACCACCACCCCTAGATGAGTCTGAAGAGGACCCGCGACTTTTCCTCGTCTTACGGGTCCTCTTCTTACATTGGGATTGGTCCATCACCTCACCTCGTGCGGTTTGGCCAGGCAAGGGATGGACTTCCCCCGTAGTTTCTCCCTGGGGAGTATTGGTATCATTTTTTTCAACGGTTTCCAAAACAGCTTGAGGTGCATCGTCTCCATCTCTGGGTACCAGGCCAGCCTCCTCCACTGAAGGCAGGGGGCCCTTCCCTGAGGGAGACTCAGCAGCCCCCGACGGTCCCACCTCCCCCTCTGAAGCCTCCCCTGAGGCTGATGCGTCCTCGCAGAGGGTTTGGTACCGGTTAGGGCTGATCACTGAAAGGTCCTCGAGTCTCCGTTCCTTTGCCGGGGGGGGGGGGGCAGATGTTTTTACCCTCGCTTTACTCGGTGACTTTCTCCTCCTGACCGTCTGTTCCTCCCCAGCACTAACGTACTGGGAAGATGAAGACAGGTCAGCCTCTTCCTCCCTCTGCAGTCTTCTCATCTCCTCAATCAGGGCCGTGCCCGTCGCTACTTCAGCATTAGAATCCAACCCAGCGGGATCAGGGGCAGAGGGGAGACACATAATACCCTCCCTCTGCTCCCTTCTCCTATCTCTCCTTCTCGCCCTAGATGGTGGCTGGGTTTTCTCCCCTCCGCGTCGGCAACCTGGTCTCTCCACCTCCGACCCCCTCCTCGGTGACAGGGACAGTCTCCTCACCTGCCCCTGCCCGTCGGAGGGTGACATTAGCGAACGACCTCGGGCACGCCCCGATTGGGTGACCAAGGTCACCACACAGGTGGCACCGAATCCTATCACAGGTTGCAGCTAGATGACCTAATCCCCCACACATGGCACACTTCTGCACCCTGCAGGAGGCACTCAAGTGCGAGGGATCACCACACCTGTGACAGAGCTTCGGCTGCCCCTGGTAGAAGACAAGAATCCTGTCTTTCCCGAGGAAGGTTGAGGACGGGATATGCATCACCGAGTTATCCTCATGCTTCAATTTGACCATAAATGTCCAGGCCCCCGACCAAATGCCAAACTCATCAAGGTTCTTCCGGGGGAAGTCTTTCACTTCCCCATACCTGTTGAGCCAGGTCATAATGTCCATGTAAGAAAGTGACTCGTTACGAGTCAAAACGGTCACTTTCTTAATTGCATCCTGGCGCGACACCGCCCACACATTGAAGTCGCGCCAGCCGGGCTCGTTCTTTGCCAACTCATAATTACCCCAGAAGGTTTCTAAGCCCCCCGGGGTAACAAAGCTGACATCAAACTCTGAGGAGCCGACCGGGTGAATGAGGGCAAAGATGTCACTTGCCCTAAAGCCCATCCCGAGCAGAAGTTCGACGACCCTCCTCCTCTGAGGACAAGGGCCTTCTCCCCCCCACCCGAGACGGACTACATTCCTCCGGACCGGCCGCTGCCCGGGTGTCGGGAGAGTCCACCTGGTCTCACCCCCCTCATCTCGGAACTTCCCTAGGCCAAAACGTTCAATCCAAAACCTAAGGTCCCTCGATTGACCATCCACTATCATCGTTCTCTGCCCTGCTCGTAAGGCCGCCAGGAGCTGCTGTTGTAATTCACCGTCCCTGGCCCCCAGTGATGGACACGAGGCACCCCTTGGGACCCCCGAGGCGACACTGGCATAGGAACGTACCAAGCTTGAGGCCGCAGTCCCAGCCCCCGCAACTCCAGTGCCACCTTCGGGCGCCCCCTGAAGCCCGCTCGGCCCGGCCACCACCGCGGCCACCGGGACACCAGAGACAGGAGCGGTCGTTCCCAGCGTCGCAGGCGTGGACCGGGCAAACACATTTGGCAAAGCTACTTCTGCAGCAGCCATGCCTACATTTTCCAAAGTCCTAGGAACCTCCACTACCGCATCTTTAACAAAAGGGACAGCAGTAGCAGCAGCAGCAGCAGCAACACAAGGGGTGACAGCCTCCATAGCCCCCCTCCCCTTTCCCTCACAAGGAACATCTAAGTCACTCTCTGGAACCACAGTTTTTTCCCCCTCCTCCGCCCTCCTCTCCTGACGCCTGCTTTTCCTACTCCCCAGTCTGCTCTTACTCACCGCTTTCTTACCCACGCTCACCATTACCTCATTCACACCGGGGCTTGCGGCCTTGGGCGGCTCCACGAGCGGGATTGGCCTATTCCGGGCCTCCGCTTCACTCTCCTCCCGCTTAGCTGGGGCGACTTGTGCCTCTGCCTCGACCTCCGCATCGTCAGCTGTCGCAGCGCTCAATGCTTTAGGAGCGGACTTGCTCCTAGCGCTGACGGCAGCCTCCGCATCACCGGTCTCATTGGCTTCCTCGGCACCTGAAACCGGAAGGGAGGGACAAGCCGCACGCCCCTTCCCCTTACGATGGACCTGGGGAGGGGCCGGCGCTACTTTGACCCTGCCCACAGGGGCAGGCTTCACCGCTTCTCTACCTCCCTTCGTGGGAGGTGCTTTTCCGACCTTGTCCGCTGCAGTTTCGGGCGCCATTTTCAATACTGCACCCAGCTCCCCAGCCACACCGCTACTTAGAGAAAGCGGGGTCTGGGGAGTCTGCGCCCCCTTATCTCACCCGCGGGCAACACCCCAGATTCAGCCTGTGCTAGAGTCAATGGGGGTTGCCCTGCGGGAACAGTTATACCTGCTGCGACACTCACATATTTCAGGGTGCCGACTTCTTGCGGCTTAGCCTTCTTCTTTTTCCTTTTTTTTGATTCCTCCTCGTTTGCAAGGTCGTCTACGGAAAAAGCCATCTTCTCCATTCTTGCCGGGGATTCTAGCATGCATATTTCGTGGATTAGCCTCCCCGCAGCAGAACCCATATCGTCTTCTGATGTTGCCGGTAATGGTGGTAAATTCTCCGGTAGCTGGGGTAAACTTGCCAATTTCTCTGGGGGCGTATAGGTCGGAATACCTGAACTCACCCTCGTAGGCTTCCGGCTACTGCCGTACTCTGCCAGCAGGCTCCCCTCTGAGTCAGTATCTGTCTCATATTCCGGATCCGAGCTTTCGGAGGACGCGAGGTCTTCCCGCAGCAGCCGCCCCTGCTGCTTGCGGTAAAAACGGTCATCATTCAGGAGTTTCTCCCTGAAAGGCCCCGCGCCCTCCAGGATCTCTCGGCATCTTTGGTCAAGCCCTTTAATTTGTTCCTTCAGCTTTTTGACCTGCTTACTCAGTGCCGGTCTCTCATGCCTTGAGGCCCTGTCACTACGGGCACGGACACTCTGAAGCTCCGCACCCATAGCGAACAGGGACCTCCTGGCTTTATCATATTCCTCAAGGGTAGTGTTAATACGCTTACTGTATGCAAGCACATCCTCGCCAGCCTTCCGAATCCCCCAACCTGATGATGGCAAGGAAGGAGGGGGGGCTTCGCTGGCCTTTTTACTTGTACAGGGCTCAGCCTCCGCCGGGGTTTTCTGACCTAGACGTCCCTTGCTGCGGGTTGCCATACCTTTTTCCACTGGAGCCTGCTGCCTCTCCAATCTTCTCCTGCTGCTGCTGCTACTGCCGTCCATTGAGAGCCTCCTGCCCCCCGCCAAGCTGGCTCGGGGGGCAGGAGCACCTTGCTCCATGGTGAAGAAAACCCCAACCTTGGAAAAGGAAAGGGGTTGGAGCCTCCAACTATGGCTGGAAAAACTGCTGCTGTTGCACAAACACCACACACCAAGCCTCTCTTCTGAGCTGACAAACAGACTATAGCCTCTGGTCTCAGGAGCTCAGACAGGCGTGTCTGATTCCCACAGCTGCCCCGAAGGAATTGGAACTATTTTTATTAGAAAAGTAAAAATTCACAAACAGTGTCACATACGAAAATACAATATAAAACCCATAAACAGAAACAATACATAAATCCAAAACATAGCATAAACAACATCAATAAATAAGATACAAGAAACCGGGACAAAATTAAAGACCAAAAAGAAAATCCAGCCGCAAATCAGCCCCCATCCATTCTGCCTTTCACTCCGCCTTTCACTCTCCAGTCTTTCTTCAGTCATCCGCCAGTCAAAACTCTACCTATCTTGGAAACAAAAGAAAATCCAAATAAGTAATATACAATGGAAAACATATAACACTAACAGAAAACTAACAAAAAAAAACCCCAACTGAAACTTATTAGAATATTTTTTTTTTTTTTTTTTTTTTTTTTTTTCCCTTCACCACACCCGGCCAGCACCACGCCCCATGTCCTCCCATGTCCGCATAGTCCTGGTGCTGGCACCACCCGCCACCGAGCCCCTGAAAACCGACCTGGCTCTCCGCCTCATGTCCTCCCATGTCCGCATAGTCCAGAGCCAGGCCGGACACACGAAACCTATATATCAAACCCTCCACCCCCAAAAGAAACCCCCCTCCCAAACAACCTACCCCCCTAAGAAAAAAAACCCTTTTAACTACATACAATGGGAAATAGAAAAAAAATGGAAATGAACAAAAAAAAATATGTTTAGTGGCAAAAGCAAATAACAAAATACCAGACAAGAAAACCAGACAAAATACAATAACAAAACCCACAATCTTATATAAACCGTTGACACCCCCTTCCCTCCCATAAACCTCCCACAGGCCTAGGGTCGGTTATCCTCAAGCCTCTTACCCTTTCATCCTATTTCCAAAACAAAATGCCTATGTGGTGACACACCAGCCCTCCACCAGGAAGAGAGCACAAGAGGCCCGTCCCTACCTACTTGCCCTACCACTATGTCCCTATCTATCAATCTATCCCTACCCTATCCCTACCTGTCCCTCCCTACCCAAAAAAAACAAACAAACCCCACCTCTTGTGCAAAACCTTGCCCTCCCTTTCCCTATCTGGCCCTAACCTAACTACCTTTTAATCCCTTATTCTATCCCTCAGGGAACAGAAAAGGTGAAACCCCTCCAGAGGGTACCAGCCCTTTTTGCGCCCAACCCCTCATACTCCCGAGAGCGCACCCTCACCAGGTCCACCATGATGTTTTTAACCACCTCCACCTCCGGGAGGATTTTGCCTCGCGTCGACACTAGACACCGGGATGACCACAAGTGGAACCTAACCACTGCGCTAACTATAAAAAGTGTCTGGCAGTCCCTGCCCTCCGGGTGTTTGAATGCCCCATAGGCCCACTCGGCGTAGGAAAGGCCAGCCAGCCGCAGCCAACCGGTGGAGGTCCCCACCAATTTGCAAACCCTTATATTGAAGGGGCACTGAAGCAGGAAGTGCTCCATGCTTTCCAGCATGTCGCCACACTCCTCCCGAGGGCAGCCTCGCTCGTCGGAGTTCCGGTACTTCAAGTTCCCCCTCACATATAACTTACCTAGGAGGCAGCGCCAGGTCAGATCCCAAAACTTCCGAGGAAACCTTTTGGAGTTAAGAAAATGCAACCCTCCCTCTAAGGTTTCTCCTGGGCAATCTTTGAGCGCCAGAGGCTTCTGGAAGCGGGTCAACAGGACTTTGTCATCAAGAAAACGTCTTGACTGAGTCCTGATCTCCCACGCCCCCAGACCCCACCGACGAATCACTTTCAAGACCAGGGAAGCATAGGCCGGGAGATATCCATGGGGTGCACGAAGATCTTTCACTTGCCCTCCTGCCTCCCATTTCTGGAAGAAGGGCCGAAACCACCCCTGGCAGGAGGCTACCCACGAAGGAGCCCCCTCGGCGGAGAGGTTTGGTAAATTGATCTTAAGAAAGGTGTTCATTAAGAACACCACGGGGTTAACCATATTTAACCCCCCTAGCCTCCTTGTGCGGTATGTAACCTCCCTCTTGATTAGGTTGAGCCTGTTCCCCCATAACAGTTGGAAGAACAGGCAACAGATCCTACTCCAACAAGACTCTGGCAAGGCACAGACGCTACCTAGATAGATCACCAACGGGAGCAGGAAGGCTTTGGCAAGGTGAACCCTTTCTCTCAGGGTCAAGGACCAACCCTTCCAGCAATCAACTCTCTGGGCGACATCCTTAAGCCTACCTTCCCAATTTTGGAGTGGGTAATCACCCTGGCCAAAATGGATGCCTAAGATCTTTACAGACCCCTGGGGTTCTGGGAGGGTGTCCGGGAGAGAAAAACCAGGCTCTCCCCCTCCCAGCCAGAGGCTTCCACACTTGTTCTTGTTCACAGCTGATCCGGAAGCCTCCGAGTAACTGTCCACTTCAGACATCACCCATTCAATCTCCTCCCGCGACGAGACAAGAGCGGTGACATCATCCGCGTAGGCTACTGTCCTCAAAGGGGAGCCGGTGCCCTCCAGGTCCATCCTGACTCCCGCCACCGGCCCACCATTAATCCGTCTAATCAGGGGATCAATGGCGAACACATACAGTAGCGGGCTCAAGGGACATCCCTGTCGGACGCCCGACCCCACCTCAAAAGGACGACCAACCCAACCATTCACAAGTGGGAAAGACTCAGCCCCAGCGTATAAGGTCTGCAGCCACTGAATGAACCCCCCAGGTAGGCCATACCTCGAGAGAGTTGACCACAAATACTCATGATTCACCCTGTCAAAAGCCTTAGCCTGATCTAGGGACAGCAAGTACCCCTTCCACCGACCTGCCCTACTCTGCTCCACAGCCTCCCTGACACTCAGGACCGCACTTAAGGTGCTACGACCGGGAACAGAGCAGTGCTGAGCCGGCGAGAGGAGCCGGGGCGCAAACTGTACCAGCCGGTTGAAAAGTACCTTCGCCAGAATCTTTCGGTCCGTATTGAGAAGTGCTATGGGCCGCCAGTTCTCAATACGGCTCGGATCCTTACCCTTTGACAGAACTATAAGGGCGGACCTCCTCATTGACTTTGGCAGAGTGCCCGAGGATAGACACTCATTAAGCACGTCAGTCAAGAGGGGAGCCAACGCTCCTTTAAAGGTCCGATAGAACTCAGATGTTAAGCCATCTGGGCCAGGTGACTTCTTGAGGGCAAGACCCTCAATAGCCCTGACGACTTCCTCTTCCCTTATAGGTTCTATCAAAACACCAAGAGAAGGGTCTTCTGCTGACTCAGGAATGGCTTCAGCCAAGAAACCTGAAATCCGATCCCGATTCAGTTCCTTCTTTGCCAAAAGGTTCGAGTAGAAAGACCTGACGACCTCCAAGATCCCTGACCTGGATCTTGTCAGGGATCCTGTACTGTCAATCAGGCCTGTTACTGTCTTACAAGTCACTGACATCTTACAGTTCCTGTAGGGGTCGGGCGAGCGGTATTTCCCGAAATCCCTCTCAAGAACCAAGGATGCGTGCCTATCATACTGACACCCTTTAAGCAAAGCCTTCACACCGGAGATATCCTCCTGGCTACCTCCGGTCGAGACCAGATGTTCAAGTCTCTTCCTCAGTGCACTGTACATGCGGTACATGTCCAGTGACCTGAGGCTTGAGAGCCGGCGGAAAAATCCCGCCACCCTTTTTTTGAATATCTCCCACCACTCTGACCTAGTGCCCTCAAGACCCAGTAATAGTACCTGATCCTGAAGAAACTCCTCAAAGGCTTGTCTTACAGCTGCCTCCTCAAGGAGTGACGAATTCAGCCTCCACAAACCTCTTCCTCTCCGGAGGGTTTCTGAAATATTCAAAGAAAATAAAATTAGGCAGTGATCGGAGAACTCCACCTCCACCACGGACACAGGGGTGGTGACGGAATTCTCCTTCAAAAAAAACCTATCTATCCTGGACCTAACACTTCCTCTCTGAAAGGTGAACCCACGGTGACCTGGGGAATGCCTGATGTGGATATCCTCCAGGCGAGCTTCACTCACTATGCTATTTAACGCGACGCCATCATAGGGCAGTCTATCTCTGGTACCTCCTCGGTCTTGGGGTCTAGTTATGGTATTAAAATCCCCACCAAAGATGACTTGTTTGCCCGTAAAAAGAAAAGGCTTGATCTTCATAAAGAGGCTTTTACGGTCCCACTTTGACTGGGGACCGTAGATGTTAATGAGGCGCAGGCTTTGCCCCTTCATGAGGACGTCTAAGACTAGGCACCTTCCCATTTCGAGTTCGATCAGCCGCTGGCATTTCACCTCTGCGGTAAAAAGCACCGCCACTCCACTATACGGCTCAGCCGCAAGAGACCAGTAGGAGGGCCCCCTGCGCCACTCCCTCCTTGCTCTGTTTATCTCTGATAGAGTACAGAGCCTGGTCTCCTGCAAAAACAAAATGTCAGCTTCAACTCGGCCAAGAAAATCAAAGGCTGCAAACCTAGCCGTATCAGACTTAATGCTGGCCACATTAATGGTGGCCAGCGTCAGTGGAGAGGGGACTGCCATTAAGACCGATTGAGCTCAATGACCTTCAGTTTCCCACCCCCTTTCCTCCTACCACCTCCACCCCTTGATGAGTCAGAAGAGGACCCGCGACTTTTCCTCGTCTTACGGGTCCTCTTCTTACATTGGGATTGGTCCATCACCTCACCTCGTGCGGTTTGGCCAGGCAAGGGATGGACTTCCCCCGTAGTTTCTCCCTGGGGAGTATTGGTAACATTTTTTACTACGGTTTCCAAAACAGCTTGAGGTGCATCGTCTCCATCTCTGGGTACCAGGCCAGCCTCCTCCACTGAAGGCAGGGGGCCCTTCCCTGAGGGAGACTCAGCAGCCCCCGACGGTCCCACCTCCCCCTCTGAAGCCTCCCCTGAGGCTGATGCGTCCTCGCAGAGGGTTTGGTACCGGTTAGGGCTGATCACTGAAAGGTCCTCGAGTCTCCGTTCCTTTGCCGGGGGGGGGGGCAGATGTTTTTACCCTCGCTTTACTCGGTGACTTTCTCCTCCTGACCGTCTGTTCCTCCCCAGCACTAACGTACTGGGAAGATGAAGACAGGTCAGCCTCTTCCTCCCTCTGCAGTCTTCTCATCTCCTCAATCAGGGCCGTGCCCGTCGCTACTTCAGCATTAGAATCCAACCCAGCGGGATCAGGGGCAGAGGGGAGACACATAATACCTTCCCTCTGCTCCCTTCTCCTATCTCTCCTTCTCGCCCTTGATGGTGGCTGGGTTTTCTCCCTCCGCGTCGGCAACCTGGTCTCTCCACCTCCGACCCCCTCCTCGGTGACAGGGACAGTCTCCTCACCTGCCCCTGCCTGTCGGAGGGTGACATTAGCGAACGACCTCGGACACGCCCCGATTGGGTGACCAAGGTCACCACACAGGTGGCACCGAATCCTATCACAGGTTGCAGCTAGATGACCTAATCCCCCACACATGGCACACTTCTGCACCCTGCAGGAGGCACTCAAGTGCGAGGGATCACCACACCTGTGACAGAGCTTCGGCTGCCCCTGGTAGAAGACAAGAATCCTGTCTTTCCCGAGGAAGGTTGAGGACGGGATATGCATCACCGAGTTATCCTCATGCTTCAATTTGACCATAAATGTCCAGGCCCCCGACCAAATGCCAAACTCATCAAGGTTCTTCCGGGGGAAGTCTTTCACTTCCCCATACCTGTTGAGCCAGGTCATAATGTCCATGTAAGAAAGTGACTCGTTACGAGTCAAAACGGTCACTTTCTTAATTGCATCCTGGCGCGACACCGCCCACACATTGAAGTCGCGCCAGCCGGGCTCGTTCTTTGCCAACTCATAATTACCCCAGAAGGTTTCTAAGCCCCCCGGGGTAACAAAGCTGACATCAAACTCTGAGGAGCCGACCGGGTGAATGAGGGCAAAGATGTCACTTGCCCTAAAGCCCATCCCGAGCAGAAGTTCGACGACCCTCCTCCTCTGAGGACAAGGGCCTTCTCCCCCCCACCCGAGACGGACTACATTCCTCCGGACCGGCCGCTGCCCGGGTGTCGGGAGAGTCCACCTGGTCTCACCCCCCTCATCTCGGAACTTCCCTAGGCCAAAACGTTCAATCCAAAACCTAAGGTCCCTCGATTGACCATCCACTATCATCGTTCTCTGCCCTGCTCGTAAGGCCGCCAGGAGCTGCTGTTGTAATTCACCGTCCCTGGCCCCCAGTGATGGACACGAGGCACCCCTTGGGACCCCCGAGGCGACACTGGCATAGGAACGTACCAAGCTTGAGGCCGCAGTCCCAGCCCCCGCAACTCCAGTGCCACCTTCGGGCGCCCCCTGAAGCCCGCTCGGCCCGGCCACCACCGCGGCCACCGGGACACCAGAGACAGGAGCGGTCGTTCCCAGCGTCGCAGGCGTGGACCGGGCAAACACATTTGGCAAAGCTACTTCTGCAGCAGCCATGCCTACATTTTCCAAAGTCCTAGGAACCTCCACTACCGCATCTTTAACAAAAGGGACAGCAGTAGCAGCAGCAGCAGCAGCAACACAAGGGGTGACAGCCTCCATAGCCCCCCTCCCCTTTCCCTCACAAGGAACATCTAAGTCACTCTCTGGAACCACAGTTTTTTCCCCCTCCTCCGCCCTCCTCTCCTGACGCCTGCTTTTCCTACTCCCCAGTCTGCTCTTACTCACCGCTTTCTTACCCACGCTCACCATTACCTCATTCACACCGGGGCTTGCGGCCTTGGGCGGCTCCACGAGCGGGATTGGCCTATTCCGGGCCTCCGCTTCACTCTCCTCCCGCTTAGCTGGGGCGACTTGTGCCTCTGCCTCGACCTCCGCATCGTCAGCTGTCGCAGCGCTCAATGCTTTAGGAGCGGACTTGCTCCTAGCGCTGACGGCAGCCTCCGCATCACTGGTCTCATTGGCTTCCTCGGCACCTGAAACCGGAAGGGAGGGACAAGCCGCACGCCCCTTCCCCTTACGATGGACCTGGGGAGGGGCCGGCGCTACTTTGACCCTGCCCACAGGGGCAGGCTTCACCGCTTCTCTACCTCCCTTCGTGGGAGGTGCTTTTCCGACCTTGTCCGCTGCAGTTTCGGGCGCCATTTTCAATACTGCACCCAGCTCCCCAGCCACACCGCTACTTAGAGAAAGCGGGGTCTGGGGGAGTCTGCGCCCCCTTATCTCACCCGCGGGCAACACCCCAGATTCAGCCTGTGCTAGAGTCAATGGGGGTTGCCCTGCGGGAACAGTTATACCTGCTGCGACACTCACATATTTCAGGGTGCCGACTTCTTGCGGCTTAGCCTTCTTCTTTTTCCTTTTTTTTGATTCCTCCTCGTTTGCAAGGTCGTCTACGGAAAAAGCCATCTTCTCCATTCTTGCCGGGGATTCTAGCATGCATATTTCGTGGATTAGCCTCCCCGCAGCAGAACCCATATCGTCTTCTGATGTTGCCGGTAATGGTGGTAAATTCTCCGGTAGCTGGGGTAAACTTGCCAATTTCTCTGGGGGCGTATAGGTCGGAATACCTGAACTCACCCTCGTAGGCTTCCGGCTACTGCCGTACTCTGCCAGCAGGCTCCCCTCTGAGTCAGTATCTGTCTCATATTCCGGATCCGAGCTTTCGGAGGACGCGAGGTCTTCCCGCAGCAGCCGCCCCTGCTGCTTGCGGTAAAAACGGTCATCATTCAGGAGTTTCTCCCTGAAAGGCCCCGCGCCCTCCAGGATCTCTCGGCATCTTTGGTCAAGCCCTTTAATTTGTTCCTTCAGCTTTTTGACCTGCTTACTCAGTGCCGGTCTCTCATGCCTTGAGGCCCTGTCACTACGGGCACGGACACTCTGAAGCTCCGCACCCATAGCGAACAGGGACCTCCTGGCTTTATCATATTCCTCAAGGGTAGTGTTAATACGCTTACTGTATGCAAGCACATCCTCGCCAGCCTTCCGAATCCCCCAACCTGATGATGGCAAGGAAGGAGGGGGGCTTCGCTGGCCTTTTTACTTGTACAGGGCTCAGCCTCCGCCGGGGTTTTCTGACCTAGACGTCCCTTGCTGCGGGTTGCCATACCTTTTTCCACTGGAGCCTGCTGCCTCTCCAATCTTCTCCTGCTGCTGCTGCTACTGCCGTCCATTGAGAGCCTCCTGCCCCCCGCCAAGCTGGCTCGGGGGGCAGGAGCACCTTGCTCCATGGTGAAAAAACCCCAACCTTGGAAAAGGAAAGGGGTTGGAGCCTCCAACTATGGCTGGAAAAACTGCTGCTGTTGCACAAACACCACACACCAAGCCTCTCTTCTGAGCTGACAAACAGACTAGAGCCTCTGGTCTCAGGAGCTCAGACAGGCGTGTCTGATTCCCACAGCTGCCCCGAAGGAATTGGAACTATTTTTATTAGAAAAGTAAAAATTCACAAACAGTGTCACATACGAAAATACAATATAAAACCCATAAACAGAAACAATACATAAATCCAAAACATAGCATAAACAACATCAATAAATAAGATACAAGAAACCGGGACAAAATTAAAGACCAAAAAAGAAAATCCAGCCGCAAATCAGCCCCCATCCATTCTGCCTTTCACTCCGCCTTTCACTCTCCAGTCTTTCTTCAGTCATCCGCCAGTCAAAACTCTACCTATCTTGGAAACAAAAGAAAATCCAAATAAGTAATATACAATGGAAAACATATAACACTAACAGAAAACTAACAAAAAAACCCCAACTGAAACTTATTAAATTTTTTTTTTAAAAATTTTTTTTTTTTTTTTTTTTTCCCTTCACCACACCCGGCCAGCACCACGCCCCCATGTCCTCCCATGTCCGCATAGTCCTGGTGCTGGCACCACCCGCCACCGAGCCCCTGAAAACCGACCTGGCTCTCCGCCTCATGTCCTCCCATGTCCGCATAGTCCAGAGCCAGGCCGGACACACGAAACCTATATATCAAACCCTCCACCCCCAAAAGAAACCCCCTCCCAAACAACCTACCCCCCCTAAGAAAAAAAAACCCTTTTAACTACATACAATGGGAAATAGAAAAAAAATGGAAATGAACAAAAAAAATATGTTTAGTGGCAAAAGCAAATAACAAAATACCAGACAAGAAAACCAGACAAAATACAATAACAAAACCCACAATCTTATATAAACCGTTGACACCCCCTTCCCTCCCATAAACCTCCCACAGGCCTAGGGTCGGTTATCCTCAAGCCTCTTACCCTTTCATCCTATTTCCAAAACAAAATGCCTATGTGGTGACACACCAGCCCTCCACCAGGAAGAGAGCACAAGAGGCCCGTCCCTACCTACTTGCCCTACCACTATGTCCCTATCTATCAATCTATCCCTACCCTATCCCTACCTGTCCCTCCCTACCCAAAAAAAACAAACAAACCCCACCTCTTGTGCAAAACCTTGCCCTCCCTTTCCCTATCTGGCCCTAACCTAACTACCTTTTAATCCCTTATTCTATCCCTCAGGGAACAGAAAAGGTGAAACCCCTCCAGAGGGTACCAGCCCTTTTTGCGCCCAACCCCTCATACTCCCGAGAGCGCACCCTCACCAGGTCCACCATGATGTTTTTAACCACCTCCACCTCCGGGAGGATTTTGCCTCGCGTCGACACTAGACACCGGGATGACCACAAGTGGAACCTAACCACTGCGCTAACTATAAAAAGTGTCTGGCAGTCCCTGCCCTCCGGGTGTTTGAATGCCCCATAGGCCCACTCGGCGTAGGAAAGGCCAGCCAGCCGCAGCCAACCGGTGGAGGTCCCCACCAATTTGCAAACCCTTATATTGAAGGGGCACTGAAGCAGGAAGTGCTCCATGCTTTCCAGCATGTCGCCACACTCCTCCCGAGGGCAGCCTCGCTCGTCGGAGTTCCGGTACTTCAAGTTCCCCCTCACATATAACTTACCTAGGAGGCAGCGCCAGGTCAGATCCCAAAACTTCCGAGGAAACCTTTTGGAGTTAAGAAAATGCAACCCTCCCTCTAAGGTTTCTCCTGGGCAATCTTTGAGCGCCAGAGGCTTCTGGAAGCGGGTCAACAGGACTTTGTCATCAAGAAAACGTCTTGACTGAGTCCTGATCTCCCACGCCCCCAGACCCCACCGACGAATCACTTTCAAGACCAGGGAAGCATAGGCCGGGAGATATCCATGGGGTGCACGAAGATCTTTCACTTGCCCTCCTGCCTCCCATTTCTGGAAGAAGGGCCGAAACCACCCCTGGCAGGAGGCTACCCACGAAGGAGCCCCCTCGGCGGAGAGGTTTGGTAAATTGATCTTAAGAAAGGTGTTCATTAAGAACACCACGGGGTTAACCATATTTAACCCCCCTAGCCTCCTTGTGCGGTATGTAACCTCCCTCTTGATTAGGTTGAGCCTGTTCCCCCATAACAGTTGGAAGAACAGGCAACAGATCCTACTCCAACAAGACTCTGGCAAGGCACAGACGCTACCTAGATAGATCACCAACGGGAGCAGGAAGGCTTTGGCAAGGTGAACCCTTTCTCTCAGGGTCAAGGACCAACCCTTCCAGCAATCAACTCTCTGGGCGACATCCTTAAGCCTACCTTCCCAATTTTGGAGTGGGTAATCACCCTGGCCAAAATGGATGCCTAAGATCTTTACAGACCCCTGGGGTTCTGGGAGGGTGTCCGGGAGAGAAAAACCAGGCTCTCCCCCTCCCAGCCAGAGGCTTCCACACTTGTTCTTGTTCACAGCTGATCCGGAAGCCTCCGAGTAACTGTCCACTTCAGACATCACCCATTCAATCTCCTCCCGCGACGAGACAAGAGCGGTGACATCATCCGCGTAGGCTACTGTCCTCAAGGGGAGCCGGTGCCCTCCAGGTCCATCCTGACTCCCGCCACCGGCCCACCATTAATCCGTCTAATCAGGGGATCAATGGCGAACACATACAGTAGCGGGCTCAAGGGACATCCCTGTCGGACGCCCGACCCCACCTCAAAAGGACGACCAACCCAACCATTCACAAGTGGGAAAGACTCAGCCCCAGCGTATAAGGTCTGCAGCCACTGAATGAACCCCCCAGGTAGGCCATACCTCGAGAGAGTTGACCACAAATACTCATGATTCACCCTGTCAAAAGCCTTAGCCTGATCTAGGGACAGCAAGTACCCCTTCCACCGACCTGCCCTACTCTGCTCCACAGCCTCCCTGACACTCAGGACCGCACTTAAGGTGCTACGACCGGGAACAGAGCAGTGCTGAGCCGGCGAGAGGAGCCGGGGCGCAAACTGTACCAGCCGGTTGAAAAGTACCTTCGCCAGAATCTTTCGGTCCGTATTGAGAAGTGCTATGGGCCGCCAGTTCTCAATACGGCTCGGATCCTTACCCTTTGACAGAACTATAAGGGCGGACCTCCTCATTGACTTTGGCAGAGTGCCCGAGGATAGACACTCATTAAGCACGTCAGTCAAGAGGGGAGCCAACGCTCCTTTAAAGGTCCGATAGAACTCAGATGTTAAGCCATCTGGGCCAGGTGACTTCTTGAGGGCAAGACCCTCAATAGCCCTGACGACTTCCTCTTCCCTTATAGGTTCTATCAAAACACCAAGAGAAGGGTCTTCTGCTGACTCAGGAATGGCTTCAGCCAAGAAACCTGAAATCCGATCCCGATTCAGTTCCTTCTTTGCCAAAAGGTTCGAGTAGAAAGACCTGACGACCTCCAAGATCCCTGACCTGGATCTTGTCAGGGATCCTGTACTGTCAATCAGGCCTGTTACTGTCTTACAAGTCACTGACATCTTACAGTTCCTGTAGGGGTCGGGCGAGCGGTATTTCCCGAAATCCCTCTCAAGAACCAAGGATGCGTGCCTATCATACTGACACCCTTTAAGCAAAGCCTTCACACCGGAGATATCCTCCTGGCTACCTCCGGTCGAGACCAGATGTTCAAGTCTCTTCCTCAGTGCACTGTACATGCGGTACATGTCCAGTGACCTGAGGCTTGAGAGCCGGCGGAAAAATCCCGCCACCCTTTTTTTGAATATCTCCCACCACTCTGACCTAGTGCCCTCAAGACCCAGTAATAGTACCTGATCCTGAAGAAACTCCTCAAAGGCTTGTCTTACAGCTGCCTCCTCAAGGAGTGACGAATTCAGCCTCCACAAACCTCTTCCTCTCCGGAGGGTTTCTGAAATATTCAAAGAAAATAAAATTAGGCAGTGATCGGAGAACTCCACCTCCACCACGGACACAGGGGTGGTGACGGAATTCTCCTTCAAAAAAAACCTATCTATCCTGGACCTAACACTTCCTCTCTGAAAGGTGAACCCACGGTGACCTGGGGAATGCCTGATGTGGATATCCTCCAGGCGAGCTTCACTCACTATGCTATTTAACGCGACGCCATCATAGGGCAGTCTATCTCTGGTACCTCCTCGGTCTTGGGGTCTAGTTATGGTATTAAAATCCCCACCAAAGATGACTTGTTTGCCCGTAAAAAGAAAAGGCTTGATCTTCATAAAGAGGCTTTTACGGTCCCACTTTGACTGGGGACCGTAGATGTTAATGAGGCGCAGGCTTTGCCCCTTCATGAGGACGTCTAAGACTAGGCACCTTCCCATTTCGAGTTCGATCAGCCGCTGGCATTTCACCTCTGCGGTAAAAAGCACCGCCACTCCACTATACGGCTCAGCCGCAAGAGACCAGTAGGAGGGCCCCCTGCGCCACTCCCTCCTTGCTCTGTTTATCTCTGATAGAGTACAGAGCCTGGTCTCCTGCAAAAACAAAATGTCAGCTTCAACTCGGCCAAGAAAATCAAAGGCTGCAAACCTAGCCGTATCAGACTTAATGCTGGCCACATTAATGGTGGCCAGCGTCAGTGGAGAGGGGACTGCCATTAAGACCGATTGAGCTCAATGACCTTCAGTTTCCCACCCCCCTTTCCTCCTACCACCTCCACCCCTTGATGAGTCAGAAGAGGACCCGCGACTTTTCCTCGTCTTACGGGTCCTCTTCTTACATTGGGATTGGTCCATCACCTCACCTCGTGCGGTTTGGCCAGGCAAGGGATGGACTTCCCCCGTAGTTTCTCCCTGGGGAGTATTGGTATCATTTTTTACTACGGTTTCCAAAACAGCTTGAGGTGCATCGTCTCCATCTCTGGGTACCAGGCCAGCCTCCTCCACTGAAGGCAGGGGGCCCTTCCCTGAGGGAGACTCAGCAGCCCCCGACGGTCCCACCTCCCCCTCTGAAGCCTCCCCTGAGGCTGATGCGTCCTCGCAGAGGGTTTGGTACCGGTTAGGGCTGATCACTGAAAGGTCCTCGAGTCTCCGTTCCTTTGCCGGGGGGGGGGGGCAGATGTTTTTACCCTCGCTTTACTCGGTGACTTTCTCCTCCTGACCGTCTGTTCCTCCCCAGCACTAACGTACTGGGAAGATGAAGACAGGTCAGCCTCTTCCTCCCTCTGCAGTCTTCTCATCTCCTCAATCAGGGCCGTGCCCGTCGCTACTTCAGCATTAGAATCCAACCCAGCGGGATCAGGGGCAGAGGGGAGACACATAATACCTTCCCTCTGCTCCCTTCTCCTATCTCTCCTTCTCGCCCTTGATGGTGGCTGGGTTTTCTCCCTCCGCGTCGGCAACCTGGTCTCTCCACCTCCGACCCCCTCCTCGGTGACAGGGACAGTCTCCTCACCTGCCCCTGCCTGTCGGAGGGTGACATTAGCGAACGACCTCGGACACGCCCCGATTGGGTGACCAAGGTCACCACACAGGTGGCACCGAATCCTATCACAGGTTGCAGCTAGATGACCTAATCCCCCACACATGGCACACTTCTGCACCCTGCAGGAGGCACTCAAGTGCGAGGGATCACCACACCTGTGACAGAGCTTCGGCTGCCCCTGGTAGAAGACAAGAATCCTGTCTTTCCCGAGGAAGGTTGAGGACGGGATATGCATCACCGAGTTATCCTCATGCTTCAATTTGACCATAAATGTCCAGGCCCCCGACCAAATGCCAAACTCATCAAGGTTCTTCCGGGGGAAGTCTTTCACTTCCCCATACCTGTTGAGCCAGGTCATAATGTCCATGTAAGAAAGTGACTCGTTACGAGTCAAAACGGTCACTTTCTTAATTGCATCCTGGCGCGACACCGCCCACACATTGAAGTCGCGCCAGCCGGGCTCGTTCTTTGCCAACTCATAATTACCCCAGAAGGTTTCTAAGCCCCCCGGGGTAACAAAGCTGACATCAAACTCTGAGGAGCCGACCGGGTGAATGAGGGCAAAGATGTCACTTGCCCTAAAGCCCATCCCGAGCAGAAGTTCGACGACCCTCCTCCTCTGAGGACAAGGGCCTTCTCCCCCCACCCGAGACGGACTACATTCCTCCGGACCGGCCGCTGCCCGGGTGTCGGGAGAGTCCACCTGGTCTCACCCCCCTCATCTCGGAACTTCCCTAGGCCAAAACGTTCAATCCAAAACCTAAGGTCCCTCGATTGACCATCCACTATCATCGTTCTCTGCCCTGCTCGTAAGGCCGCCAGGAGCTGCTGTTGTAATTCACCGTCCCTGGCCCCCAGTGATGGACACGAGGCACCCCTTGGGACCCCCGAGGCGACACTGGCATAGGAACGTACCAAGCTTGAGGCCGCAGTCCCAGCCCCCGCAACTCCAGTGCCACCTTCGGGCGCCCCCTGAAGCCCGCTCGGCCCGGCCACCACCGCGGCCACCGGGACACCAGAGACAGGAGCGGTCGTTCCCAGCGTCGCAGGCGTGGACCGGGCAAACACATTTGGCAAAGCTACTTCTGCAGCAGCCATGCCTACATTTTCCAAAGTCCTAGGAACCTCCACTACCGCATCTTTAACAAAAGGGACAGCAGTAGCAGCAGCAGCAGCAGCAACACAAGGGGTGACAGCCTCCATAGCCCCCCTCCCCTTTCCCTCACAAGGAACATCTAAGTCACTCTCTGGAACCACAGTTTTTTCCCCCTCCCTCCGCCCTCCTCTCCTGACGCCTGCTTTTCCTACTCCCCAGTCTGCTCTTACTCACCGCTTTCTTACCCACGCTCACCATTACCTCATTCACACCGGGGCTTGCGGCCTTGGGCGGCTCCACGAGCGGGATTGGCCTATTCCGGGCCTCCGCTTCACTCTCCTCCCGCTTAGCTGGGGCGACTTGTGCCTCTGCCTCGACCTCCGCATCGTCAGCTGTCGCAGCGCTCAATGCTTTAGGAGCGGACTTGCTCCTAGCGCTGACGGCAGCCTCCGCATCACTGGTCTCATTGGCTTCCTCGGCACCTGAAACCGGAAGGGAGGGACAAGCCGCACGCCCCTTCCCCTTACGATGGACCTGGGGAGGGGCCGGCGCTACTTTGACCCTGCCCACAGGGGCAGGCTTCACCGCTTCTCTACCTCCCTTCGTGGGAGGTGCTTTTCCGACCTTGTCCGCTGCAGTTTCGGGCGCCATTTTCAATACTGCACCCAGCTCCCCAGCCACACCGCTACTTAGAGAAAGCGGGGTCTGGGGGAGTCTGCGCCCCCTTATCTCACCCGCGGGCAACACCCCAGATTCAGCCTGTGCTAGAGTCAATGGGGGGTTGCCCTGCGGGAACAGTTATACCTGCTGCGACACTCACATATTTCAGGGTGCCGACTTCTTGCGGCTTAGCCTTCTTCTTTTTCCTTTTTTTTTTGATTCCTCCTCGTTTGCAAGGTCGTCTACGGAAAAAGCCATCTTCTCCATTCTTGCCGGGGATTCTAGCATGCATATTTCGTGGATTAGCCTCCCCGCAGCAGAACCCATATCGTCTTCTGATGTTGCCGGTAATGGTGGTAAATTCTCCGGTAGCTGGGGTAAACTTGCCAATTTCTCTGGGGGCGTATAGGTCGGAATACCTGAACTCACCCTCGTAGGCTTCCGGCTACTGCCGTACTCTGCCAGCAGGCTCCCCTCTGAGTCAGTATCTGTCTCATATTCCGGATCCGAGCTTTCGGAGGACGCGAGGTCTTCCCGCAGCAGCCGCCCCTGCTGCTTGCGGTAAAAACGGTCATCATTCAGGAGTTTCTCCCTGAAAGGCCCCGCGCCCTCCAGGATCTCTCGGCATCTTTGGTCAAGCCCTTTAATTTGTTCCTTCAGCTTTTGACCTGCTTACTCAGTGCCGGTCTCTCATGCCTTGAGGCCCTGTCACTACGGGCACGGACACTCTGAAGCTCCGCACCCATAGCGAACAGGGACCTCCTGGCTTTATCATATTCCTCAAGGGTAGTGTTAATACGCTTACTGTATGCAAGCACATCCTCGCCAGCCTTCCGAATCCCCCAACCTGATGATGGCAAGGAAGGAGGGGGGCTTCGCTGGCCTTTTTACTTGTACAGGGCTCAGCCTCCGCCGGGGTTTTCTGACCTAGACGTCCCTTGCTGCGGGTTGCCATACCTTTTTCCACTGGAGCCTGCTGCCTCTCCAATCTTCTCCTGCTGCTGCTGCTACTGCCGTCCATTGAGAGCCTCCTGCCCCCCGCCAAGCTGGCTCGGGGGCAGGAGCACCTTGCTCCATGGTGAAAAAACCCCAACCTTGGAAAAGGAAAGGGGTTGGAGCCTCCAACTATGGCTGGAAAAACTGCTGCTGTTGCACAAACACCACACACCAAGCCTCTCTTCTGAGCTGACAAACAGACTAGAGCCTCTGGTCTCAGGAGCTCAGACAGGCGTGTCTGATTCCCACAGCTGCCCCGAAGGAATTGGAGCAACCCATGTAGCTGGCGGGAGGTTATGGGGAACAGTGATGGGGTCATTATATTGTGTGGGAGCAGTGATGGGGGCTAACATCCTGTGGGGGGGACATT